>JAKELL010000189.1:0-92863 GCA_021524915.1 Lactarius akahatsu
TCCCCACCGTCCGTCTCCACTACTTGGGAGGCAACACCCGCACCGCCCTGCACGGCTACAAACACAATCGGGGGGACGATTTCGTCCATTACCCCATCACCGACACTCAGGGAGTGACACGTCAAGCGACCTTCGTCCAGGTAGTCGCTGGCCCTGACCCCCTCGTACTAGGCCTTGTCGATGACAGCGACAAGGTCTATAGCCGACCCCTGTACGCGGAGCCACAGGTACGCGAGGCAGGGAAACCCCACTACGCCCCCGAAGATCTGTACGCCCTCGTCGGCGGACATAGCAACCAACACAGGATGGATCGGGCGTTGAACGAGTTGAGGGATGTAGGGCTCAAAGCCGAGGTAACCCACTTCCGCGCCTACCGACACGAGGCCGAGAGGATGGAACAAAGGCTTCACGCCCTGGCACAGGTGCTCGGGGGGGTACAAGCGGAACTCGCCCGTTGTAAGTTCCGCCTCGAGATGGCTAACGTACTGGACCGGATCACGCAGCGACAGGAAGCTTGGGTAGGAGGAATAGGCCCCACTCGGCGCCGTGGTCGTCGCGGCTGAAAAGGGGGTGATGTTACGGTACACGCGGAACGGACTCTTACTATACGGTGATGACCTCGTTTGTAAGCAGTAATGTGTCATGGACGGTAGTGTCAGTCAGCGGAGTAGCACAATCACATGCCAATGAGGCATTAGTCAACACTAGGATAGCTATAGTAGGGTTCAAGCTACATACGCTATTCGTCGTACAGATTCGGGAGGAGCTTTAAAGCGTCCTCATACATGTATAAATAGTGGCTCGATGGGACCAAGATATGCCATCTTGGTCTTCTTCAATCACCACTTTCATCTCGTCTCATTCACGCGTGTTTCACTTGCCTCTCCGCGCAAGTCGTTTTCATCGATCAGGATACCTAGTGGCACGACTTGCCCTAGTATACGTAAGGATCACGTGCTGGACAACGCCGTGTATCTCGTGAACCAGGTCACATGACCTCAAGAGGATATTTCGCTAAGTTGTAAACGCCCTTTCGCAGTCCAAGTTGGACTAACGCCAGTGGTGGCGTTACAGGCATGATACTTATGATACATGATGTGATTCCTGCAGTCCACTGTTAAAGGCTTACGTGTCTTGGAGAAAATCTTAGAAAAATAGGAACTCTGTACAGTATAAAAGAACCAGTAGGGTAGCCTGTATCCCCTCGTTCTAGTCTTGTTTTCCATCTTGAATCCATTACTGCTACCATTCACTTGCTCGAGGCAAGTCGTCTTACATAACCAAATCTGACCGCAACCCGGAATAGTGCCCGGGCTGTAACGCCACCACAGGGGCGTTGAGTACAACGTGTACTTCAGCAAGTCAACGGGATCGGCAAGGCGTGAACCGGTTAGGGTTCAGTTCGGTGATGAACAAGTATCACTTGGTCTCCCAGGGACACAAGGATAATAGCGAAAGGTCGAGGCTCAAGTGGAGAGGCGAGCAAAAAGAGGACTCAAGCACAATGGCAAGTCAAAGTCGTTCGTGAGGCAAAGACGATTGTGGTATTACACAAGAAGTCAAGTCTACTGTACAAGCTAGGTAGGGCGTGACTTATATACTAATACAGGGTGTTTGTAAAGTGCAAACACATGGCGCGATCCTGAGGTGCTGGCCTCAGCGAGCTAATAAGGAAGCGTGAAGGGGAAGTCCATAAGAAGTACAAGGGAATCCCGTGGGGGTACGCGGGGCTCAAATGACGTCAGCGTGTTTTAGGAGTCATTGGTCTGGCTTCCCTACGGTTATGGGGTTGGTGCGAGATAAGGGTCGGGGAATGAATTGGAACAGATCATGGGTAAAGGTACATGCGAACACGAGGCGAGGTGAGATGGGAAACAGAACACGTCGTATAGTAGGGTGAAAATCGTAACATTACCCCCCCATCAGATTCGAAGTCGCCACGACTTCGACTAGTCACTGGTGTAGTACCAGTCATCCTCGACGGGTACTGTGTCGGGGATCGGCAAAGGGGGGCGTGGACAGGTGTGGCGACGCAAGAAGAGGTGACGACCTCACTCCCCGCATTCCCGACACTGCTCGTACTGAGGGCAGTGTATCTCTTCGTGCTTCGCATCATACTGCAGACACTTTCCACACCACCGAGGATGGTCGTCTGGGTCGATATAGGCGGGCAACATGGGGGAGATCTGACGGATGAGGCACACATCGTACTGATGAGTACGACTGCCACACCATTGACACGGCTGCTTGGCCCTCCATTGAGGGCATTGCGCGATCAAATGGTCCGTCGATTTACACTGGAAGCACTTGCGCAGGCGCCGACTGCTCTCACCCTGAAGGCGTGGCATCTCACAAGGTCCTCTGGTGCACGGGGGAATGGGAATGGAATCAGGAGTGGGGCGTGGGTGTATAAATTTGGCCTGGAGCTCGTCATACTTCTCGGATATCAGCGGTATTGCACGGGCATACTGCAACCACTTTCGCACGCTCACGAGATCCATGTCCATATGGAAGTGATCGCGCGTGAGGTCCGTCTCCATCCATCGAAGCTCAGACTCGCGCGTGGTGATTGCGTCCTTCCACAGCAGGCATTCCCGGAGACACGCCACATCTGCGTGAAGGCGGATGTCGCGTAACTCCGTCAGGACTTCATTGACGCATATGGCTCGTGGGTCGTGCGGATGGAACATTGCAAGCTGTTGGTCCGTGACATGCTGAGGTAGCTGCCCCTCATACATCCCTTGCAAGTAAACCGACTGCACATAGCATGGGTGCCCCTTCCCCATGGTTCCCACGACTTCCCTGTAGTCTTTCCGATAGTAGATAAAGCACGCGATTTGTTTCGGATACCCCACCTCCCCGATCTTCAGCGGGAAGTAGAGATAGGAGAGATCAGGGTCGTTACAAAGGAAGGGGAGTCCCGGGTCTGTGACATCCTCCCCTGTTTCCTCATCGTCGAGGAATGCATAGGTGGGATCAGGTTCAACGAGTCGAGGTGGTATAGTAGGTGTGGTCACCTAGCCAATGCCAGGCGGGAATGGGGGAAGTGGTACATGCTCGAGTGGTGGTGGTGGGGTATGTTGTTGTGGTTCAGGAGGAGTAGGGACGGTGGGGACATGCACTATGATGGGAGTATCGACTGGTGGAGCAGTGAGGGTGAGTAGCGAGGTAGCCGCCTCTTCCTGCGCGAGGCGGTCAAGGGTAGGAGCGATCAGAGACAAGACGGGAGGTTCTGGGCTGAGAATCACAGAGTACGGCGTGCAACCCTCTGGTTGTGAGGGGACACCCTGGTCCTGTGATGGTACGGTCAGTTGGTCGAGTATAAGTTTCGATGGAGGGTGTACGGGCACGGTGGAGACGATGGGAGTGGAAGTCATGATGTGGAGAGTGAGAGGGGAGGAAGGAGGGGGATGCATTATTTTGGATTCGTGGGGCATGTTTTTATATCTTTCGTCCAGCCCCTTCGGCAGTCGGATTATGCTGGTAGAAGTCGGCAATGAGGTCAGGTGCGTGTCGAACATTCTCGAGAGGTTCCCACGAGCTGTCGCTCATGGGGAATCCCTTCCACTGGACTAGGAATTGAAGTTTACGCCCTCGGCCCTGGAGTCTTGACCTGAGGATTTGCTCCACTTCGAACTCTTCTTCTCCATCGATAAGGTCAGGTGGGGGTCGCGTAAAGTTTGTCCCGTGTAGTTCCGTCTCCTTATATGGAGTAAGGAGGTTGGCGTGGAATACAGGGTGGATCTTCCATGACTCCGGGAGTTCTAACTCATAAGACACCGCGGAGAGGGCCTTCTTGACACGGAATGGCCCGTGGCACTTGGGGGCTAATTTGGACGTGGGGTAGAATGTTTTAAGGTTTGTACCCTCTAACCACACTTGCGCCCCTTCCTGATAGGGGATGAAGCGAGTGCGCCCTCGCTTTGCCATAAGTTCTTGGTCGTGTTTGATACAATCTTGTGCGTGTTGTCGGAAGTTGCCCATATCTTCCAATCACTGGTCAACCGATGGGGAGGTCGTGGGTTTCGAAACCCAATTGGTGCGTGGTTCCCATCCCATGATAAGTGAGAAGGGGGAGTGTTTTGTCATTGCGTTGGGCCATGTGTTGTGTGTGAACTGTGCTACGGGGAGGGCCTCTGCCCAGTTATCCTGTTGCACGTTACTCCAGTGGCGTAAGTATTGTTCCAGCCATTGGTTGGTACGTTCCAACTGCCCATCTGTTTGGGGATGATACGCCGATGAGATGTTTTGCCTAATTCCGAGGACTTGGCAGAGTTGCGTCATAAATGCGGATGTGAATCTAGGGTCTCGATCGGTGATCAACTTTCGGGGTATGCCGTAATGGGGGTAGACGTGGCAAAGGTATAGCCGGGCTACACCTTCCGCTGTGATTGTTTCGTTACACGGGATGAAGATGGCTGCTTTGGAGCAGTCGTGGTCGGTAATGGTGAGTATCGAGTCATACCCTTGTGATGGTGGTAGCTTCGTAATAAAATCCATAGCTATGACCTTGAAAGGTTCTGCGTCTGGGTCGGTCGTGATGGGGAAGAGGTGTGGTTTTTGTCGGTGGGGGTTGATTTTGTTGGCTTGGCATGTAGCGCAACCCTTGACGTATTCCTCGACGTCTTTGCGCATGTTGGGCCACCAGTAGTCTCGTCGTAAAAGTTCGTAAGTGTTTGAGATTCCGGGATGTCCCATTGCGGGTGTGTCGTGGAAAAAGGTGATTACCCCCCGCTTAAGATCGTTATCCCCGATAACGACAAGGGCTTCACCTTTCCACCATAGCCCTCCGTGTTTCTTCAGGTTGTGCGGCTCAACCCAGCGCAGTACTTGTGATTCGTCGAGGTTTTGTGCTATCTGGGTCCAAATGTCCATGTCGTGCATTGACATTTCTGTGGCTCGGATGAAGTGGTCCGCTGGGAGGACGATGATATCGTTGTTATCCCCATTGCCTGGTGCAGAGTTGGCTCGTCGAGACAGGGCGTCCGCGCGGCCATTCCTGATTCCTGATACGTGCTTCAATATGAAGTCGTATTCTGATAATTCCAGGAATTCGCGCGCCACTCATCGACTGATTTTCCGCGGTTCCTTCCAGTATTGAAGGTTGGCGTGATCGGTGTGTATAATGATTTTATGGGGGGAACCAATAAGGTACGTGTGCCAAGCACGCAAGGCTTTGACCACTGCAAGTAGCTCTCGGTCGTAGATGTCGTAGTTCTGTTCAGCTTGGGATAGTGATTCTGAATGGAACGCTACCGGGTGGAGTTTCTGATCGCTCCCCAGTTGGTTGAGGACTGCGCCGATGGCAACGTTGGACGCATCTACTTCCATTTCGAACGGTTTTGTCAGATCGGGGGAGAGGAGGACGGGCTCCTGACATATCTGGTCTTTGATGCGTTCAAACGCATGCTGCTGTTCCGCTCCCCAGTGCCATGGGGTGTCCTTCTTTGTGAGGTCGTGGAGAGGGCGTGCGAGTGTTGAAAATCCCTTGATAAATCGGCGGTAGAAGTTGCAAAAGCCGATAAAAGTGCGTACTTCTTTGAGGCTCTTCGGGGGTTGCCACTCGCGAATCCCTCGTACTTTTACGGGGTCCATTCGCAGCTTCCCGTGCCCCATGATAAGTCCGAGATACTCCGTCTCGCATACTTCGAATTCGCACTTTTCCAGTTTGATGTATAGGTCGTTTTCTTCGCAGATAGTTAGGACTTGGTGGA
Source organism: Lactarius akahatsu (assembly GCA_021524915.1). NCBI lineage: Eukaryota > Fungi > Basidiomycota > Agaricomycetes > Russulales > Russulaceae > Lactarius > Lactarius akahatsu. Next base: position 5,715 of record JAKELL010000189.1, read on the forward strand.
CTCTTTCTTGGTGACGTTGGAGATCGTCGATGGTGGCGATGAGGATGTCATCCATGTATACGATTACTTCATTCGTCAGTACTGGCCCTTGGAACGTGAAGTCCATCATTGCTTGAAATGTTGCGGGGGAATTCGTGAGACCAAAGTACATTACAAGTGGTTCGAAGGCTCCTTTGTTCGTTTTGAAGGCCGCCTTCCACTCGTCTCCTTCGTCTACACGGATGTTGTTATACCCCCAACGGATGTCTAGTTTCGTGAAGAGTCGCGCGTCCCGGATCTTGTCGATGAGCTCTGGAATGAGAGGCAGGGGGTAGTGGTTACGGATGGTGACTTCATTCAGTCGTCTGTAGTCTTGTACGGGTCTGAGCTTCCTGTCTTTCTTCTTTATGAAGAAGAATGGCGATACATATGGGGATTTCGATGGTCGGATGTACCCTCTTTCCAATTGTTTGGCAAGAAACACGTCTAGGGCTTTGTCCTCCTCTTGCGTCAATGGATACACTTTACAGTCCATTGATGCAGGCGCGTTAGGTGTTAAGTCGATGGCGTGGTCCCATGGTCGTTTTGGCGGGAAGCGATGTGAGGCCTCCTCATCGAACACTTTGCGATATCGCCGATACTCTGGTGGAACCATTTCTTCAAAAGTGTGTGCCCCTCGTTTGGCCGCCTCCTGTTGTGCTAGTTCTGATGCCGTTGTGGTTTTCCGCAGTAATGCCACACATGGCTCCTGCTCGTCGTCCACGATCTGTTCCCACGCCTCCTCATCGAGTTGATACGTCTCCAACACCCGTATAGATGCTTCTACGGGCGTGGCTTCGTCCGATGACTGGAGGCTGGATATGACTACTGGTTGGAATTCCTCAGTCAGCGTTGCTTCGCCCCACTTCACAAGTGGTTCAAACGCTGAAAACCATGGGTAGCCCAGTATGACTTCGTCCCTTCCCAAGTTTGTTACTAGGAAGCGAAGTGTTTTGGTGTTGTTTCCCGTGCGGACGTTCAGGTCGGTGTATTGGGTAATCGCCCCATCTTGGTTGTGAGTTCCGTCCACATTCCAAATGTGTATTGGTTGTGTAACATCATGTGTTCCGATCTGCAGCCGTTTCAAAAGTGAGGTGCAGATAAAATTGTCCGTTGCTCCTGAGTCCAGGAGTACTTGTCGTTCGGCCGTTGCGTGTGCAGATTTAAAGAGTACTGGGATTCGCATGGATCAATATCTGCTATGGTACACGTTTACATTGAGTGCTCTAGCCCAGGCCGTCGGGTTCAAGTGTCGAGAAAATCCTCTTTCGCAAACAGCTTTTCCACCATGAGGTCCCGTACTTCCTGGGGCTGTGCTTTCATCGCAGCGATCTGTGCTTCAGCCTGTTCTTCCGCCGAAAGTACACGGTTAGATTGTATGGCGACAGTAGTGACAGCGGGAGTTGATATGGGCGGGGGAGCGGGGATGGAAGCTGGTTGGGTGGTCATCGAGGAAGTAGCAATTCGAGTGCCCTTTTGTGGGCAGTTACGCGAGATGTGCCCCGCAGCATGGCATCTAAAACAGCGGCCCTCCTTTTGTAGTTGGATTCGGTCAGCGTCCGTAAGAGCCACGGAGGCTCTGGCGCGTCCAATATCCATGGCGTTCAGGTCACGGTTCTTATTGAGGGCCTGTACCCACTGGTCTCAGCTATGCCCTCCCTTCTTTTGGTGCGGGGTTCGGTTCTTGCCGAGTCGGTCCTTCAGTACCAGGTATTCAGCCTGCTGTAATCGAGCAGCTCGCTTCCAATCCTCCCATGTAACGGGGTGTTGGAAGCAAATGGCATTAATCACTAACTGGTTTGGAAGTCCGTCTTGGAATAATTCCAATGTCGTGGCTTCGTCCAGGCCATATCTGGCTTTCATCGTCAGGTTGTCAAACTGGGTGATGTAGGAGTCGATATCCTCTCCCTTCATCGCCAGGGTTTGCAAGGCTTTGCGAGCCTTCATTTGTTCTGCAGTGTTGGTGTATGCCTGCAGAAATCGGGTTTCTACCTCATTCCAAAGGTTATTTTGGGTTCGCAGGACTCCTGCTGCTACCTGATCGTCGAGCCATCTCATTTGTTCATCGACCCAATCGTCGACAAGTGGTCCTCGGATGTAGGAGAGGAAGGCCATGGCCCGTTGTCCAGGTATCGCGAGCAGGTCTACTGCCGGGTTCATTCCGCAATACAATTTGAAGGCACGTAAGAAGGCCTTGCTTTTTTCTCGATTTCCGTCGAACTCTGGCGGGGGTTCCCTCCTAGGCGACCGTTGCTGCCAGGGGCTGGTACAGGCGGTGCAGCTCCTCCAGCTGGGGCTGGGCCACCGCCACCGCCACCGCCACCACTCCCGCCACCGCCACCACCACCGCCTCCACTGGCGGGGGTTCCTCCGGTGGGAGCTCCACTTCCACTGGGTACTCCTCCTCCACTAGTGAGGGTGGTACTCGCAGATGCTTGTCCCTGCTGAGCCATTGCGTAGGGCGGGAATGCCGAGGTAGGTAGGTTGGGTACGCTTGGGGATGGTGCGTCAGAGGGGTCGATATTGATGCCTGAAGGACTAGAGGATCCTAGGGGTCCAGTGTTTAGGGTGAGGGGTACTGGTCCTGTCGTGTATTACGCTCCTTCGTTCGGGGAGTATTCGATAAAGGCCCAGAGGTGTCTGTCTTCAAGGTAGTGGATCTGTCAGTATGATCGTGTCGAGGGGTCAAAGACAAAGTATCCTTCGACTCTGTTGTGTTCTGCCCAGACCGCGGTTCCTTTGACTCTGTCTGATAATTCGTCGGAACTAAGGCGGTCGATGTACTCGGGCCTAAACTTGGTTCTACTGCAACTGGATGTCGCCACTGTGAGAGACTTGACTTAATGTAACGCCACCACAGGGGCGTTGAGTACGACGTGTACTTCAGCAAGTCAACGGGATCGGCAAGGCGCGAACCAGTTAGGGTTCAGTTCGGTGATGAACAAGTATCACTTGGTCTCCCAGGGACACAAGGATAATAGCGAAAGGTCGAGGCTCAAGCGGAGAGGCGAGCAAAAAGAGGACTCAAGCACAATGGCAAGTCAAAGTCGTTCGTGAGGCAAAGACGATTGTGGTATTACACAAGAAGTCAAGTCTACCGTACAAGCTAGGTAGGGCGTGACTTATATACTAATACAGGGTGTTTGTAAAGTGCAAACACATGGCGCGATCCTGAGGTGCTGGCCTCAGTGAGCTAATAAGGAAGCATGAAGGGGAAGTCCATAAGAAGTACAGGGGGATTCCGCGGGGGCACGCAGGGCTCAAATGATGTCAGCGGGTTCTAGAAGTCATTGGTCTGGCTTCCCTACGGTCATGGGGTTGGTGCGAGATAAGGGTCGGGGAATGAATCGGAACAGATCATGGGTAAAGGTACATGTGAACACGAGGCGAGGTGAGATGGGAAACAGAACACGTCGTATAGTAGGGTGAAAATCGTAACATGGGCCCTGCACGAACTCCCAAACACGACCAACTCGGTGCCAGCCTGAGCCCTGATCGTGAAACAGAGTGTATTACATGCATATATCCTGTCTTTCATATACCACAGATGACAACTAAGCTATTGTCCATGGGGGAGTTTCTTCAACAGGGATTGCGTGTTCATGGGGATTCGCAGCATATATCTCTGTTCTATAAGGGCAGTACGACGCCCATACTACAAACAAAACCCCTAGCAGATGGTCAGACACTTTACTGGCTTGATGCCAAAGTCACACAAGTAAAGAATGTACATGCAGCCCATAGTACAATCTATACTGCTGACTACAACATTTGGCATAGACATTTAGGACACCCTTTGAAGGAAGTACTACGTCGTGCCAAGGATCACACTAAGGGATTCCCTAAGGACCTTAAATATCCTTCTGAGACACCCATATGTCCTGGTTGCGCTCAAGGGAAAATGCCTGCTTCAACGCATAAACCCTCTGAGACGCGTGCTAAGAAGCCTTTTGAAAAGATTCATTCCGATCTTAAGAGCTTCCCAGTTGACTCGTACCACAAATGTAAATACTTCATTAGTTTCTTTGACGACTTTTCCTCCTATGTGTGGGTTGTGCTATTATGCACCAAAGCACAGGCCATCAATGCGTTAAGGCAGTTTGTTGCCATGGTCAAAAATCAGCATAACGCCACCATTAAACAGTGGATGTCTGACACTGGAGGAGAATACAAGTCTGACGAGTTTACTAAGGTACTGAAAGATATGGGCATTACTATCCTACAAAGTGCACCGCATACTCCCCAACAAAATGGTCGCGCTGAACGCTTTATGCGTACTTGTATGGATAAGGCTCAGGCTATGCACCTTGAAGCCTGTCTCCCTCAATCCTGGTGGGAATTTGCGGTCCTACATGCAGTACATTGCTATAATAGGACTCCAATAAGTCACCTTAATTGGCAGACACCCTATATGAGCTTGCATGGTGAAGCACCTAGTCTTTCACACTTACGAGTATTTGGATGTGGTGCATATGTGCACATACCAGAAGATCACAGATCGAACAAACTTGACCCCAAAAGCGAACAAATGATCTATATTGGTCATACTGAGGGCATAAAAGCATATAGATTCATGCGGATCAAAAACAACACAGTGTTCACCAGCACTACTGCATTATTTGATGAGACTGTATACCCTAAGTGCGAGACACAAAGGGTGCGGGGCACAACCCGCATAAATGAGCCAGTAGAGAATCAACCTCCTATGGAGGATGAACCATCACCTACACAGCCCATTCCAAGTGGTTTTGACGATGATATGCCTACTCATCGTCCCCCTAAACAGAGGCAAAATAGGGAGGATGCGCCAGACCACGACGGCGGATCTGTGGAACCAGAGGAACCAGAAGCACAACAGCCTCCGCCTCCTGCGCCAGAACCAGCACTACCACGACAGTCTGCGCGCTTGAGGAAAGTATCTACTCATCCTGGCAACGTCTATGGGGAAGACAGGCACCCCACAAACATTACTAAAGATGTTGAACGGAGTAGCAAGTGGAAAGAAATGGTTGGAAGACAGCCTGGTCGCTCCAGAGCTGATAGTACACCAGGGCAAAGGCAGATTCCAGGAGGATTTCCTGAGACAAACCCTGACCCTCCACCTGCTGAGAGTGAAGCTCCGCCAGAACCCTCAGAGGATGAAGTAGATGATTTATTGTCACGCCTTGCTCAGGAAGGGGGAGTAAAATTCCTAGATAATCTGCTTGCCAAGGCAGTTCCATCTAATGATCTGGAACCACTGGATACTTCTAATATATGGGAGTGGACCTATAAAGATATAATACGCATGCCTGCAGCACAACAAAAGGAATGGAAGACTGCTTGTCGCGAGGAACTAGAGGCACTTTGCAGACGTAATGTCTTTGAGCTTGTGGAACCCCCTAAAGGGAGGAAAATAATGAAAAATAGATGGGTCTTTGATCAAAAGACTGATGGTCACAAGAAAGCCCAGCTTGTTGCCAAAGGCTTTTCTCAGGTTGAAGGCGTTGACTATGATGAAATATTCTCACCAGTAGTGTGCTTTGAGACTGTCCAGATGATGCTCGCGCTTGCAGCGCTAGAGGATTGGCACATCACTGGACTAGATGTTAAAACTGCCTTCCTATATGGAGAGCTCGATGAAGAACTATACATGGAACAACCTGAGGGCTTCAAAGCCAAAGGGCATGAAAATAAAGTACTGCGACTAAAACGCGCCATTTATGGACTTAAACAAGCTGCTCTAGCATGGTGGAAAGCGCTGGATAAGTCCATGGCCGTGATGGGCTGTAAAAGGCTACTATCTGACTCAGGACTCTTTACCCATAAAGGTAAGAGTGGCGCCCTTGTAGTGATCATTGTCTATGTTGATGATGTGATCTTTATGGGATCGGACAAAGCCCTTTTAAATGAACTTAAGAATAGGTTCATGAAGGCTTGGGAATGTTGTGACTTAGGTGATGCAAAGGAATTCTTGCGTATGCACATTCAGCGGAAACATGGAAAGATCTTTTTAGATCAAACCGCTTACTTAGAAAAGGTGCTGCAACGCTTTGGACTTGTAGATGTGAAAGCAACTGCAACTCCACTTCCTGAAGGGTACCAACCTGTACCTAATAATTCACCAGTCAACCCAAGCGTCAGGAGCAAATACCAGCAAGTTATAGGTTCACTCCTATACATAATGCTTGGGACTCGCCCTGACATCGCCTATGCAGTTGTTAAACTATCACAATTCGCTGCAAACCCCTCAGAGGACCATTTGAACAGAGCACTCTATATCTGTTGCTATTTGCTTGGGACTTCTTCATACTCTTTGGTGTATGATGGAAGATCAAATGGAGGCTTAATTGCCTATGCAGACTCTGACTGGGCTTCAAACCCAAATAATAGGCGATCTACCACAGGTTACATGGTTAAACTGGCTAATGGGATATTCAGTTGGAATTCTAGAGCGCAGAAGACAGTCGCATTATCTTCCACTGAAGCTGAATATATGTTGCTGTCAGATACTAGCAGACAATTAGTTTGGATTAAGTCACTCTTCACTGAGCTTGGCATCAAACTAAGCCCAATACCACTCTGCGGTGATAATCAGGGGTCCATCTTTATGGCCTCAAACCCTGTCCAAGAGAAGTGTATTAAACATATTGATATATGCTATCACTACATAAGAGAAGTAGTGAAGGACAAGAAAATAGAACTATTCTTTATAGATGGTTCAGAGAATCCCGCAGATATGTTTACCAAGAACCTAGGGCGTATTAAGTTTGAAAAATTCAGAAGTCAGTTAGGACTTGAGTTTTACTCATCCAACTAAGTCACAAGGCAACAAACTTGGCCTTGAGACAAGCCTGAAAATTCCATTAATACTATGGAAGGTATATCGAGCGATGCTTGAAGACATTGTCTTCCGCATACATAGATTCTTCTCAACCAGAGAATCACAACATTTCTGCTCATTATACCAAAAAATCAGCCCAATGAACTGTAATAGTTCAAAAGCTGAAATGGGATGGTGAAGAGAACTCGGTCTTGAAACCACTCTCTTGGTTCTGAGATAGACTCCCTTCTAATCATGGCTAGAATATTAATTTGCCTTACATACTTGCTTAGAGCGCTTAGTAGCTGCACTTAGCAAGGGGGAGTGTTGAGCCGTAATACTTACTATAAGGCTCATTACGTAGGAATGACAGTACAATTAGTTATGCTATACACGTAATTCGGAGTATTTAGTCATATGGTATACGTACAGAATCCCCTTAAGGGATTATTCCAAGTCCACTGGTGATTAGACATTAGGCAACACTGAAAACGCGATATTGTGGACATCTCTACTCATCACTTTTCCCCAAACGGACATGGGTGGACCATAGAGTATATAAATCCTACTGTAGGAGCGAGTACCTATACACATCTCTCTCCACCCCACCTTGAGCTTCCTCTGCTTCACTCTAAGCCTCGTCTAAGCTCTCTATCCAGGTAAGGGTCTACCTGTACACTGCGTACATTGCTGCGCAACACCCAGTAGCAAAGTCACTGGCGTCAGTGATGAGTCGGAATGGCTTGGAATGGTCAGGAAGGGTTAAAACAGGGGCATGAGTGAAGGCTCTGATCAGGGTGCAGAAAGTGCTTTCTGCCACGGTATCCCAAGAAAAGAGCACATCTTTCTTGGTTAGGTCGAAGAGTGGGCGGGTGACGGTGGAGTAGTCTTTGATGAACCGTCGATTGAAGTCACAGAAGCCCAAAAATGCTTGGACTTGTTTGACTGTATGTGGAACGGGCCATTCGGTAATACCAGCCACCTTGGCTGGATCCATGGAAACCTGGCTGTTGGAAATCACGATTCCAAGGTATTCAACGGAGGTCTGAGCAAATACGCATTTTTCAGGTTTCAGGTAGAGGTCGTGCTGCTCTAAACGCTGGAGCATGTCATGGGTCAATGCAGTGAGGAAGTCGAGATCTTCTGTAAAGATGAGGATGTCATCGAGGTAGACCACCACATGTCCACCATCAATCAGGGGTTCAAAGATTTGATTCATGAACGCTTGGAAAGTTGCTGGTGCATTGCAGAGACCGAAGGGCATTACGGTCGGTTCGAAAAGGCCGTGGGAAGTCTTGAAAGCGGCCTTGTACTCATCACCTTTGCGAATACAGATGTTGTTGTAACCCCATCGGATGTCTAACTTGGTAAAATAACATGCATTGTGAAGTTTGTTAATCAATTCGGGAATGAGGGGAAGATGTTACGATTTTCACTCTACTATACGACGTGTTCTATTTACCTTCTCACCTCACCTCGTGTTCGCGTGTACTTTTATCCATGATCCATTCCGACTCACCCTTCGACTCTTATCTCACACCAACCCCATGACCGTAGAGAAGCCAGACCTATGACTTCTAGGGCCCACTGACGTCATTTGAGCCCCGCGTGCCCCCGCAGAATCCCCTTGTACTTCTTATGGACTTTCCCTTCATGCTTCCTTATTAGCTTGCTGAGGCCAGTACCTCAGGATAGCACCATGTGTTTGTACTTTACAAACACCCTGTACTAGTATATAAGTCATGCCCTACCTAGCTTGTACGGTAGACTTGACTTCTTGTGTAATACCACATCGTCTTTGCCTCACGAACCAACCTTGACTCGCCTTTGCGCTTGAGTCTCCACTTTCGCTTGCCCCTTCGCTTGAGCCTTGCTTTCCGCTATTATCCTTGTGTCCCTGGGAGACCAAGTGATACTTGTTCATCACCGAACTGAGTCTTGACCGACTTGTGCTTATCCGATCCTGTTGACTTGCTGAAGTACACGTCATACTTAACGCCCCTGTGGTGGCGTTACAGAAGAGGTGCCGTGTTTTTGATGGTGATGTCGTTCAGAGCCTGGTAATCTTGAACCGGGCGGAGTTTCCCATCCTTTTTGTCAACGAAAAAGAAGGGGCAGGCCATGGGGGACTTGGAAGGGCGGATGTACCCTTTCCGCAGATGTTCAGAGATGTATTCTTTGAGTGCATCAGCCTCTTTAGGTGTTAGGCAGTAGATGGAACAGTTCTTTAAACTTGCTTCAGGTTTCAGATCAATCGCATGATCCCAGGGTTGGTGCGCAGGCAAGCAGTGGGACGCTTCCTTGCTGAAGACTCGGGTGTAACGCTGGAAGTGGCTTGGAATGTGGTCCGTGGAAGGTTTAGGGGCAGTCTTTGCCACTAGCTTGGTACTCATGGTGAACTTGGCTCGAATGGCCAGATGGTTGTACTTGGGGAAACTGTGGCTCCACAGGAATGGCTCAATAGCCTCTTGAAAGAATGCGTGTTCTACAGGTTCTGCTGCATCAGCAGTCGGGATTAAAGCGTCATCTGCTTGTTTGGGTTCAGATTCTAACTCTAGAATGTTGATTGTTGTGTCTCGGGTTTGGGGTACTCAGGAAGAAATGACTATGGTCTTTGTAGACAAGGTGCAGTTACTTGGGCACTGCGTGAAGGTGAGCTGGGGTCTTGACCAGTCGATCTCGGGATTATGTGTTCGGAGCCAATCGTTCCTAGGATTATGTCGTGCTCCCCTAGAGTGGTGACGTAGAGTTCAACCAATTCATCGTGGTAAGCGTTGTTTGCTGTTCTGATTCTTAGCTTCTGAATTGTGGTATGCTTGACTGAGCCCATCTTGTTGGGCGAACCATCCACATTTCTAACTGGTAGCGGTTTAACTAGTGTTTGAAGGGTCAAGCCATTTGCACACGCAAACCCATCATCTATGATGATGCCCTCCGTGCCACTGTCCAACAGGGCACGGGCACTGATTTCTCTGCCAGATTGTTTCCTGACTAATGTCACTCGTAGTACGATAGAGGGAGCTCTCCTATTTCTTATTGTATGGATTGGTACAGGCTCATTACCAAGCGTGTTTAGTAGGGAAAATCTGCTAACGGCAGAGCTGGCTATCAAACTTCCTATTGACAGTGCTGTGATGGAAGGATCTAAAAATCCTTGTTTGTAGGTGCAGAGTGTGGGCACGTGTCTGGGGAGTATGGGAGTATTTCCCGATACATGGCTCCAATTTGAGCTGGGTGGTCCTCGGGGGTGTCTTCCTGAACATGATCTTCGTCAACAAAGGTGCTGCGTGTTTTGATGTTGTTGGAGTTGGAACAGCTGCCTTTGGCCTTCATGGCTTGGGTCTTGGAAAGGCATTCGTGGAGGATATGGCCTGGCTGGCCACAATACAGACACAGCTTGTTCTGGAAGTGTCAGTTTCACTCTTCTTTGGTAAGTTTGCTGTGGGATTTCTCAGGTCGGGATGAGGAGGTGTTGACATTGACATTGTCATCCTTAGTCAGGATGGCTTGTCGAACGGTGGATCTTCCACTGTTACATGAAGGGGGGTTGCGTGGGGTGGAATCAGCGTATAATTTGTACACGCAGTCAAATTCCCTGGCTTTATCGACCAGAGTTTCGAGTGTCATTGGGATTGGGGAGATACCCATGAGTTTCATATGGAGGGCTGTTGGGATAGCCTTTCTAAAGGCATGCATCTGAGTTTGTTCGTTTGTGCCACTTCTAGTGGCATGGGTGGACCATTCTTGGTACCATTCATTGAATGGGTGATTTCCCATTTTCATGGTATACATTAAGTTGGTAGCTTCCAATGTGGTGTGTGCTGGGATGAAGTGTTTGTCAAAGTCTGATTTGAATGTTGCCCATGTTCTGAAGGAGACAGCTGCACCTGCAGTTGGGTTTAAAGCCTTGTTTTGCCTATCCTGGGCCCACTCGCCCGCAGAAGTGCCAGCTTTGAAGTAAGTCAGAGCTGCAGATATTTTCTTTTCATCAGTATCGAAAATTGACGCATTGAGGTGGATGTCATGGACGCGTATATTATTTTCCCTATTTTTCTGTATTTTTACGGAATTATCTGAGGAAGATATAAAGGGCCGAAGTACGAGATATTGTTAGTCACATGCTGCCATCATGTGCACCTTTGAGCACGTGACCCTGGGATAGTTGTACCCTTAACGGGACAGCCTAATCCGGTCACATTCCATTTACGTACGGACTCACACGATTGGTAGATAAGGAAGGAACCTTCTAGATAGTTCTAGACTTCGCTTAGCAGTTTACGCTTACTCGCTGTATTAGGTTTTACTCAGCAAGATAAGGCATCGCGTCAGCGCCATGACTAGTGCATCAGTCAGCACAATAGATAGCGCTATTAATAGACACAACGCGTCAGCTCCTGAGTCATGGAGTCTTACTGTACACTTAGTAATAGTGTTTAGACTCAGTTCAAGCTCAGCCACAGTAGCGTATATAAACCCTCCTGTAGCGTCCTGAGTGGAACCAACTTGTCCTCTTGGTTCTCCACTCAGGTGCGCATCTCCTTGTACTCCTCACTCCTTACCAATCTAACTTGTCCTCTTGGTTCTCCACTCAGCGTGCCACAGCGTGATTACTGACGTCTTGAGTTCTTGTATAAAGACTCTGAGATATTCGTCCACTCCGCTGTGACTGTACGTTAGCGCGTGATTTATCTCCGCGCCGAGCTTGGGTGTGCTCACCAGACAGTTCACTATAGTTCACACCTGAGCTTGACGTAGCGAGGTTGTCATACCGCTACAGTGGAAATAATTTGCCAAATTATTCCAGAATGCTTTGGCTTTGTTAGGTTTTCCATCAAAGGGTTCAGGTGCTGCACCAAGGATTTTTGCTGAAGGTGTAGCCATGGGATTTATCACTGGGGGTCTTGGAGGGGAACGTGAAGGGATTCTTGGGAGGTGAGGTACTTGGGGCGAAGGCAATCGGGACCGTGGAGGAATTGTTGCTCTATGTGTGAGAGGTGGGGACGGTAGTCTCGGAGGGGAAGTACTTGGGGGGGAAGTTATCGAAGTAGTCGCTATGCGATGAAGTCGGCTGGGACCAGGTGCACTTGGAAGTGGACCAGGGGATATGTGCAGGGAGGAAGGCTGGGAAGTTACTCGAGATATGAGACCAGTAAGTCTTTTGGTGGTGTCGTCAAGGAGTCGTGAAACTTCTTCTTGTTCACTATCAGAATCTGGGGCGTTGGAAGGGCTTGTTGAGCCGTAATACCTACTATAAGGCTCATTACGTAGGAATGACAGTACGATTAGTTATGCTATACACGTAATTCGGAGTATTTAGTCATACGGTATACATACAGAATCCCCTTAAGGGATTATTCCAAGTCCACCGGTGATTAGACATTAGGCGACACTGAAAACGTGATATTGTGGACGCCTCTACTCATCACTTTTCCCCAAATGGACATGGGTGGACCATAGAGTATATAAATCCTACTATAGGAGCGAGTACCTATACACATCTCTCTCCACCCCACCTTGAGCTTCCTCTGCTTCACTCTAAGCCTCGTCTAAGCTCTCTACACAGGTAAGGGTCTACCTGTACACTGCGTACATTGCTGCGCAACAGGGCTCAAGGGAGTGAGTGATTGTTCACTTTCTGATTGTTCTTCAGAGTTGGAAAATCGAACTGTGCAGTTATTGCCATATATCCAACGGGAGTGAGTAAAGGACCAGGATACGTTCTTCTTCTTGAAGGATCCACAGAGGATAGTCCAATCTAATTTCCAAACTTTTCGAATGTGTGGGAAAACTTGCTTGAAGTCTTGGATTGTAAGATGTTTCTGGGTAATGACGTGTGTCCACGGATAGCAACCGTCTGGACTGGTGATGGGCTGATTGTTGAAGGTGGTGTAAAAGAGATCGTCGACGAGGGAAGAGTAAGGGTCTAGGAAGTATACAGGGATTTGGTCTTGTTCGTTAGAGGTGAGGTCTCTTCTCTCACTCATTCACTGGGGATGTTGGTGTAACAGGGAAGTGTTCCACCCGGCCTCGTTCCACGGGTAGAAGATTTGGTACGCGGGGTGGAGGATCACTCAATCGGGTTGATTTGTCCTCTGCTGGTGGCGAATCCACTGGTATTCTTCATAAATACTGAAATGGGTCAGGGTAGTTTTACTTCTCCACAAGAAGTTCTGGAAATTTAATGGGCTTGAGGTGATGTCTTGTGCTCGAGTGAGGGGTGATGCAAGGATGAGGGTCTGTTGTGGGTATTGGTTGTATTGGAGACGACAATGATGCTTGAAGACGTCAAGCTCTCGGGGGGTTCTTGTAGGTAGCTGCTTGGAAACAAAGATAGCTTCAGGGAGGTGACAATGAAGTTCCCGGGGTTGGGTTTCTAAGAATTGAGCCTTGTCGCTACTTGTTGAATGTTGCCTTGCAACTGGGTTACTTGGGAGTGTTGGATTGCTTGGCCTGTTAGGGTAGATGCTGGGGTAGACTGGTTCGCTTCTACTTGGGTTGGTTCTCGGAATTGCTGGGGAGCTGTTATGGGATGAAATATGGGAATTTCTTTTTTGGAAGCGTCGATGGGGTTGTCATCGGTGGGAGGAAGCCAGGGTGATAGCCCAATTTGTTATGGGTTCCAGGATTTCTTTGAATTTACACTCGTAAATGTCTGATGTTTCTTGACTTTTTGCGACTTAGCACTTTTTCTCAAAAGTACCTTGTGGCAAAATGATTTCAAAAGTTTGTTACGCTTCCTCTAATTGTAGGACCACAGTTCAACTATGTCTAGGGTTCATCTCGATTTCTCTAAAGGGTAGGTGATTAATTCCAGGGGACACTAATACTATGCCTTCTGGGGTAGGGGGGGTGTTGGGTCTATAGCCACAGGTGCACACTTCTCAACTGCACCAACAGGTTCCTTGATTGGTGGTGTTTCCCCAATCGTCTGTGGAGAGAGAGTCACTGGATTCTCTCGGGGGAGGGCTACTTGCAGGAAGGGATAGACGGGCTAGTAGGCTCAGGGGGTTGGGTAGTCTTCCAGTCAGGAGTTCTACTAGTTCTGGGTCATTGGGGTCTTCTGGGGGATCGTGGTAGACACGAGGGTTAACCAGATTTTGGTCTGGGTTTGTTAGAGTGGTTTCCCAGGTGGCAGTGCTCCAGGAATATGTGAGTTCAGTTCCTTCAGTGATGACTAGGTGAGGGGGACCGTCTCTGTCCACTAATTGTACTTCACAAAAGGATATTTGGATTTCTTCGTAGGAAAGACAAAATCGGTCAAGGTATTGGAAGGGATTTCCCCACTGGAGTTGTCGAATGATGTAGTCACGTCAAGGGGGAATGTAATTAAACCAGAGGTAGTCACTTTTTGTCCAGAGGAGTAATTGGTCAACAATGATATCTGATAGGTGCCAAAACAGGAGTTGGTCGTTGCAACTGTCAACAACGTTTGAAAGGTCTTCAAGAAGGTTGTCGTAAGTTTCTTTTCCTAGAAGTTCTCCAAATTCAAAGGTATTGACAAGCCCTTTGAGTACCAGGGGAGGGTCCATCCAACAGTCAATGCGAGAGCTTTCAGAGAGGTTGTAATAGGAAGAGGAGGGGTAGTATCAACGGACTTGTCGATCTCTGTGGGTGTTGAATAGGGTACGGGCCCTTTGGATGTGTTGTTCACTGGTTAGTGGAGGGGAAGGGGGAATAGGTGGAGGCACTAGAATCACTTGATTCTTGGTTGTTTTTCTTTAAAGGTAAAGGGAACTTACTGTTGTGTTGAGTTGAATCACTCGATTCAGTAGTCAAGGCAACGATTCTATCACCACACTAGTACTTTAAAGTGGTTGCTCGTCAGGAATAACTGGGACAAAGGAGAAAGGATCGGCTGGGACTTGAGGAGTAAGAGTATGGGCAAGTAAAGAGGGTTGGGATTGAATAATATCTTCAAAGAAATAGCCCTGATAGTGGGCAAAGACCTGTCCGTTGTAAGAGAAGTGAAGATGTCCATAAGTAGTAATAACACGTCCGTCCAAGAAGTCTTGTATTTCCAATGTTACCAAGGAGTCTGTATACCCTGCCTTGATGATGTTGGGAAGGGGGGCAAAGGTGTTCCTAAGTTCTTCTCGAAAGTTGTACCTTACACTTCCAAGTGGGAGGTCGAGGCAGGGGAGGTCGAAAATGGCCTTTGAACAGATGTAAAGGGGGGGGAAGTCAGGGTGAACAAGGGGGTCAATGAGGCGTGGTCTGATGGTGTAGATGTGGGGTGGGGGGATTTGGAAGGGGGTGACGGAAGGAAAGATGTGAAGAGTTTGAAGAAGGGAGGGGGCGAGGGGAATGCGATGGAAATGTTCCTTGATGCTTTCCGAGGCGAGGCGCCAAGATTCTCCTTCTGGAGTATAGATGGCAGTGTATTGGTGGGGGTGATCCTCTGGGCTGTTCAAGCACGAAGGGGGGCGAAAGAGAGGGACAGCAGGGGCGAGGTTTTCTTGGTCGATGTGAGGGGGGGACTGTTCAGCTACTCGCTCGTAGTTGATGGGGGAGTCTGGTGTCAGGACATGAGGGGGGGTGGAGGGGTGGGAAGAGACACAAGGGGGAGCACTTAGGGGGCGTGAGAGGGGGGTCGGTTCCAGGGGGGGGTCAGGGTAGACTAGTTGGGGTGAAGGGGAGTGAGGGGTGGATCGGACAGCTACTTGGGTCTGGATATCAAAGTCCAGGTTATATTCTTCCTCGTCTTCAAGAGGAGTGGTGGGGTGTGTGATGGGGGATGGCTGTCCTGATATTGGTACTCCCAAGATGTCGGTGATTATGTACTCTGTCTCTTGGGTAAAGACAGAGGGGGACTCGAGAGGGGTGAGAGGGGACTGAGGGATAGGAGAGGAAGGGGGGCGCATTGAGTGGAGATGAGGGAGGATCGAGGGGTTGGGGGGTTGGCTATCCTCCTGATAGTAGGAGGCAGAGTCTCCGTCCCACTGACCAAACTGCGAGAAATCATAGTCGTAATCAGACACTTAGAGACACCCGGGGTCAGGTCTAATTGTGTTAGACTGTCCAAGTGTGATGACTCACTGTCACTCGACAGTAAAGGCATGACGGATGTGAAAGACCAGGGGTGGTGGAGAGTATGGGGTGGGGCACAGGGGTGACTGTGATGGAGGCGACTTGGCTCGACTTGATCAGTGAAGTGGCGCTTAGTGGATCGTGTCTTTGCAGCTGAAGGGGCACAGGGGCAGAGGAAGAGGCAAGTGGAGGATGTCACAAGTGGACAGTCTGAGGGACTGTCCGTTCTATTGTGCTAGCTTATATACCTAGAGGGATGGTCTGTGTGTAGGTTTAGGGCAGGCTTTAAGGTCTGCCCATGGGTGCTGTGGAATACTGCGGAATGGAACATTCCAGTAACATCTAAATATAGTGTCCAATGGGAAAATCGGGATAGTGTCGTACGACTGCTCTGCAGTTGATGGCACCATATGACGTGACTGCTCCACAGTCCAATCAGAATAATCACAGGAGTGGTACGACTGCGCTGCAGTCGAGTTGGTCATGATGATTTGACTGCTCCGCAGTCCAATCGGATAATTCCAAGGAATGGTATGACTTTCAGCCGTCAGGTGACTTGATAAATGATGGGAGATCACGTGACACATCACGTGATCATCGGAGTACGAATTTCAAACTCCGATTCCGGATTTCCCCTTTAGGAAGGTGGTTATGTAAGACCGGGCCGGTGCCGACCGTTCTTAGACGCCTGAGTCACAACCCAAGTTTCTAGGTTTGTGACATTGACACGATCATACCAACAGATCCATTACCTCAACGACAGACATCTCTGGGCCTTTATTGAATATTCCCTGTCTGAAGGAGCATGGTACACTACAGGACCAGTACCCCTCACCCTGAACACCAGACCCCTAGGATCCTCCAATCCTTCAGGCATTAATATTGATCCCTCTGACACCCCATCCCCAAGTATATCCGTACCAACAACCAACCTCCCCACTTCAGCATTCCCATCTTACGCAATGGCCCAACAAGGACAAGCGTCTGCAAGCACCACCCTCACAAGCGGAGGAGGAGCACCCAGCGGAAGTGGAGCACCTGCCGGAGGAACCCCCGCCAGTGGCAGTGGTGGCGGTGGCGGTGGCAGTGGCAGTGGCGGTGGCTGTAACGCCACCACTGGCGTTAGTCCAACTTGGACAACGAAAGGGCGTTCACGACTTAGCAGAATATCCGTGATGGTCACGTAACCTGGTCTTGGGATACACGGCGCTCTTCTGGCACGTGATCTGGGCGTACACTAGGGCGAGTCGAGCCACTAGGCAATCCGACGGTTGATGAAGACGACTTGCTCGAGAGAGACAAGTGAACTCTGCTCGCAGGAGACAAGAAAGGAGTGGTGATTGAAGAAGACCAAGATGGCGTATCTTGGTCTCATCGAGCCACTATTTATACACATACGAGGTAGCTTTAAAGCTCCCCCTGAATCCGTACGACTAGTAGCATAAGTAGCTCGAACCCTACTATAGCTAACCTAGGAATGAGTCATGCCCTATTGGCATGTGATTCTACTGTCCTCGCTGACTGATATGACTGTCCATGACACATTACTACTTACTAACGAGGTCATCACCGTAAGTAAGAGTCCGTTTCCTTCATACCGTGACATCACCCCCTTTTCAGCCGCGATGACCATGGCGCCGAGTGGGGCCTATCCCTCCAGCCCATGCCTCCTGCCTCTCTGTGATCCGATCCAGGGTGTTGGCCACCTCCAGCCGGAACTTGCAGCGGGCCAGCTCCGACTGCACCCCTCCGAGCGCTTGAGCTAGCACGTGAAGTCGCTGCTCCATCCTCTCAGCTTCGTGTTGGTAGGCGCGGAATCTGGTCAACTCAGCTTTGAGCCCGACGTCCTTCAACTCATTCACCGCGCGGTCCACCCTGTGTTGGTTGCTGTGCCCTCCGACGAGGGCGAATAGGTCTTCTGGGGAGTAGTGGGGTTTACCGGTTTCCCAGACGTGTGGCTCAGCGTACAGGGGGCGACTGTAGACTTTGTCGCTGTCCTCTACGAGTCCGAGGACGAGAGGATCTGGTCCGGCGATGACTTGAATATAGGACGCTTGTCGGGTGACCCCTTGAGCGTCGGTGATGGGGTAGTGGACGAAGTCGTCCCCTCGGTTATGCTTGTACCTGTGGGGGGCGACGCGTGACGAGCCCCCGAGGTATCGGAGGCAAACAGCAGGCAAGGTGGAGTCTTGGGTGTCCACCACCACGCTGCCGCGATATAGGGGGCGGCCCGTCGAGTCACAAGCGTATGGGGTTTCCCAGGGGTCGTCAGAATCGGTGGCGGTGATGAGGTAAGGTTGCTCAACGGGGTACCATTCCTTCAACGTCCCCTCTACTGCTTCGTACACTGCCCTCTCAGCGTCTCTGTGTGTTGGCGGCGTCGGTGGTAGACGATTGCCCTCTTGGCCGCTGCTACTGCCAGCTGCCGCCGTTTCCAATCTTCCGCCGACGGCTTCCAGTCCTGCGTCTTCATCCACTCTTGCCACCTCAGGGTTGCGGGCGTCTTCTTCCGCTTGGAGTTCGATATGCATGGGGAGAGGTCGAGATGGGGGACTCGCAAAGAGTCCGACAGCTGTACGAAGCCGAGTAATTTCGGCTTCGGTGTACGGGGCGGTGTTGAGGTGGTCGCCGTTGGGGTTGAGAAGCCAGTACATGGCGGGTTGGTCTGGGTCCTCGACGTCGATGATGGAGTGCACGTTGTCGAGGGCCGCCCTGAGCTCTTTGTGGGTGAGGCTGTCGATAAGGCGGGCAGCGAGAGAGGAGGGAGAGGGGGAAGTGGGAAGAGACATTTCTGAGTGGGTGAGGAATCCAGCGTGAGGAGATGGGGGCGACTTAGCATCACATGTCCGGTTTATATGTATCCTGGCTGCAGTCGAACTCCGCTCGTACTCCGCCACGGCTTTGTCAGCGAATACGTCATCCTTGTTGACCCACTGATTCTCCGAGTCTGGGTATCCCTTCCATTTCACGAGGTACTGCAGTTTCTTGCTCCGGCCGAACCGCCTGGAATCTAGAATGTGCTCCACTTCGTATTCCTCTTCCCTGTCCACCAAATCTGGTGGTGGGCGCTGGAAGTTCTTCCCATGCATGGGCGTCTCACGATAAGGTGTGAGCAAATCAATGTGGAATACGGGGTGGATGCTCCATTGCGTGGGAAGTTGAAGTTGATAGTTGACTGGTGATAAGACTCGTGTGATTTGGAATGGTCCATGCTGTCGTGCCGCGAGCTTGGCCGTCGGTTGATTGGTTCGGAGGTGTCGTCCTTCTAACCACACTTGGTCTCCTACTTGATATTTGGGCGTATCTCGGTGTTTGATCCACAAGGATTGTGCCTTTTTGATGAGGGTCTGGGCTTCTCTCCGTGCGTCTCGGAATTGCTGGAGTCTCGTGAGTACCTGGGGAATGGGTGAAGGTTTATCGATCCAATCAGCGCGGGGGTCGTATCCCATTAAGAGCGAAAATGGGGACTTCCTTGTGGCTTCGTGTGGCCAGTTGTTATGCACAAATTCTGCCATGGGTAGGAATTGCGCCCAGTTATCTTGGCGCTCATTGGTCCAGAACTGGAGATATTGTTCCAGCCATTGATTGGTGCGCTCTGATTGTCCGTCTGTTTGGGGGTGATATGCCGTGGAGATGTTTTGATAGATGCCGAGAGTTCGGCATAGCTCCCATGTGAATTTTGATGCAAAGCGTGGGTCGTGATCGCTGATGATTTTCGCCGGTAGTCCGAATCTCTGGAATACGTGGGTTATGTACAGGGCCGCAGTTTCTTCTGCTGATATTTCCTCGTTACAGGGAATGAAGATCGACGCTTTGGTGCAATCGTGGTTGGTTACGGTGAGAATGGCATCGTACCCCTGTGATATCGGTAGTTTAGTGATAAAATCAAGTGCGATGGTCTCGAACGGCTTAGCGTCGGGTTTTGGTGTAATTGGTGTTAGTGGGGCTTTTGTTGGGCGGTTGTTGACCTTGTGTCGTTGGCACTCCGCGCATCCTTGGACGTATTCTGTTACCTGTTTCAACATGTTTGGCCACCAATGACTTTGTTCGATGATTCTCGCCATCCGTTTGATTCCGGGGTGGCTGTAGACTGGGGGGTCGTGATGGTTGGCAATAATGGTGCGGACTTCCTCTGGTCCTCCGGTGATGACTTGTGCGCCTTGGTGGTACCAGACCCCATTGACTTTCTTGAGTTTGTGGGGGTCTACCCATGGGCGTATGATATTCTCGTCTTGATCGTGGGCTTCCATGTGTTGAGTGGTGAGGTTTCGTGCGAATATGGTTTCTGGTAGGACGATGACCCCTTCGTTGTCCCTTTCTCCTCTGTCGTAGTCGGGTCTTCGTGATAAGGCGTCTGCGCGGCCATTGTTGGTTCCTTTGATGTGGTGGATCTCGAAGTCGTATTCCATGAGTTCCAGTACTTCCCGAGCTACTCAGCGACTTATCTTTTGTGGGGATTTCCAGTGCGTGAGGTTTAGGTGGTCCGAGAAGATTTTAATTTTGTGCGGGGATCCTGCCAGGAATGGTCTCCAGTGTCGCAGCGCTTTGACGATGGCCAGGAGTTCTAAGTTGTAGATATCGTAGTTGCGCTCAGCTTCATTCAGGGTGGCCGAGAAATATCCGATGGGGTGTCGTTTCCCATCTTGTTTCTTTTGTAGAAGTACTGCGCCTACTGCGTATCCGGATGCGTCTACTTCGAGTTCGAATTGGTCTGTCAGTGTGGGGTGTGCGAGTACCGGTTCGCTGGTGACCAAGCGTTTGAGGTTTTGGAAGGCGGTTTCTTCATCTTTGCCCCATATCCATTCCGCGTCTTTGCGTGTGAGTTTGTTGAGAGCTCGTGCGTATGTGGCGAAACCGCGAATGAAGAGGCGGTAAAAATTGCAGAAGCCCAGAAAGGAGCGTACGTCGCGTACCTTTGTTGGTGTGGGCCAGTCGCGTATGCCTGCGATTTTTACAGGGTCCATGCGAGTTACCCCCTTTTCAAGGATTACCCCCAGGTAATCCATTCGTGGTTGGTGGAAGGTGCATTTGGACGGTTTGAAGTAGAGGTCGTGGTCCATTGCGACTTGGAGTACTGCGCATACTGCGTCTATGTGTGCTTGAAGTCCTGCGTGTTCAAGCGTTGCAATACCGATGTCGTCCATGTAGACGCGGATGATTGTACCCATCGCTGCGAAAATGCGGATTGTGTCGCCCAGAATGTCATTCATCATGTTCTGGAACGTTGCCGGTGAATTCGTAAGTCCAAAGTACATAACAAGGGGTTCGAATAATCCGTATTTCGTTTTGAATGCGGCCTTGTGTTCATCGCCTACCTTGATCCGTATGTTGTTGTATCCCCAGCGAACGTCGAGTTTGGTGAATATGTGCCCGTCTCCGAGGTTGTTGATGAGTTCCGACATGAGGGGCAGTGGGTATTGGTTGCGCACCGTGCAGGCGTTGATTCTTTGGTAGTCTTGTACGGGTCTCAGTTTTCCGTCCTTTTTTTTGATGAAGAAAAATGACGAGGCGTAGGGTGACTTTGAGGGTCGGATATAGCCTAGCTTGAGTTGTTCGTCCAGCCATTCGCGTAGTTGTCCGTCTTCTTCTTGTGACATCGGTTAGACTTTGCAGTCGATACTGGAATCGGTGGGAAGCCTCTTCGCTGAAGATTTTCACAAAGCGCTGATATGGTTCTGGAAGGGCCTCTACGATGGTGTTTTGATTAGCCGCAATGGCTAGTTCGGTGGCTGTGGTACGTATCTGGCATTCCTCTTCGAGCTCTTGAACAATACTTTCGGCTTCGTCTTGGGTCATTGCACTAGCGATGGTGGTTTGCGTCTCCGTAGGGTTGATTGATCGAAGCACCACTGGAAGGGCCTCTTCGTGAATGGTGGCGTGCGCCCAGCTGATAGTTGGCTTGTAGGTTGCTAGCCAGGGGTATCCGAGGACGAGGTCTTCGTTTCCTATGTCGGTGACGAGGAATCTCATCGTTTTGGAGATGTTGTTGGTTTGGACGTCCAGATCGATGAAGTGCATGATAGACCCAGCTTTGTTTTCTGTGTTGTTTATGTTCCAGATTTTTTTGGGTTTCTCAAGGGTTTGTAACCCGAGGCCCATGCGTTTGGCGAACGCGGGTTTTATAAAGTTGTCTGTGGCTCCGGAGTCTACGAGCCCTCTTATGTCGGCCATGGAGTAACTGGTGCGAATCGAGACTGGGATTCTGAGCGAACAGTAGCGAGTCATGATTACAGAGTTACAATTAACTGCCCTCACCCAGGCCGATGGGTTTAGGCGTCCTGAAAACCCTCTTGGGTCCAGAGGTCTTTGAATACGAGGTCTTTCACCTCGTCGCTAGCCCCTCTAAGCGTCTCCATCCACCCTTTGGCTTGCTCTTCTGGCGTGGCCTCTGCGCGACGCACTGTTGTCGGTTCTTGGCTGTGGTAGTCAGTGTCCATGCTTCGACTCGTGCTTGCACGTGGTGGGAGGGGTTGCCTTGGTTTTCTGGGGCGTGTACATTCTCGTGAGAAGTGACCGGGATTGTTACAATTGTAACAGATGACTTCCCTCAGATCCCGCCGTGGTCCGCCTCCTCGGTTTCGTCCTGGCCCCCCTCTTGGCTGGAATGGTGGTCTCTGGTAACTGCCTTGGTTTGGGTCTCCTACTTCTGCGAGGCGTGCGCGGGTTCTGTCTGCCGATGTATCCATGGTGTTTGGATCGTGGCGTGGTGGTGGGAACCTGGGTGGTGCCCACTGCAGGATGTATCCGCGGTTTTGCTGCGGTCACGGTGGTGGTGCATTGCGGGGTGTGGCATTGATTCCTAGTCGTGCGCGTAGATGGATGTATTGTTTTTGTCGTCGCAGCGCCGCTTCTTTCCATTCGTTGAAGGTTTGAGGGTCGTCCAACTCGTATATCTTTGTGAACAGGGCCCTCGGGAGGCCCGCTGTGAATCGGTCCAATGTTTGGCGGTCATTGAGTCGGTAATCCGCTTTCCATGCTAGCTGTTCGAAGTTGGTGACGTACGAATCAATGTCATCCCCCACCATTTTGAACCCTTTTGCTAGTGTGGCTTGTGCTTGTTCTTGTTCTAATACGTTCGAGAAGCAGTCAGAGAATCCCGCCGTTAATGTATCCCATAGGAATGGGTCATATCTGTTGCGTCCGTGGTGCAGTTCGTTGTTGAGCCACTGGAGGAATCCAAGAGTCCAATTGGATACCCGTGGTCCTTTGACGAATCCTAGGAACAATAGGCATCGTCGATAGACGTTGGTCATGATCAGTGCTTCTGAGTTTTGCCCCCAGTAAATGTGCCACTGCGTGAGGAACGATTCGTACTCATCTCGGTTTCCGTTGAATATGCTTGGGGGTTCTCCTACGAGTTTGTCTGCTCCATGTGGTGCCCCCGGGGCGGGCCCTGCAGCTGGTGGTAGCGGTGGTGGTGGTCCTCCTCCGAAGGGATCTCCTCCACCTCCTCCTCCGAATTGGGGTTGCCTACTCTCCTGTGGTGGTCTCCTGCCTCCTGGCGGTCCTTGACCGAAGCTTCCTCTGGGTCTTCTTGGTGGCGCTGGTCCGCCTGCTCCCGGTGGTGGGTCGGGCACGTCCGGTCCTACTGCTCTGAATATGGCGGCGTCATCGGCCGTCATACGGTGTCCGGTTGTGGGGTTGATGGGGCGTAAGTACGCCTCGGCTTCTTTGGTGATTCTTCGTGCTTCCTCGATTGTGAGGTCTTCTTGCACTATTGTTGACGTGGCCATATCTGCGGGTGAATGTACTTCGATGTGTTCTGGCTCATTTATTCGCAGGGACTCAGCTGTTTGTATTATGTCCCCGACTTCTGATTCATCTTCGTGGTTGGTGTCCTCGTTGTCTCCGCTTGTTTCAGATGGCGCTGGGGTTCTTGGTTCTGATGTACTGGGTTCTTCTTCTGGTTGTCCGTCTATGCGTCCCCACTCTGTGCGCGTGGGCAAGTTTCTTGAATCGATGTCACAGTTGTAGTTCCTTCCTGCGGGGCGTATTGCGTCGTATTGGTTGTCTGTGGGGTTCCATGCAATCTCGACCCAGCACAAATGGTCGAAGTTGAACTCAACGGGTCGGTATCGGGTTGGCCCTGATGCGAAGTCTACGAAGTACCCTGTTTCTCCACGGTACTCTCTCCACCTGGCTGCTCCTAGGAATTGTGTTGGTACGTTGTGGTCTCCTCTTCGTTCGAGGGAGTAGGTTTGGAAGTCTCTCCACTGGTCTCGAGTTGTGAACACCACGGTGAAAGGATCTTGGTCTTAATGTAACGCCACCACTGGCGTTAGTCCAACTTGGACAACGAAAGGGCGTTCACGACTTAGCAGAATATCCGTGATGGTCACGTAACCTGGTCTTGGGATACACGGCGCTCTTCTGGCATGTGATCTGGGCGTACACTAGGGCGAGTCGAGCCACTAGGCAATCCGACGGTTGATGAAGACGACTTGCTCGAGAGAGACAAGTGAACTCTGCTCGCAGGAGACAAGAAAGGAGTGGTGATTGAAGAAGACCAAGATGGCGTATCTTGGTCTCATCGAGCCACTATTTATACACATACGAGGTAGCTTTAAAGCTCCCCCTGAATCCGTACGACTAGTAGCATAAGTAGCTCGAACCCTACTATAGCTAACCTAGGAATGAGTCATGCCCTATTGGCATGTGATTCTACTGTCCTCGCTGACTGATATGACTGTCCATGACACATTACTACTTACTAACGAGGTCATCACCGTAAGTAAGAGTCCGTTTCCTTCATACCATGACAGTGGCAGTGGTGGTGGCAGTGGTGGTGGCGGTGGCAGTGGTGGTAGCGGTGGTGGTAGCGGTGGACCAGCACCGGCCGGAGGACCTGCACCAGCCCCTGGCAGCAATGGTTGCTTAGGAGGAAACCCCCTGCCAGAATTCGATGGAAACCGAGAAAAAAGCAAGGCATTCCTATGCGCCTTCAAACTATACTGCGGAATGAACCCGACAGTAGACCTGCTTGTGGTACCTGGACAACAAGCCATGGCCTTCCTCTCTTATATCCGAGGACTGCTCATCGACAATTGGGTTGATGAACAGATGAGATGGCTCGACGATCAGTTAACAGCAGGAGTCCTATGAATCCAAAATAACCTCTGGAATGAGGTAGAAACCTGGTTTCTGCAGGCGTACACCGACACTGCGGAACAGACGAAGGCTTGCAAAGCCTTGCAAACTCTGGCAATGAAGGGAGAAGACATCGACTCTTACATTGCCCAGTTTGACAACCTGACGACAAAAGCCGGGTATGGCCGGGACAAAGCTACAACGTTGGAGTTATTCCAAGATGGACTCCCAAATCAGTTAGTCATTAATGCCATCCGCTTCCAACACCCTGTCACATGGGAAGATTGGAAGTGGGCTGCCTGATTACAACAGGCTGAGTACCTGGTTTTGAAGGACCGACTCGGCAAGAACCAAACCCCATGCCAAAAGAAAGGGGGGCATAGCTGCGACCAGTGGGTACAGGCCCTCAACAAGAACCGTGACCCAAATGCGATGGATGTTGGACGTGCCCGAGCCTCCATGGCTCTCACTGACGCTGACCGAATCCAACTCCAAAAGGAGGGGCGTTGTTTTAGATGCCGTGCTATGGGGCACATCTTGCATAACTGCCCACAAAAGGGCACTCGAATTGCTACTTCCTCCACGACCACCCAACCAGCTCCCATCCCCACTTCCCCGACCGTACCAGCTCCTGCTGTCACTACTGTCGCCATACAATCTAACCGCATACTTTCAACGGAAGAGCAGGCTGAAGCACAGATCGCTGCGATGAATGCACAACCTCAGGAAGTGCGAGACCTCATGGTGGAGAAGCTGTTTGCGAAAGAGGATTTTCTCAATGCTTGAACCCGATGGCCTGGGCTAGAGCACTCAATGTAAACGTGTACCATAGCAGATACCGATCCATGCGAATCCCAGTACTCTTTAAATCTGCACATGCAATGGCCGAACGACAAGTACTCCTGGACTCAGGAGCAACAGACAACTTTATCTGCACCTCACTACTGAAGCAGCTGCAGATTGGAACACGTGATGTCACACAACCAATACGCATCTGGAATGTGGACAAAACTCACAACCAAGATGGGGCCATCACCCAATACACCGACTTGAATGTTAGAACCAGGAACGACACCAAAACACTTTGCTTCCTAGTAATGAACTTAGGAAGGGACGAAGTTATACTAGGTTACCCATGGTTCTCAGCGTTCGAACCACTCGTAAAGTGGGGGGAAGTGATGTTGAACGAAGAGTTTCCACCAGTGGTCATATCCAACCTCCAGTCATCGGAAAAAGCCACGCCTATAGAAGCATCTATATGGGCGTTGGAGATGTATCAACTCGATGAGGAGGCATGGGAGCAGATTGCGGACAATGGGCAGGAGCCATGTGTGGCATTACTGCAAAGAACCACGACAGCATCCGAACTAGCACAACAAGAAGCTGCCAAGCGGGAAGTACGAACCTTTGAAGAAATGGTTCCGCTAGAATACCGACGGTACCGTAAGGTGTTTGACGAGGAAGCATCGCATTGCTTCCCGCCGAAACGACCATGGGACCATGCCATCGACCTGACACCCAATGCACCCATGACGATGGATTGCAAGGTGTACCCACTAATGCAAGAGGAAGATAAGGCTCTCAACATGTTCCTTGCCGAACAACTGGAGAGGGGGTACATTCGACAGTCAAAATCCCCATACGTCTCACCCTTCTTCTTTATAAAGAAGAAGGACAGGAAGCTCAGACCCATACAAGACTACTGACGGTTAAACAAGGTCACTATCCAGAACCATTACCCGCTACCCCTTATCCCCGAACTCATTGATAAAATCCGTGACGCGCGACTCTTCACGAAATTGGATATCCGCTGGGGATACAATAACATCCGCATAGACAAAGGAGACGAGTAAAAGGCTGCCTTTAAAACGAACAAGGGAACCTTTGAACCACTTGTGATGTACTCGGTCTCACAAACTCCCCAGCAACTTTCCAAGCAATGATGGACTTCACGTTTTGAGGACCAATATTGACAAATGAGGTGATCATATACATGGACGATATCCTCATTGCAACCATCAACGACCTTGAATGATGTAGCGGTATGACACCTCACTACATTGAGTCCAAGTGTGAAGGGATAGGTGAACCGTCAGGTGAGCACACTCAACCCAAATGCGGAGATAAATCACGCGCTATGTGTGCAGTCAATGCGGAGGGGACTAGAGCTCAGATCCTTTATACAAGGATGCGGATGGTCAGTGATCACGCAGTGGCATGCTGAGTGGAGAACCAAGAGGACAAGTTAGGATTGAAGTAGAGTAAGGAGTACATGATGAACAGCGCACATGAGGGGATGATACTCACAGTGACAAGAGGACTGTGGTGAGATATCAAAGGTGGCTGGAAGCAGCAACAGAGTGAATCTAGCAAGTGAAGCAGATGTGGGGTCTGGCACACAACAGATGAGAACTGATGTTTATACAAGAGAGGGGAACATACCTGGCACACAACAGATGAGAACTGATGTGGACCAGGAGCGTACAAGCTACACTACTTATACAAAAATACAGAGTGACGCAGGTAACAGTTGGTCACAGTAAATACAAGACGCATTGTTCTACAAGTGGACAAAGGAGTGTACTGTTCTGGAGAACAAGGCGTATAGAACAAGGAAAGTCTGGAACATGATATCATAGTGACATCATAATAAAGATAACAACAAGGATCAGACTACAGGGACGAAATACAAGGGGAGTCCAGAGGAGTCCATGATGTCATTGTACAGTGATGTCATAGATAAGAAAGTCCGAGATTGTAAAGATCATATACAGTATAATCTAATCTACATAAGTCCAATATATCTTATCTAAAGCAGTCCATTATCTGCATGTCCATTGAGCCGCTAGATGCGCTCAGGTCACTTATCAACAGTACAGTGGAATGCGCACCTGAGTGGAGAACCAAGAGGACAAGTTGGTTCCACTCAGGACACTACAGGGGAGTTTATATACGCTACTGGAGCTGAGCTTAAACTGAGTCTAAACACTATTACTAAGTGTACAGTAAGACTCCATGACTCAGGAGCTGACGCGTCGTGTCTAATAATAGTGCTACCTATTGTGCTGACTGATGCACTTGTCATAGCGCTGATGCGATGCCTTATTATGCTGAGTAAAACCTAATACAGCAAGTAAGCGTAAACTATTAAGCGAGTTCTAGAACTATCTAGAATGTTCCTTCCTTATCTACCAATCACAAGAGTCCGTACATAAATGGAATGTGACTGGATTAGGTTGTCCTGTTAAGGGTGCAACTATCCCAGGGTCACGTGCTTGTAGGTGCACATGGTGGCAGCATGTGACTAACGATATCTCGTACTTTGGCCCTTTATATCTTCCTTAAATAATTCCGTAAAAATACAGAAAAATAAGGAAAATAGTATACGCATCCATGACAAATGACATCGAGAAAGAGTCCACCAGGTTTTAACCATCTGCGCAGAAAATGACCTTTACATCAAACCAGAGAAATGCGAGTTTGAAGTGTGTGAAACGGAATACCTTGGACTTATTATCGGACATGGGAAGCTGCAGATGGACCCCGTAAAAGTATGAGGAATCCATGAATGGCAACCCCCAAGAAACCTCAAAGAAGTACGTGCCTTTATCAGCTTCTGCAACTCCTATCGCCAATTCATCAAAGGATTCTCATCCCTTGCACACCCCCTCCACGATCTCACAAAAAAGGACACCCCATGGCACTGGGGAATAGAGCAACAGAAGGCATTTGAACGCGTCAAAGACCAAATATGTCGAGAACCAGTCCTCCTTTCCCCCAACCTGACAAAACTGTTTGAACTGGAAGTGGATGCATCCAATGTCACCATTGGCACAGTGCTCAACCAGTTAGGAGAAGACCAAAAACTCCACCCAGTAGCGTTCCACTCAGAATCGTTGTCCCAAGCTGAGCAGAACTACGACATCTACGACAGAGAACTACTTGCAGTAGTCAAAGCTCTTCACACCTGGCGAACATACCTCGTTGGCTCACCCCATAAAATCATCATACACACCAACCACACCAACCTTCAATACTGGAAAGAACTGTGAAAAATCAGCTGACGAGTGGCACACAAGTTTTTAGAGTTGTCAGAGTACGACTTTGTATTAAAGCACGTACCTGGCATTAAGAACAGTCATGCAGATGTCCTGGCGAGCAGACTATGCACCAAGCAATGAAGATAACAACAATGTCACTGTCCTCCCTGCGGACCGCTTCATCCAGGCTACCAAGATGTCAATGCACGACATGGACATCTGGACCCAGATTGCGCAAAACCTTGACAAAGCGCAAGTACTATGATGGATCGAACTGCATAGCCTGAAAAAGCACGAGGGGTTATGGTGGAAGGGCGATGCCCTTGTCGTTGTCGGGGACAATGATCTTAAGCAGGGGGTAATCACCTTTTTCCATGACACACCTGCCATGGGACACCCTGGAATCACAAACACCTATGAACTTTTACAACGAGACTATTGGTGGCCCAATATGTGCAAAGACGTAGAAGAATACATCAAGGGTTGCGCCACATGCCAAGCCAACAAAATTAACCCCCACCAACAAAAACCACACCTCTTCCCTATTACGACTGACCCAGAGGCAGAACCGTTTGAAGTCGTAGCAATGGACTTCATCACAAAACTACCACTGTTGCAGGGATACAACTCAATCCTCACCATCATGGACCATGATTGCTCCAAAGCCACCATCTTCATCCCATGTAACGAAACAATCACTGCAGAAGGCGTAGCTCGACTGTACCTCAGACACATCTACCCCCATTATGGCATACCCCAAAAATTGATCACCGATCGGGACCCCTGATTTACATCAGCATTCATGACACAACTGCCGAGTTCTTGGGATTAGGCAGAATATCTCGTCAGCATATCATCCCCAGACAGACGGGCAGTCAGAACGAACCAACCAATGGCTAGAACAATACTTGCACCATTGGAGCAATGTGCAGCAGGATAACTGGGTGGAGGCCCTCCCTGTAGCACAGTTCGCACATAACGTGTGGCCCAATGCAATGACAAAACATTCCCCCTTCTCACTCATCATGGGATGGGAACCACGCACCACTTGGACCCCGAAACCCATGACCTCTCCATCAGTCGATCAACATTTGGAAGACATGGGTAACTTCCGACAACACGCACAGGACTGTATCAAGCATGCCCAGGAACTCATGACAAAGCAAGGGCATACCTGCTTCATTCCTTATCAAGAAGGGGCGCAAGTGTGGTTGGAAGGAACGAACCTTAAAACATTCTACCCCACAGCCAAACTAGCCCCTAAACGTCATGGGCCATTCTGCATCAAGAAGGCCCTCTCAACGGTATCTTACGAATTAGAACTCCTGAAGTCATGGAAGATCCACCCTGTGTTCCATGCCAACCTCCTCACCCCATATAAGAAGACGGAACTACATGGGGCAAACTTCACGCGACCTCCTCCTGACCTTATCGATGGAGAAGAAGAGTTCAAAGTGGAGCAAATCCTTGGATCAAGGTTCTATGGCCGAGGGCGCAAGCTCCAATTCCTGGTCCAATGGAAAGGGTTTCCCGTGAGCGATAGCTCGTGAGAACCACTCGAGAATGTTTGACACGCACCTGACCTTATCGCCAACTTCTATCAGCATAATCCAACCGCCAAAGGGGCTGGATGAAAGATATAAAGAGACACCTTATGAACCCGAATCATGCATCCCCCCCCTTCTCCCCTTGTACACCATGACGTCTACTCCCATTGTCTCTAAGATACCTTCACGCCCACCAGCGCAGCTCATACTCGAACAGCTAACCGTACCTTCACAGGACCAGGGTGTCCCCTCACAGCCAGAGGGTTGTACGCTGTACTCTGTAGTCCCCAGCCCAGACCCCCCTATCCTGTCTTTAATCGCTCCCACTCTTGACCGCCTCATGCAGGAAGAGGCAGCTACCTCGCTACTCACCCTCACTGCCCTGCCTGTTGACACTCCCATCACAGTACATGTCCCTGTCGTCCCTACTCCCCCTGAGCTGCAGCAACACACCCCACCACCACCTCTCGAGCACATACCACTTCCCCTGTTCCCGCCGGGCATCGGCCACACAACCACACCTACTACACAACCCCACCTTGCTGAACCCGACCCCACCTATGTGTAACGTCTACCACAGATGTTTGCCTAACTTAGGCTTCTTGCTTGGTGGCGATCCTTGAAAGTTGGAAGTTGCAGTTGGCGAAGGTGTCTGGATAGAAGGCGGGATGAGGCTGAAGGCTCTCGTCTCTTCTGAAGTAAGCGTGGAGGTCTTCTAGCTGGATGACCCCTTGAGGGATCCTATCGATATACCTGGCGCTCGCCCAAGAGGTGCTGTCAAGTATGAAGAAGGAGTGGTACGGGGTAGCTACATGTTCGTTGCGGTATAGGTGTACTTGGTAGGCTGCGACGTCTGGAGGAAAGTCCACTGATCCACGAAGGGACAGGTAACAGATAAGTCACGGGGATCCCTGGTCTAAGGGGATATGCCGGATGACTCACTTAAGAGGGAAAGACCTCTTAGCAAAGACAAGTAGATGGTGGTGGTATTGGAAGAAGACCAAGATGCCATTCTTGGTCTTCACATTCCTCTACTTATACAGATACTCGCGGGCTTTAAAGCACCGCTCAAACACTAACTAGCCAATAGTGTAAGTAGAGCAAACCCTAATACCGCTATCCTAGTATGAGTTACTACGAGTCATCCGAGATCCGATCTGCTATCATACAATCACATGTGCCAGAGCTTACCCAGCTGACTGATCCTACAAGTCCATGACAATATCCTGCTGACGGCGATGTCATAGTCAATGCGTCAGTGTCCACTTCCCAGCCCGAGGCGCCAATCAATCCGGAACGTAACATACGCATTCCTTGATGATGAGGAGATGGGGGAGAATGCCACTGACCCAGGACTTCCTTTCCTTCGCAATGACCCCGACCTTTCTTACCTGTACTTCCCACTGAAGATTGGGGAGGCCAGATACCTGAAGCAAATCGTGCGCTTCATCTACTATTGCAAAGACTATCGAGAGGTTGTTGGCACTATGGGAAAGGGGCACCCATGCTACATGCAATCAGTTTACCTATGAGGGATGTATGAGGGGCAACTGCCCCAGCATGTCATGGATCAGCAGCTTGTGATGTTCCACCCACACGATCTGCGAGCCATATGTGTCAACGAGGTCCTGACAGAGTTACGTGATGTTTGTCTTCACGCAGACGTAGCGTGCCTCCAAGACTGCTTAGTGTGGAAGGATGTGATCACTACGCGCGAATCTGAGCTTCGACGGATGGAGACGGACCTCATGTGTGACTGCTTCCATATGGACATGGATCTCGCAAGCGTGAGGAAACGGTTGCAATACGCATGTGCAATACCGCTGATATCTGAAAAATATGACAAGTTCCAGGCCAAGTTCATACGACCTCGCCCCACTCCTGATCCCATTCCTATCCCTCCACGCACCGGAGGACCTTGCAAGATGCCGCGCCTTCAGGGCGAGGGCAGCAGGTGCCCTCACAAGTGTTTCCAGTGCAAGTCCACAGACCACCTGATCGTGCAGTGCCCTCAGCGGAGGGCTAAGCAGCCATGTCAGTGGTGTGGAAGCCGCACCCATCAGTACAATGTATGTTTGATCCACCAGATCTCGCCCATGTCGCCCACCTATATCGACCTGGACAACTGCCCCAGGTGGTGTGGCAAGTGCCTACGGTATGATGCAAGGCACGAGGAGATCCACTGCCCCCAGTACGAGCAGTGCTGGGTGTGTGGTGAGCGGGGTCGACACATGTTCTTGCATCGTCACACCTGTCTGCGCCCCCCCTCACCAATCCCCGATACTGTACTGGTCGAGGAGGACTGGTACTACACCAGCGACTAGTTGAAGTTGTGGCGACTTCGAGTCTGACAGGGGGGTAATGTTACAATTTTCACCTTACTGTATGATATGTTCTGTTATCTCGCCTTGTGTTTGCATGTACGTTTACCCATGACCCACTCCGGTTCATTCTCTGACTCCTATCTTGCACCAACCCCATGACCGTAGAGAAGCCAGGCTTACAACTTCTAGAGTCCACTAATGTCATTTGTGCCCCGCATGCCCCTGTTGAGCCGTAATACTTACTATAAGGCTCATTATGTAGGAATGACAGTACGATTAGTTATGCTATACACGTAATTCGGAGTATTTAGTCATACGGTATACGTACAGAATCCCCTTAAGGGATTATTCCGAGTCCACCGGTGATTAGACATTAGGCGACACTGAAAACGCGATATTGTGGACGCCTCTACTCATCACTTTTCCCCAAACGGACATGGGTGGACCATAGAGTATATAAATCCTACTATAGGAGCGAGTACCTATACACATCTCTCTCCACCCCACTCTGAGCTTCCTCTGCTTCACTCTAAGCCTCGTCTAAGCTCTCTATTCAGGTAAGGGTCTACCTGTACACTGCGTGCATTGCTGCGCAACAGGTTATGGGCCCTGCCATAAGTCGCTTTGCGCCTTCATTGGCTGCAACGACGGCGGGTTACCTTTAGTACCTGCAGTGGGGTTGTCGCCTTCATTGGCAGACATTAGTCTCCTCCACTATGGGGAGACTATGACAGTATGTCGCCTTTAATGGCAGACATTAGTCTCCTTATAAGGGGAGACTATGCTGGTTTATTTTTCTGTTATTAGTCGCATACGGTGCTGACTACTCTCTATTCAGAAACCTATTATCAAACATGTCGACTCTTACTACTCTTGTCCCCGTCCTTGACGGCAACAACTATCAAATTTGGGCTAAGCAAATGGAGGCTTTCTTGAAGTCTTCTGCGCTGTGGGATGTAGTGTCTGGGAGGCGTGGTGCCCCCAGCGCTGTAGATGAAGACAAGCCCACTGAAAAGGAGCTTGAAGCGTACAACGCTTGGGCTACTGATGATGATTGTGCCCTTGGCTCGATTGTGCTGCGCCTTTCGCCGGCTATTCAACGCCAGGTCGAAAAATATGCGACTTCTCGCTTGGTTTGGGATCATCTCAAGTCCCAGTATGGGGGCGTTAGTGCTGCTAACGTCTACCAGGATTTTAAGCGTGCCATGACGTTCCGTCTGGACTACGCCAAGCATCCTGGCCCCCAGATCGATGAGCTTGCAACGATTTACAACCACCTTTCTGCCAACTCCACCAAAGTACCCGACGGCCTTCAGGCCATGATGCTTCTTTCGAAGCTACCTGCCAAATGGGAGTCATCCCTTGTCCCTATCCTCATGTCGGGCACTACGGCAAAGAAGCTTACTTTGACCGACATCCGTACTGCAGCGGTCAATCAGTGGGAAATCGAGCGTACAAAAGGCCAGTCCTCTAACAAGGAATCGGCCAACAAGTTGTCGGCGGTCAAGCACAAGCGTAACGACCCCGACTTCCAGCAGCAGCAGCAAGGCTCTTCAGGCCAGCAGAACAAGAAGCGCGGTAATCAACAGCAGCAGCAGCAGCAGCCCCAGCAGCAGGGAGGGAACCATCGCCAGCGTAGTAAACACGCCGGCAAGAAGTTCAAGAAGCAACATACGCAAGGGCATACGCACATTGCCGATGTTGCGGCGCTCCCAGCGCCAACCTCTACGACTATTGCACATATCTCGCCTTCTGGGCTCGAGCAGCGCATTTCCTCCGCTCCTCCTGCGAAGAAGCGTGTCCCAGGACACTATAAGACCTTCAATAAGGCTCTAGACGTCACCCAGGCCTTAGAAACTCCTGGTACAGTACAGACAGTAAAGATGCTTGAGCAATGTCTTGGGCAGATGGTCGCGGATTCCCCGTGGACCAAGAACCCGAACACCTTCGCAGAGGACTGGGAAATGTCAGATGAGGATGAGGACCTCCCTACAGGCTGCAGTGCGCCCATTAATTCGCCTCCAGATACTCCTAAACTGACCTTGACCCCTTTAGTCTCGCCTGCTGAACAAGAGGCGCGCAAAGACAAGGGCAAGGAGCCCATTCGCACGGTTGAGCCTATCGAAGAATGCCCAGATAGTCCTACTGCGGTTGAAATAACCAAAATGTGGGAAGGCTTTCATAAGAAGGCGGCAGTACGTGCCCCCTCCCCGGATATTTCTCTGGACTGGGGAAGCGAAGCGAACGACGACGATGACCGTGACGTCTACGATGACCTCGCTGATGCAGTAGGACAAGATGACTTCAACCCCTACGAGGATGGGTTAGTAACTTTCCCTCCTCTAATAAGCAAATCTGACCACTCTACAGTGCTACTGGATATGACGCCGACTGGCGCTTCTAAAAATAGTAGTTACAGTGCACTTGTAAATAAAGTTGTAAATAGCGCTAATCTATGCGCTCATGGTCTTGATTTCGCTTTATGCTTGAAATGTAAGGGAAAGAAGAGTCAAACAGAGCGAGAACCTACTTGGTTACTTGACTCTGGTGCGTCGGCACACTTTACAAACAATAAACTGGACTTTATAAGTTATACCCCCCTTTCACAAAAGCTTATGGTAAAGACGGCAGCCCATGCTCTCTATATACAAGGCAAAGGCTCAGTCTTACTAAAGCATTCTGT
The DNA here is from genome assembly GCA_021524915.1 of Lactarius akahatsu. Taxonomy (NCBI): domain Eukaryota; kingdom Fungi; phylum Basidiomycota; class Agaricomycetes; order Russulales; family Russulaceae; genus Lactarius; species Lactarius akahatsu. The sequence goes on from JAKELL010000189.1 coordinate 41,243, forward strand.
GGAACACAATGGCGTTAAAACAGAGTGTATTACACGCATATATCCTGTCTTTCACATACCACAGATGACAACTAAGCTATTGTCTATGGGGGAGTTTCTTCAACAGGGATTGCGCGTTCATGGGGATTCGCAGCATATATCGCTATTCTATAAGGGCAGTACGACGCCCATATTACAAACAAAACCCCTAGCAGATGGTCAGACACTTTACTGGCTCGATGCCGAAGTCACGCAAGTGAAAAATGTACATGAAGCTCATAGTACAATCTATACTGCTGACTATGACATTTGGCATAGACGTCTAGGACACCCTTCGAAGGAAGTACTACGTCGTGCCAAGGATCACACTAAGGGATTCCCTAAGGACCTTAAATATCCTTCTGAGACACCCATATGTCCTGGTTGCGCTCAAGGGAAAATGCCTGCTTCAACGCATAAACCCTCTGAGACGCGTGCTAAGAAGCCTTTTGAAAAGATTCATTCCGATCTTAAGAGCTTCCCAGTTGACTCGTACCACAAATATAAATACTTCATTAGTTTCTTTGATGACTTTTCCTCCTATGCGTGGGTCGTGCTATTACGCACCAAAGCACAGGCCATCAATGCGTTAAGGCAGTTTGTTGCCATGGTTAAAAATCAGCATAACGCCACTATTAAACAGTGGATGTCTGACGCTGGAGGAGAATACAAGTCTGACGAGTTTACTAAGGTACTGAAAGATATGGGCATTACTATCCTACAAAGTGCACCACATACTCCCCAACAAAATGGTCGCGCTGAACGCTTTATGCGTACTTGTATGGATAAGGCTCAGGCTATGCGCCTTGAAGCCTGTCTCCCTCAATCCTGGTGGGAATTTGCGGTCCTACATGCAGTACATTGCTATAATAGGACTCCAATAAGTCGCCTTAATTGGCAGACACCCTATATGAGCTTGCATGGTGAAGCACCTAGTCTTTCACACTTACGAGTGTTTGGATGTGGCACATATGTGCACATACCAGAAGATCACAGATCGAACAAACTTGACCCCAAAAGCGAACAAATGATCTATATTGGTCATACTGAGGGCATAAAAGCATATAGATTCATGCGGATCAAAAACAACACAGTGTTCACCAGCACTACTGCATTATTTGATGAGACCGTATACCCTAAGTGTGAAACACAAAGGGTGCGGGGTACAACCCGCATAAATGAGCCAGTAGAGAATCAACCTCCTATGGAGGATGAACCATCACCTACACAGCCCATTCCAAGTGGTTTTGACGATGATATGCCTACTCATCGTCCCCCTAAACAGAGGCAAAATAGGGAGGATGCACCAGACCGCGATGGCGGATCTGTGGAACCAGAGGAACCAGAAGTGCAACAGCCTCCGCCTCCTGTGCCAGAACCAGCACTACCACGACGGTCTGTGCGCTTGAGGAAAGTACCTACTCGTCCTGGCAACGTCTATGGGGAAGACAGGCACCCCACAAACATAACTAAAGATGTTGAACGGAGTAGCAAGTGGAAAGAAATGGTTGGAAGACAGCCTGGTCGCTCCAGAGCTGATAGTACACCAGGGCAAAGGCAGATTCCAGGAGGATTTCCTGAGACAAACCCTGACCCTCCACCTGCTGAGAGTGAAGCTCCGCCAGAACCCTCAGAGGATGAAGTAGATGATTTATTGTCACGCCTTGCTCAGGAAGGGGGAGTAAAATTCCTAGATCATCTGCTTGCCAAGGCAGTTCCATCTAATGATCTGGAACCACTGGACACTTCTAATATACGGGAGTGGACCTATAAAGATATAATATGCATGCCTGCAGCACAACAAAAGGAATGGAAGACTGCTTGTCACGAGGAACTAGAGGCACTTTGCAGACGTAATGTCTTTGAGCTTGTGGAACCCCCTAAAGGGAGGAAAATAATAAAAAACAGATGGGTCTTTGATCAAAAGACTGATGGTCGCAAAAAAGCCCGGCTTGTTGCCAAAGGCTTTTCTCAGGTTGAAGGCGTTGACTATGATGAAATATTCTCACCAGTAGTGCGCTTTGAGACTGTCCGAATGATGCTCGCACTTGCAGCGCTAGAGGATTGGCACATCACTGGACTAGATGTTAAAACTGCCTTCCTATATGGAGAGCTCGATGAAGAGCTATACATGGAACAACCTGAGGGCTTCAAAGCTAAAGGGCATGAAAATAAAGTACTGCGACTAAAACGCGCCATTTATGGACTTAAACAAGCTGCTCTAGCATGGTGGAAAGCGCTGGATAAGTCCATGGCCGTGATGGGCTGTAAAAGGCTACTATCTGACTCAGGACTCTTTACCCATAGAGGAAAGAGTGGCGCCCTTGTAGTGATCATTGTCTATGTTGATGATGTGATCTTTATGGGATCGGACAAAGCCCTTTTAAATGAACTTAAGAATAGGTTCATGAAGGCTTGGGAATGTCGCGACTTGGGTGATGCAAAGGAATTCTTGCGTATGCGCATTCAGCGGAAACATGGAAAGATCTTTTTAGATCAAACCGCTTACTTAGAAAAGGTGCTGCAACGCTTTGGACTCGCAGATGCGAAAGCAACTGCAACTCCACTTCCTGAAGGGTACCAACCTGTACCTAATAATTCACCAGTCAACCCAAGCGTCAGGAGCAAATACCAGCAAGTTATAGGTTCACTCCTATACATAATGCTTGGGACTCGCCCTGACATCGCCTATGCAGTTGTTAAACTATCACAATTCGCTGCAAACCCTTCAGAGGACCATTTAAACAGAGCACTCTATATCTGTCGCTATTTGCTCGGGACTTCTTCATGCTCTTTGGTGTATGATGGAAGATCAAATGGAGGCCTAATTGCCTATGCAGACTCTGACTGGGCCTCAAACCCAGATAATAGGCGATCTACCACAGGTTACATGGTTAAACTGGCTAATGGGATATTCAGTTGGAATTCTAGAGCGCAAAAGACAGTCGCATTATCTTCCACTGAAGCTGAATATATGTCGCTGTCGGATACTAGCAGACAACTAGTTTGGATAAAGTCACTCTTTACTGAGCTTGGCATCAAACTAAGCCCAATACCACTCTGCGGTGATAATCAGGGGTCCATCTTTATGGCCTCAAACCCTGTCCAAGAGAAGCGTATTAAACATATTGATATATGCTATCACTACATAAGAGAAGTAGTGAAGGACAAGAAAATAGAACTATTCTTCATAGATGGTTCAGAGAATCCCGCAGATATGTTTACCAAGAACCTAGGGCGTATTAAGTTCGAAAAATTCAGAAGTCAGTTAGGACTTGAGTTTTACTCGTCCAACTAAGTCACAAGGCAACAAACTTGGCCTTGAGACAAGCCTGAAAATTCCATTAATACTATGGAAGGTATATCGAGCGATGCTTGAAGACATTGTCTTCCGCATACATAGATTCTTCTCAACCAGAGAATCACAACATTTCCGCTCATTATACCAAAAAATCAGCCCAATGAACTGTAATAGTTCAAAAGCTGAAATGGGATGGTGAAGAGAACTCGGTCTCGAAACCGCTCTCATGGTTCTGAGATAGACTCCCTTCTAATCATGGCTAGAATATTAATTCGCCTTACACACTTGCTTAGAGCGCTTAGTAGCTGCACTTAGCAAGGGGGAGTGTTGAGCCGTAATACTTACTATAAGGCTCATTACGTAGGAATGACAGTACGATTAGTTATGCTATACACGTAATTCGGAGTATTTAGTCATACGGTATACGTACAGAATCCCCTTAAGGGATTATTCCAAGTCCACCGGTGATTAGACATTAGGCGACACTGAAAACGCGATATTGTGGACGCCTCTACTCATCACTTTTCCCCAAACGGACATGGGTGGACCATAGAGTATATAAATCCTACTATAGGAGCGAGTACCTATACACATCTCTCTCCACCCCACCTTGAGCTTCCTCTGCTTCACTCTAAGCCTCGTCTAAGCTCTCTATTCAGGTAAGGGTCTACCTGTACACTGCGTGCATTGCTGCGCAACAGCCCCTGCGGAATTCCCTTGTACTTCTTATGGACTTCCCCTTCACGCTTCCTCATTAGCTCGCTGAGGCCAGTACCTCAGGATCACGCCTTGTGTTTACACTTCACAAACACCCTGTATTCATATATAAGTCACGCTCTATCTAGCATGTACGGTAGACTTGACTTCTTGTGTAATACCACATCGTCTTTGCCTCACGAATCTCTTCGACTCGCCATTGCGCTTGAGTCCCCATGTTGCTCACCTTTTCGCTTGAGCCCTGACTTTCCGCTATTATCCTTGTGTCCCTGGGAGACCAAGTGATACTTGTTCACCACTGAACTGAACCTTAACTGGTTCACACCTTGCCGATCCCATTGACTTGCCAAAGTACACATCGTACTTAGCACCCCTGTGGTGGCGTTACATCCTGGGTTCTCTGAAAATTCAAGGAAGGTCGTATACTTAGCTCCAATGTGGGCGATATGAAGCCCGGGGGCTTTGGACGCGGTTGGCAACATCTGGGAGTGACTCAAGTATGGATCTGAGAACGTGGAATCGAACGAAATGATGGAAGTGGCACTTGAGAGAACTGGTGATGTGAAAATTTTGTTGTCACTCCAGGAGACAATGTGAGGTGTCATCAAGAAAAAGGATACTGTATCTGATGCCAGCCCGAGTTTGTACGTAGTGTGCACCTCTCTGGTTACGTGACCAGGAGGTCATTGTAGCGGACACCACTCTGGCCTGTGAGACGGGCTTTGAGCTTGTCAGCAAGCTGTCAGCCACAACTTTTAGGGAGGGGGCTCGCATTATCATGATATGATGGTGCGCCGGAATCCACATACGAACTGCCTTACCGTTAGTCACTGTTCCACTCTTTGTTCTCGTGGTCTCAGTTACGACCCGCAAAATATGTGCTTATAGGCGCTGGTACTACAATCGGTCCGTTTGTTCTCGAAGCCCTTGCATGCGCGGTCTGAGTGCTATGCGTGTCCCCACTTGCTCAGGCCATCAACCACTCTGTACATATCTTACATCCTTACATCCTCTTCCCCCTTCTTCCTTCTCGTACATCAGCAATTTGACAAAAAAGTTTCCGTCGTTTCGTTCGTTTTCATCGTTTTCAGACATTTTCTCAGTTTCCGGAAACCTGAAACCCGGAAACCTGGAAACCTACTCACCCGGCCTAAATATTCATATGGGAGGTCTAGAATGTAGCTAACTACCTTAGAACTTGAATACAATCAACTAATCCCTACCAATAAACTTGTGTGCATGATGATCGACATAATGGTTAACAAAAAAAGTGCGATAAGAGTCCAAAGCACAGTGGTAATGAAAGTTCTCTGGTACCCGTGAGTCACCGTAGATAGGTAGGAGGTGCGCTGCCTGAGCAATAGAATCGACATGAATGACTTCAAGAGTGGGCTGGCCATGGCGATCAAGTTCTTGCTTCACGACCCACATGCCTGTGTCAGGGTCACGTTCATCAGTATGGACAAACCAATTGATCAACGCACATGAGAAGTTCTTTCGCCAATACTCAAATGAGAAGAAAAGTAAAACCCGCCTGATTTCCAAGGCCTCCATGCCAACCTGGGAATCATCGACAACAACAAAAACAGTGTCACAATGGGGGTGGCCAAAAAAGTGAGGGGTTGATCAAATTCACTCATGCCACAGGCCACCTGATCCTGAAAGATCACTAGGTGCATAGAAGGTGGCAATGGCCGAATGGTGGACCTTGATCGCACCCTCAAATGCAGGGCATTCGTCGATTGTTGATGGAGCAACCAGCTCATCTGGGTGGGAAAACTTATAGAGGAACTGGGCGAAGACGAGTGGGAACTTGGGCTGTTGGATGTACATCGCAAGGGGATAGAGCCAAGATGGGTAACCATGCTCTGAAAGTTCAATGTGTGAATGACTCAGACAGGCCACTCTAAAACAGAGATGCACGAGTTCTGAATGCAAGTTGAACATCGAAATCTGACATGTTTTCAGATTTACCTGGAACAACTGCTTTGTCGTCATCCTTGAGATCCTCCAAGTCTATTGGCACATTATTGCCAAGCCTGGATGGGAAGCCAGGTGGCCCAGGTCCCCGCAGCGTCCCACTGTCCTCAAGGTGCCGATGTAGCACTGTCATCCTGTCTGTATGTAGGATGGTTTTGAGCATTTGAGTGAGTGCGTGATACCGATTGGATCATTGCCAAGGTTCCTTGATGGCTCGAATGTGCTTTGATTCCGTAATTGATGAGCAGAGTCCATTAGGAGAGCCAAAAAGATGTATCGCGCAGTAGAAATGCTTCAAAGCATGCTGGCATGGAAGAGAGAGGCTTATACAAACTCCGACCTCAATGAAAATGGTCCGTAATTGGTGAAAAGTCTCGACGCAGTCTTGGAAGTGTTCAAGAGATGGTGAGTCGATGGCATTTCAGCGGGCTATGTAACATGCGTCCATAAAAGCTGCAATGCAGCGGACCATTACAGATGGGATGTAGCCAGCAATTGCGGCAAGAAAGACCTTGAACAGTAAGGTTAGTATGGCCAATCCGATACAATATCATGAAGCGCACATACCTTCATCAACGCTTTCGAGTCATCACCTGTCCACTGCTGATAGTCATGCCCATCTGGGAACCGGTGAAGACCAGGGAATGGAGGGACAGCTGAGATCCTAGAACCAGATGATTTATGAGCCACAACATAAGCAAGGAAGACCATACCGGCGATCAATGTCTTCAATAATGTCCAATGCCACCATCTCTCCATGTTCTAGGTGTAAATATTCCAGCACCCATTCAACAAGGTGTCACGAACCTAGAAACTTGGGTTGTGACTCGGGCGTCTAAGACCGGTCCGCACCGGCCCGGTCTTATCTAATCACCTTCCTAAAGGGGAAATCCGAAATCGGAGTTTGAACTTCGTACTCCGACGATCACGTGATGAGTCACGTGATCTCCCATCGTTTATCAAGTCACCTGACGACTGAGAGTCGTACCATTCCTTGGATTTATCTGATTGGACTGCGGAGCAGTCAAATCATTATGACCAACTCGACTGCGGCGCAGTTGTACCACTCCTACGATTATTCTGATTGGACTGCAGAGCAGTCACGTCATATGGCGTCATCGACTGCGGAGCAGTCGTATGATGCTATCCTGATTTTCCCATTGGACACTATATTTAGATGTTACTGGAATGTTCCATTCCGCAGTATTCCGCAGTACCCATGGGCAGACCTTAAGCCTGCCCTAAACTTATGCACAGACCATCCCTCTGGGTATATAAGCCAGCGCAATAGAACGGACAGTCCCTCAGACTGTCCACTTGTGACATTCCCCACTTGCCTTGACTCCTGCCCCTGTGCCCCTTCAGCTGCGAAGATACGATCTTCCACTAAGCGCCACTCCATTGCCTAAGTCGAGCCAAGTCGTCCCAATCACAATTGCCTTTGTGCCCTGCCCTGCGCCCTCCACCACCCCCGGTCTTTCACATCCGTCGTGCCTTTACTGTCGAGTGACAGTGAGTCACCACACAAGGTGGTCCTTAAATACTCCTTTGATTAGCTGGTGAAGGAGGTCTGGTGCAAGCAGTTCGTGGATGTCAGCATGTGGAAACGAATATGTGAATGGCTGCCAGGTGCTTTGTCAGACCAATGTTGGAACAAAGATGTAATACATACCACGATATTGTGCCGAAGACCAAAATTGTCCCAGAGGACACTTGGGTTAAATGTCTTGATAAGGAGGTCAGTTTTTATGTGTGAGTGGTGATGACTCCTGGAACCGTCAAGGTCAGTTGGCAGCACATCACATCTTATATAAGAAAGGGTCAGTGACGCTTGTAAAAGAGATCCCCACACTTACTTTGGACACCAAGTAGATACGACACCACTGATGTAACGCCACCAGCGGGGCGACGTGCGACTCTGGGTTTACCAGCAGACGGCATAACGAAAGGACAAGGTCTAGGGGTCGTAGTCACAGATGATGACTAAGGAGACTTGGATCGGTCAAAGGCATACGCTCGAAGAGGTGCAGCGAGAACAATGGTGCACAAGATAAGAGGATGGTCTTAGAGCGCAGAGCAAGGTTCCCAAGGTACTAGCTGGTATTGCTAAGTAACTCAAGTCTGGGGACTTGAGTATGAAATGCTACTGGTATATATACATGCAGGTACATAAGGTTCGTACCCAGCTAAGTCCGCTCTACCGAGGGTTCGGTGGTCTGTGCGCAGCCATGGAACCTGCTAGAAGGTCACATGAGGCATTGCGCCATCTATCGTCATCGGTCTAGGTCGATCCAGGCCCAAGTCACGTGATCGGTGACGTCACAAGCCCAGGTTCTTCCGTAACCGCTCCCTAGCACCCGGGGATCTGGCGCGGCTGCTCATCGGGCTCTGCAGAGTCTCTGCAGGGTCTGGCAGTCTCTCTGGGCCATCATGCGCGTGGGCCACACCTTCGGTGGTCGGGGTTCGTAACAACTGAGGTAGACTTGTTCAGGATAGTCGGCGATGTATGGCCCAAGACCAAAAATTGTGCAGTGAAAGTGCCCATCGGGGCATTTCATGACTTTCAGCTCTGTCATATAAGGCTTGAGTGGTGCAAAGACCAGTTCAAGACAGCTGTGGTAAAGTTGCCAACAAAACATCTGAAACACTGTTTTTTTCGCTGGCATTTGCTCGCTTGAAAAGGGTCCACCCCTCAATGACAAAGACAGGAGAGAATGGTAAATTAAAACGTACTCTTTGGGAATGGAAGGAAGGTGACGGGCACTACACCATTTCCATGCCCACGCCAGGCAGTATTGGTGATATTGCCAAGCAACGCATACACTGGGTGATATTCTTGATGCCCAGTTGCAACCGACACCATGGTCTTGTCACTACCAGCGATGATTGGAACAAACATTGCTCCATGCGTCTTCTTGTCTTGAGAGATTGTGTCCTGGAGCTATGCATCAGATGAATAAAATATGGAATATGGAGTCACGTACTGCCTCACGAAATGCCCAGATCCCTGACATGAGGTTAGAATAAACACGCGAACCCTTCTCATTATACTCTTTGTATGGCGTGTATTCAAACTCGCCATCAAACTCCTTTGAGGCCAGTTGCTCCTCGAAGACAGAAAAGACATCCCTTACATTTAGTTCATAAGTCTCTTGCATCCACTGTGGAAGAGTCCCGGTCGGTTGTGGCCCACTGTATGATAATCGATAAGTTGTCCAACCGACTCCACCAACCGGTATCGCATCAATTGTGCCATCCATTTCTGCAGCACTCTTCCATGGGACTCCATCACAGCTGTCATGATCAGCTTGATACATCATGACTGTTGCTCTCCAGAGGTCAAGACCTTGCTGAATGTCGGCTGCAGAAGACTGAAGTTTTACATAGTGGTAGTGTGCCCATTCGTATGCCAGCCTGTCACCAAAGGGAAGCCAAGGATTGCCGTGTGACTCCAATGTTGGCAGTTGTGAGAGATCTCTGAGGAACACGCCATCAGATGAACATGGGCAGGCTCATAAGGACTCAGCACCTTGTAATCACATACTCGTTTGTGACATACCTGAGAGGTGGGGGTGTTGTATGAACGTGTGTGACTGCAACGCTGTGGCCATCCCTGCAAGTGTACTGTTTTTGCGGTGCTCCAAGTTCACATGCTTCATCAAGCCTCCCTGTGAACAAAAACTATTTCCACAGAAGGAACAAAAAAAAGACATGGTCACAGTGTATAGAGTATAGGCTGAGGCTGGGTGGACTCGGCTCAGTTGAACGTTGAAGTTGAACACGGCAATGCCCATGATCATGACTTCGGCACACGGCTTGCTGAAGCATCTTAGAATCAATCAAGTTACCACTACCATTCTTCCCTTCCCTTCCCTTCCTTCACACTATGATGGGGAATCGCGCTTCTAAAACTTGAGAAGCTGAAGTGTCATGATCACGGGATCGTGCCATCAATCTCAAAGATTCGGTACAGAATGTCCTAGTTCCCACTTCCAATTCTCACGTTTCAAGAAACCTTCTGTGTTCTCGTGTTTCAGAGCTTTCCGTTTCTATTCTGGAAAATTCTACTTACGGTCACGTGACTCTTACTGCGGATGGCGCCATTATGGCGATTAAAGGACTGCGCATCTCAGAAAAATACAGAAAAACTTAGGAAAATAGGAGGGGCTTGATAGTATAAATACCTGTAGGATAGCACTGTAGTTCTGCATTCTAGTCTTGTTTTCCGTATCCGAATCTACTGCTTTCACTATTCGCTTGCTCTAAGCAAGTCGTCTTACATCATTGACCCCAACCGCAACCCGGAATAGTGCCCAGGCCCTGCGCACCTCCTGAACATGACCAACTTGGTGCCAGCCTGAGCTCTGATCGTGAAATGAAGAGAGAGCCTGCTCAGACATGATAGACCATCAGATTGAGGAGGACTCTAGGAAATATACAAGATCTTGTTACCTGGTACGCAATCACCCCTTCTTTTCTTCTTTTCTTCCCCTACTGCTGCTTGACCACTTTCACGATCTAGAGCTCGGGCTGGCACTGAGTTAGTTGCAAACGAGATTGCGCAGGGCCCAGGCTCGATACAGGGTTGCGTACAGAGGTTTGGTTGATTATGTAAGACTGCTTGCACATGACTGGGCACAAGAGAATGGAAATAGTACTGAGTTTCAGAGGCAAGCTATGGAAGACAAGACTAGAATGAGGGGATACAAGCTACCCTACTGGCCCTTTTATACTGTACAAAGTCCCTGTTTTTCTGTATTTTCTATGATTTTCCTTGGAATGCACAGTCTCTCAGTCATAAGAATCGCACCATCGGTCATATCGTAAGTACCACGCAATCGTATCGTAAGTAGAACTTTCCAGAATAGAACAGAAGGAAGAAGGCAAGAATCTTCGAAGAGAACGAGAAGCAGAACTTGAAACATGAGAATAGAATCGTGAGATCGAGAACTTTCCGACTTTTCTCCTATCAATGGCACAATCACTTTGATCGTGACATACGCCCTTTTCTTGACTGATTCGTCCTGAATCTAGGTTTTGTCAGTTCTTGGGCTTATCAATGGGTCGATACTTCTTTCAGAAGGCGTGAACTGCGGATCAAGTGTCGATTTCGAAAGGATTGAGTGGATATTCCAGATCCTTGGCTTTTGGTCGATATCGATAGAGGACATGTTGTAAAACGGCATCAAATACCGGCGGTTCAGCGCTATCCATGGTTTTTGGCTTTTCACCTGGTTTGAGATAAGGAGATGGTACTTGATTTTCGAGCTTCTGGTTTGTTGGTCAACGTCAATACTTCTTGAACCTGGGCAGAGGGGTGGTACGTGCCGCGAGTTGCTTGGCTGGACGTTTGCGGGGTTCCTCGTCATCTGCATCGTATTCCTGTTCATGCTTCTTGTGGGTGTGTGTGAGCAGAGGGTTTTTTGCGGGTACAATGGCAATTTGGGGTGTAGGGCTGTTGGGGCACGGTGTCGAGGTGTGGTGATGCAGTGTGGTCAGTTCGACTTCGTCTGGGTCTCTTGGTCTTTCGAGTGCGTGGCGTGGGAACGTGGATGGGTAGCATGGGCACGGTGTTGCAACTGAGACTGTCGAGGTTTTTACCCCCCCGTTAAGGCGGATGTTGTCTGCGACATGAATGGACGGGGTATCAGGGGAGAGTGGAGGGTGGGGGGCGAGGAGTGGATCATCGAGATCGCTGAGGAGGTCGAAGAGCGGTGGACAGGAGGGGTGTAGCGGGCATTCGTCCTGCAGGGCGAAGGATGTGAGTGATGAAGGAGGATGTGAGGTAAAAGATGACATGGTCGTCAACACATGCCCTGGGGTCAGCAGTCGTTCGTTGGTGGGGGAGATCCCCGTCGGAACGTGAGATGGGGGAGTACAGGAGACAGGAGGCACATGGAACGAAGGTGAGGATGCGCGAGAAGAGGCATGAAACATAGGGGGCGGTGGCAAAGATGGACAAGAAACAGGAGACATCATTGGGGAGTGCAGAGAGCACAGGGAGGAATATCGAGACAGGATAGGCGAGAGCGATGGGGACTCAGGGAATGCTAAGTTGAGGTTATTGATCTGCAGACCGGCAGGACTGCCGCCAAATTTGTTCTCCCCCATGAGTGTGAGGCTGTTGAGGACTTGAACGTGTGCCTGCGGGCTGAGGGTGAGCACGTCGCGTAGCACCATCTGGGTCGTGGGGTTGAGGATGGAACAGGAAGTCGAAACTGCGTGGATGCAATGGGGGGGTGGTCTGTCGTTTCAGGCATTCCTTGGCCAAATGCCCAGTTTGGAGGCAATGGAAACATTTGCCTTCCTTTTGACATTGGGCATAGGCGGTGTCAGATAAGTTTGATTGATATCTTCGCCAAGTTGTGGAAATATTGTTGACATCCATTGGTACTATGTCGCTGGTCATGGGGGCAAGCGGGGGTGTGGTAACGTTTGAAGTGATGGGAATGGGGTCAGAGCAACGGGAGGTTTTGACACTGCAGGCTTGTAGGCAGCTGGTCAAGATACGAGCACGTTGAGCCTCTGCACGAGCTGCGTCTTGCCATTCAGTCATGGGTTCGGGAGGTGTAGTGCGCATAATGCAGGCACGGAGCAGGGGTTCGGTGAGACCTTGGTGGAAAAATTCTACAGTCCTGCTAGCATCCCAATGCCATTCTGCGGCGTTAGCGAGGTACTCAAACTGTGAGATATACGTGTCGACATCGTCTCCTTTCATTTGAAGTGTAGTTAGTTTCTGATACGTGTTTTGCTTGCTCAGCGTATCTGTCCAAGCGGTTTTGAAGGACACCTCAAACGTTGTCCAAAGTTGTTCGTCAGTCTCGGCTATGGGGTTCATGGTATGCATAGTCAGGGCGTCGAGTTTCTGTTCTTCTAAGTCAACCCAGTTGTTGATGGTGGGTCCACGTATGAGTCTGAGCGCGCTAATTACTTGAGAGTATGGGTTCTGCATCAATGCGTGGTCTCTGTTGAGCTTGCAATATAAGCGAAATTCCCACAGGAATTGTTCGCTATCCGCGCGGTTTCCAGTGAAGAGAGCCGGGGGTGTGCCTTTGAGAGCACTGGTGAGTGGGGTGGTAGCCATGAGTGCGATAGGGAGCAGAGTAGGGAGTACAGGCAGTGTGGAGGATTCAATGAGGGCGAGATCAACGTGGATCAGGGTCAAACGTCAAAAGGCTTCTGTGAGTTCGTTGACGGGGTCATGGAGCAGGAGATCGAGTGTGATATCCTCGTCGATGTACTCGAGCTGTTCCTCTTCGCGGAGTCCTTCGATGGGTACAGGTGCGATGGCAGGGGGGAGTCATTCAGGGTTGGCTTCATCGTCTGGAAGCCACCAGCCTAGACCTAAGTTGTTTTCGCAATCAATCACGGCTGATCTTTGAGTACAGTGGATGTGTTCTCCTTGATCTGAGGCGAAATGGCGCTCTACAAAGTGCCAAGCGTGATTAATGAATTCGAGAAGGAAGACTTGCTGTCTGACTACGCAGCGATAGCCTCTGTGGGGGTCGATTGACGATGTATTCCAATATGCAGATCCTAGTACATGCGCAGGAAGGTCATCTGCCCAGCGCTGATAAACCTCAATCCAACTGTCGTCCTCAGGGAACTGTACTTGTAAGCTCGCCACGGTCAAACTTATCTGCGTTTGTCACTGGGTAGTGTCGCGAGGGCTGCGCCTCATAGTCTGTAATTATGTATGTGCTACCCACTCTTTTCGTTCGCAGGGTCATAGGGTTCAGGGTTCTCGCTGTCCAGGCGAGAGGTCTTGAGAGATGGTTCTAGTCTTATTTCACAATCTAGAGCTCAGGCTGGCACCGAGTTAGTTGCAAACGAGATCGCGCAGGGCCCGGGCTTGATACCGGGTTGTGTACAGAGGTTCAGTCGATTATGTAAGACTGCTTGTGCACGACTGGGCACAAGAGAATGGAAATAGTACTGAGTTTCAGAGGCAAGCTATGGAAGACAAGACTAGAATGAGGGGATACAAGCTACCCTACTGGCCCTTTTATACTGTACAAAGTCCCTGTTTTTCTGTATTTTCTATGATTTTCCTTGGAATGCGCAGTCTCTCAGTCGTAAGAATCGCACCATCGGTCGTATCGTAAGTAGCACACAATCGTATCGTAAGTAGAACTTTCCAGAATAGAACAGAAGGAAGAAGGCAAGAATCTTCGAACAGAATGAGAAGCAGAACTTGAAACATGAGAATAGAATCGCGAGATCAAGAACTTTCCGACTTTGCTCCTATCAATGGCACGATCGCTTTGATCGTGACAACCACTGCCCCCCATAATATTCTTTCATTGACTGGGGGAGGGGGATTCTGATTGATTGGCATAGCAGCAATGCCTTTCACCTCCTGCATCACAGGACCATTGATTGTAAGTTAACCTTTTCATTTTCCGGTGCTCTACTGCAATGTTTTCATAGTGGACACATTTGGGGTGCATCATGTTGCCCATCATCCCATTCATTGTATGCCCATTATATAGGTTCCAGCAAGTCTGGAAAATCAACAATAGTCAAGAAAATGAAGATCATTCACCAGAACGGTTACACTCCTGAAGAGCTTCTCCCTTTCTGACATCAAAGCCTTGACCAAATTCAATCTTGAGCCTATTACCCCCGCCAACAGAGTACGCTGCCACCTCCTTGCTCTCACCTCCTTCTATCTGTCTCTTTCAGGCGAATTGCAAACGTATCTTCATGTCAGCTTGCCACCGAAGACCAAAGCAGTCCTGTGGGCGCATGCAAAGATGACTGCAATTACTGAAACTTGGTTTTCCCTGGGCCAGCTATCAATACATATGGTCAATGTTGGTGGACAGCAGTCGGAGCAGGAGAAGTGGACACACAATTCCAAGAGCGTTACGAGTATTGTCTTTTGTGTTGCATTGTTGGAGTATGACCAGGTCCTTCTAGAGGAGAGGAATCAGGTGTGTAAATCACCATCTCACTGACTGAAGGATCACAGAACTGAATGGCGGAGTCTCTCGTTCTCTTTGAATTGGTCATCGACTCACAGTGGTTCTTGTGCACTTTGATCATCCATTTCCTAACTAAGATCGATGTATTCAAGAACAAGCTCCCCAAGGTGCATGTTCCTTTGATGTTTACGCGTTTCAGTGTCTGGCCTGGTGTCCTCACAGGAGGGTCGCAAACCAAATGGCAAAGTCTTGTTCTCTTTGAACTGGTCATCAGCTCACGGTTCTTGCATGCAATAATCATTCTTTTCCTAAACAAGATTAGCGTGTTCAAGAACAAGCTCCCCAAGGCACGCTTTCCTTTGACGTTTCCACGTTTCAGTCTCTGACCTGGCACCCTCACAGGTTCCCCTGGACTAGCTTTTCACTGAATATACAAGGCACGGCGGCCGGGGTGTCAACAAGGGCACCAAATACATCTTTTGGCAATTTATGTAAGCAAACCGGGCACAATTAGCCTAGTAAACGTATATCCAGTGTGTCTACCATTTTTCTCATTTGATTCCACTACTCAACAAGCTTAGTGTGGTATCACACAAGTCACCAACACGTCTAACCTAATCTTTATCGCTGTGAAACACAATCCTGCAGGAGGGATGCAGGTATTGTACTGCAACGTGGCCCTGAGCTGCATACGCCACCAACAATGATGACAGGGGGCAAATTGCTGATGCTAGGTGCATCCACAACAACTTGAACCATTACTTCTCACCCTCCCTTCCCATTGGTACTCACACACTCCACCAAGGATGACAGAGCAGACAGCCTCAATGGGTTTCTGGCAGGTACGTACATGCGCCAACCTCCACATTCTTTAAGTAACGAGGTGATTACCTTCCTCCACCACTCTCTTAGCTCTGGGATTGCATTGGAATACCTTCAAGAATTCATATATCACGCATACACATTCTACACTTCCTTTCTTATCTCTCATGGAACACGGAAACTATGGCATGGTCAACTGCCTGATGCACAACCCAGTGCTGTACGGTCTGCTCCACACACTGCAGTTTCCCATCATGCCCTACCATGGTACGCCCCCACCCCTTCTTCTCCCTGGGCTGCGAAGCCTGTGTGTGCACTATTGTTCGCATCCTCGGTATCCTTTGCAAGATCATTGGTGTGGAGGTCATTGTGATGGCCATTCCTGTCACGAACCTAGAAACTTGGGTCGTGACTCGGGCGTCTAAGACCGGCCCGCACCGGCCCGGTCTTATCTAATCACCTTCCTAAAGGGGAAATCCGAAATCGGAGTTTGAATTTCGTACTCCGACGATCACGTGATGAGTCACGTGATCTCCCATCGTTTATCAAGTCACCTGACGACTGAGAGTCGTACCATTCCTTGGATTTATCTGATTGGACTGCGGAGCAGTCAAATCATTATGACCAACTCGACTGCGGTGCAGTCGTACCACTCCTACGATTATTCTGATTGGACTGTGGAGCAGTCACGTCATATGGCGTCATCGACTGCGGAGCAGTCGTACGACACTATCCCGATTTTCCCATTGGACACTATATGTAGATGTTACTGGAATGTTCCATTCTGCAGTATTCCGCAGTACCCGTGGGCAGACCTTAAGCCTGCCCTAAACTTACGCACAGACCATCCCTCTGGGTATATAAGCCAGCGCAATAGAACGGACAGTCCCTCAGACTGTCCACTTGTGACATCCTCCCTTTGCCTCTTCCCGCCTCCCGAGCACTAGTGCCCCTTCAGCTGTCAAGCACGACTTGCCACTAAGCACCACTTTCCCTGAGCCGTCGCGCCAGTTCTGACGGTTGAGCCAAAGCGTTCCATCACAGTAGTCCCTGTGCTCCGCTCCGCGTTCTCCACCACCCCCGGTCTTCTGAACCCGTCGTGATTCCCTGTCGAGTGACAGTGAGTCATCACACTTGGACAGTCTAACCCAATTAGACCTGACCCCGGGTGTTCCCAGTGTCTGACTACGACTACGACTTCTCGCAGTTTGGTCAGTGGGATGGAGATTCTGGGTCATATTTCGAGGAAAACGACCACCAATATCCTCACCCCCCTCGTCGTCACTCTTCCCTTCGTTCCACCGCTACTCCCCGCCCTCCGTCGCCTCCCGTCGTCGACACCACCCCTCCCCTTCGTCTCCCATCGCCCCTCACTCCCCTCGTGTCCCCCTCCGCCTTTGTTCAAGAGTTCGAACAAGGCTCGTCCACCTCAGGCGTACAATATGAGTACGTCCTCACCGACATCTTCGGTGAACCCCTCTCTGGGCTCCCATCGCCCATCACTCGCCCCTCCGCTCGTATTGACACCCCTCGCCCCATCGCCCCCCGCCCTGCGACTCCTCTTGAGTACGAGGAGTTTGATATCCGGACACAAGTAGCGGTCCGTTCCGTTCCCCTTCGTGCCCAGACACCAGAGTTGGTGTACCCTGACCCCCCTTCCGAGCCCTCGCCGTCATCGCGCCCTGAAAGCGCCCCTCCTCGTGTTCCATCCCCTCCCCCTCGCGTCCCGACCCCTGACTCTCCCATCGACTACGAGCGCGTAGCTGAGCAGTCCCCTCTCGTCCCCCACGTCAACCAGGAGAACATTGCTCCTGCCGTTCCCCTCTTCCGCCCCCCCTCGTGCATTAACAGTCAGGAGGACCACCCTCACCAATACATCGCCGTCTACACCCCTGAAGGCGAGTCTTGGCGCCCCACTTCGGAAAGTCTTCGTGAGCACTTCCGTCGTATCCCCCTCGCGTCCGCTCTTGTCAGAGCTTCCCACACCTTCCCGTCTGTCTCCCCGTTCCATATTCCGCCCCCACACATCTACACCCTTCTCCCACGCCTCATCGACCCCGCCGTATACCCCGACTTCCCCGCCCTCTACGTCTGTTCGAAGGCGATCTTTGACCTCCCCTCTGTCGACCTCCCCCTTGGAAGCGTGAGATATGACTTCCGTGAAGGACTCCGGGCGGCGTTTGAGCCCCTCTCCAATATAATCAGAGCTGGTTATATTGACTCCCTGGTAACGTTGGAGATTCAGGACTTTTTGGACGGACGTGTTGTTACTACTTATGGACATCTTCGTTTCGCTTTCAACGGACAGGTGTTTGCCCACTATCAGGGCTATTTCTTTGAAGATATTATTCGATCCAACCCCCTTCTCTTGTCTCATTGTCTTACTCCACGACTCCCGGCTGATCCTTTTTCCTTTGTACCGGCTATTCCCGACTCTCAACCACTATAAAGTATTAGTGGTATAGATTTGTTGCCTTGATCCCTGAATCGAGTGATTCAACTCAACGCGACAAGTAAGTTCTTTTGTTTATTTCCTTGAAATAGGACTGTAAACCGAGTGGTTTAAGTGCCTCCAACCCCCCTTCGCGTTCCCACTGACGAAGAACGAGTCCGACGAGCTCGTGCAAACTTCGACACCCACAGAGACCGACAAGTCCGTTGGTATTATCCTTCGACTTCCTATTACGAATTTTCTGAGTCGTCCCGCATTGACTGCTGGACGGACCCTCCCTTGGTGCTCAAGAATCTAGTCAATCTCTTCGAGTTTGGAGAGACTTGGGATCACGACACCTACAACGACTTTGTAGACGACCTCTCAGCCGTTGTCGACGCCTGCAACGACCAGCTCCTGTTCTGGCACCTCTCTGACATCGTCACCTGATCAACTCCTTCTTTGGACAAAGAGCGACTATCTTTGGTTCAATTACATCCCCCCTTCGCCGCGACTACTTCATTCGACAACTCCAGTGGGGAAATTCGATCCGGTTCCTCGATCGATTCCGCCTTTCATACGAAGAAATACAGATCAACTTCTGTGAAGTCCGTGTAGTGGACAGAGAAGGCCCCGCGCGCTTGGTTATTACCGAAGGAACCGAGCTCACGTATTCCTGGAGTAGAGCTACCTGGGAAACCACCCTGACAAACCCGGACCAAAGCCTGGTCAATCCCCGCGTCTTCCAAGACCCTCCCACAGACCCCAACGACCCCGAGCTTGTAGAGCTCCTAGTAGGACGTGTTCAAGATCCCCTTAGCCTACTAGCGCGATTATCCCTCCCTGCGAGCAGCCCGGCAACAGACGAAACCAGCAACACGCAATCGACCAGCGACGATTGGGGAAGTACCACCAATCACGGTCCTTGCTGGTGCACTCAAGAAGTGTGCATCTGTGGCTACAGACCAGAGACTCCCCCTACTCCAGAAGGCGTAGTACTTTGGGCCCCTAGTGTTAACTACCTACCCTTCAGTGATAGGAGTAGAACACTTTAATTTGTAGAGCTACAAATTAAATTCCGAGCATTTTTACGAGTGTAAAAATTGACACCCTGGAACCCATAATGAATTGGGCTATCAACCTGGCTTCATCCCATTTACGACCACCCCATCGCCGCTTCCAAGCAAGAAATTCCCACATCTCCTCCCACGAGAACTCCCCAGTAATCCCAAGAAGACCTACGGGACCCCGACGCCCCCTTCGCGAAACTATTCCAATAGTTCCAGACCCGGTCATCCCAAGGACCAACCAAAGTAGACCGAACGAACCCGTCTACCCAAGCATCTACCCAGCCAAATCAAGTAATCCGACCCTCCCGAGTAACCCAGTTGCGAGGCAACATTCGACAAGTAGCGACGAGGCTCACTTCCTAGAAACCCAACCCTGAGAACTTCACTGTCACCTCCCTGAAGCCATTTTCGTTTCCGAGCAGCTACCTACGAGAACACCCCGAGAGCTTGACGTCTTCAAGCATCACTGTCGTCTCCAGTACGATCAGTATCCGCAAGAGACTCTAATCCTTGCATCGCCTCTTACCCGAGCACGGGACGTTACCTCAAGCCCGTTGAACTTCCAGAACTTCTTGTGGAGAAGTAAAACTACTCTGACCCATTTCGGTATTTACGAAGAATACCAGTGGATTCGCCGCCAGCAAAGGACGAATCAACCCGATCGAGCGATCCTCCGCCCCGCGTACCAAGTCTTCTACCCGTGGAATGAGACCGGGTGGAACACTTCCCTGTTACACCGACACCCCCAGTGAATGAGTGAGAAAAGAGAGCTCACCTCTGACGAACGAGATCGAATTCCTGTGTACTTCCTGGACCCCTACTTTTCCCTCGTCGACGATCTCATCTACGCCACCTTCAACGATCAGCCTGTCACTAGTTCCGACGGTCACTTTCCGTGGGTACACGTCATTACCCAGAAGCGTCTTACACTCCAAGACTTTGAGCAAGTCTTTCCCCACATCCGAAAGGTTTGAAAGCTAGATTGGGCTATCCTTTGCGGATCCTTCAAGAAGAAGAGAGTATCCTGGTCCTTTACCCACTCCCGTTGGGTATACGGAAACAACCGAGCGGTTCGGTTTTCTGACTCTGAAGAGCAATCAGAGAGCGAGCGTTCGCTAACCCCCTTGAGCCCTTCCAACGCCCCAGATTCCGATAGTGAACAAGAAGAAGTTTCACGAATCCTTGACGACACCGCTAAAAGACTTACCGGTCTCGTATCTCGAGTGGCTTCCCAGCCTTCTTCCCCTCACGTATCCCCTGGTCCACTTCCAAGTGCACCTGGTCCCAGCCGACTTCATCGAATAGCAACTACTTCAATAAACTCCCCTCCGAGTACCTCCCCTCTGAGACTACCGTCCCCGCCTCTCACGCACAGAGCAACGGTTCCCCCGCGATCCCGATCGCCTTCGCTTCGAGTACCTCGCCTCCCAAGAATCCCTTCGCGTTCCCCTTCGAGATCCCCTTCGCGCTCCCCTCCGAGACCCCCGGCGATAATTCCCATGGCTGCAAATCCAGCAAAGATCCTTGGTGCAGCACCCGAACCCTTTGATGGAAGACCCAACAAAGCGACAGCGTTCTGGAATAATTTGGAAAATTATTTCCACCTCAATGAGTCGATTTTCGATACCGACAACAAGAAAATATCTGCGGCCCTGACTTACTTCAAAGCGGGCACTTCTGCAGGCGAGTGGGCCCAGGATAGGCAACACAAGGCCTTGAACCCAGCTGCGGGTGCAGCTGCCTCCTTCAGAACGTGGGCTACGTTCAAATCTGACTTTGACAAGCATTTCATCCCGGCGCATACGGCTTTGGAAGCCACCAACCTGATGTATACCCTAAAGATGGGTACTCGACCGTTCAACGAATGGTACCAGGACTGGTCCACTCACGCCAAACGAAGCGGCGCGAACGAACAAACTCAGATGCACGCCTTTAGAAAGGCGATTCCTTCAGCCCTACACATGAAACTTATGGGCATTTCCCCCCTCCCGACGACACTCAAGGACCTGGTAGATAAAGCCAGAGAGTTCGACCACGTATATAAGTTATACGCCGATTCCATTCCGAGAAACTCCCCTTCGCGCAACAGTGGAAGACCCACTTTCGGATGAGCTGTCCTGACCGAAGATGATAGTGTTAACGTCAACACTTCTTCATCCCGACCCGAGAAATTCCAAGGCAAACTTACCAAAGAAGAACGGAACCGGTGTTTCCAGAACAAGTTGTGCCTATACTGTGGTAGCCCAGGCCACATCCTTCGAGAATGCAAGCTAAAGACGCAAAGCATGAGGGCCAGAGGTGGCCGCCCTCCCAACAATTCAAGTAGAGCGCGAGGCGTTTTTGTTGACGAGGACCAGGATCAAGAGGAAGCACCTACTGATCACCTGGCTCTGGTTGGAGCCATGTATCGAGAGATACTCCCGTATTCCCTGGACGTGCGTCCGCGGTCTGCACCTATTAACGAGGATTTTTAGGTCCTTCCCCCGTAGCACTGTCGGGTGGAAGATTGATAGCCAGCTGCGCTGTGAGCGGCATTTCCTTACTAGAGACGCTCGGCGGCGAGCCTGTACCAGTTGAGACGATATGGAATAGGAGAGCTCCTTCTATCGTACTCAGGGTGACACTAGTAGGAAAGCGATCTGGCAGAGAAATCAGTGCCCGCGCCCTGTTGGACAGTGGCGCGGAGGGCATCATCGCGGATGATGGGTTTGCGTGTGCAAACGGCTTGACCTTGAGAACTCTAGTTAACCCGATGCCAGTTAGAAACGTGGACGGGTCGCCCAACAAGACAGGGCTAGTCAAGCATACCACGATCCAGAAGTTAAGGATCAGGACGGCAGAGAACGCCTATCACGACGAGGTCGTCGAATTCTATGTCACCACTCTAGGGGAGCACGATATAATCCTAGGAACGGATTGGCTCCGAGCACACAATCCTGAGATCGACTGGTCAAGACCCCAGATTGCCTTCACACGGTGCCCAAGTATGTCACGATCACGGGAACGGACGCTTACTATACGGATATGACCACGTTAGTAAGTCGCAATGTGTCATGGACTAGGGGATCAGTCAGCACGTAGTAGAATCACATGCCGATGTGGCATGACTCATAATCAGGATAGCGATAGTAGGGTTCGAGCTACTTTAGCTATTTGTTGTACGGATTGGAGAGGAGCTTTAAAGCTGCCTCATATGTGTATAAATAGTGGCTTAGGAAGACCAAGGTTCGCCATCTTGGTCTTCTTCAATCACCACCTTCGTCTCATCTCGTTCACGTGTGTTTCACCTGTCTCTTTGCGCGAGTCATCCTTATTGATCGGAATACCTAGTGGCATGACTTGCCCTAGTGTACGTTAGGATCACGTGCCAGATAAGCGCCGTGTATCTCGTGACCAGGTCACGTGACCTCGAGAAGATATTCCGCTAAGTCGTAAACGCCCTTTCGCAGTCCAAGTCGGACTAACGCCAGTGGTGGCGTTACATTAAGACCAAGATCCTTCCATCGTGGCGTTCACAACTCGAGACCAGTGGAGAAACTTTCAAACCTACTCCCTCGAACGACGAGGAGACCGAAACGTACCAACACAATTCCTAGGAGCTGCGAGGTGGAGAGAATACCGAGGAGAAACAGGATACTTCGTGGACTTTGCGTCAGGGCCAACCCGATACCGCCCCGTTGAGTTCAATTTTGACAATTTGTGCTGGGTTGAAATTACTTGGAACCCCGTAGACAACTGATACGACGCAGTACGACCTGCAGGAAGAAACTACAACTGCGATATCGACGCAAGAAACCTACCCACACGTGAAGAGTGGGGACGCATAGACGGACAACCCGAAGAAGAACCCAGCACATCCGAACCAAGAACCCCCGCACCATCCGAGACTAGTGGAGACGACGAAGAAACTGACAACGACGAAGAATCCGAAGTGGGAGAAATAATACAGACAGCTGAGTCCCTACGTATCAACGAACCCGAGAATATCGAAGTACGACCACCCGCAGATATGGCGACAGCAACGATCACCCAGGAGGATCTAACCCTTGAAGAAGCCAGGAGAATTACTGAAGAAGCAGAGTCCTACCTACGCCCCATCAACCCAACAATGGGGCACCGCATGACCGCAGACGACGCAGCCATTTTCAGAGCAGTAGGCCCAGATGTTCCTGACCCACCACCGGGCGCAGGAGGACCCCCAGCACCCAGAAGACCGGGGGGTCCCTTTGGTCAAGGACCACCAGGAGGTGGAAGACCGCCACACAGAGGAAGACAACCCCAATTCGGAGGAGGAGGCGGAGGGGATCCCTTCGGAGGAGGACCACCACCCCCGCCACCGCTGGCAGCAGGACCAGCGCCAGGAGCACCACATGGGTCGGACAAGCTAGTCAGAGAAACCCCGACTATATTTGACGGGAACAGAGATGAGTACGAATCCTTCCTCACGCAGTGGCACATATACTGGGGACAGAATTCAGAGGCGCCGATTATGACCAACGTCTACCGGCGATGCCTACTGTTCTTAGGTTTCATCAAAGGCCCGCGAGTATCCAACTGGACGCTCGGATTTCTCCAATGGCTCAACAACGAGCTGCATCAAGGGCGCAGCCGATACGACCCATTCCTATGGGATACCTTGACTGCGGGATTCTCCGATCGCTTCTCGAACGTACTCGAACAAGAGCAAGCGCAGGCCACACTGGCCAAGGGATTTAAGATGGTTGGCGATGATATTGACTCGTACGTCACCAACTTCGAACAGTTGGCACGGAAGGCTGACTATCGCCTCAACGACCGCCAAACGTTGGACCGATTCACGGCGGGTCTCCCGAGAGCCCTGTTCACCAAAATCTACAAGCTAGACGACCCGCAAACCTTCAATGAGTGGAAGGAGGCAGCACTGCGCAGGCAAAAGCAATACATCCACATACACGCTCGCCTAGGGCTCACCACCACGCCTCGCAATACCCCAACACCACGACCCCAGCAAAACTGTGGATATGCCCCGCCATGGGCGCCACCCAGATTCCCACCTCCGCGCTATGACCCAAACACCATGGACACATCAGCGGATAGAACACGCGCACGCCTCGCGGAGGTAGGCGACCCAAACTGCGGGAACCAGCGACCACCCTTCCCACCAAGGGGGGGGCCGGGGCAGAATCGGGGAAACGGACCACGCCGCGACATGAGAGAAGTGATATGTTACAACTGTAACAACCCAGGCCACTTCTCACGCGACTGCACACGCCCTAGAAAACTGAGGCAACAATTCCAACCACGCGCAAGCACAAGTCGCAGCATAGAAACTGACTATTACCAAGAACCCGCAACCGCATGCCGCACAAAAACCACGGCCGAAGAACAAGCCAAGGGGTGGATGGAGACACTGAGGGGAGCTAGTGACGAGGTCAAGGACCTCGTATTCAAGGATCTCTGGACCCAAGAGGGTTTTCAGGACGCCTGAACCCAACGGCCTGGGTGAGGGCAGTCAATTGTAACTCTGTAATCATGACTCACTACCGTTCGCTACGAATTCCAGTCTCGATTCGCACCAGTTACTCCATGGCCGACATCAAAGGGCTCGTCGATTCAGGAGCCACCGACAACTTCATACGACCCGCGTTCGCCAAACGCATGGGTCTCGGGCTACAAACCCTTGAAAAACCAAAGAAAATATGGAACATCGACAATACGGAAAACAAAGCTGGGTCTATTACGCATTTCATAGACCTAGATGTCCAGACCAACGGTGTTTCAAAAATTATGAGATTTCTAGTCACCGACATAGGGAACGAAGACCTAGTCCTCGGATACCCATGGCTAGCCACCTACGAACCAACCATCAGCTGGGCGCACGCTACCATTCACGAAGAAGCCCTTCCGGTAGTACTCCGATCGATCAACCCCACAGAAACGCAAACCACCATCGCTAAGGCAATGACCCAAGAAGAGGCCGAAGACGTAGTCCAAGAGCTTGAGGAAGAATGCCAGATACGTACCACGGCTACCGAACTCGCCATAGCCGCTAACCAAAACACTGTTGTGGCAACCAATACCCACTACCCCTCATGTCGGAACTCATCAACGACCTGGGAGACGGGCACATATTCACCAAGCTCGATGTCCGATGGGGGTACAACAACGTACACATCAAGGAAGGGGATGAGTACAAAGCAGCCTTCAAAACGAAATACGGACTTTTTGAGCCACTCGTCATGTACTTCGGACTCACAAACTCACCAGCAACGTTCCAGAATATGATGAACGACATCTTAGGCGACACAATCCGAGTCTTTGCGGCAATGGGAACGATTATCCGTGTCTACATGGACGACATCGGAATCGCAACACTCGAACACGCGGGCCTTCAAGCGCACATCGACGCCGTCTGCGCAGTACTTCAAGTAGCACTGGACCATGATCTGTACTTCAAACCGTCCAAGTGTACCTTCCACCAACCGCGAATGGATTACCTGGGGGTAATCCTTGAAAAGGGGGTAACTCGCATGGACCCCGTAAAAATTGCTGGTATATGCGACTGGCCCACACCCACGAAGGTACGAGACGTACGTTCCTTTTTGGGCTTCTGCAATTTTTACCGCCTCTTCATTCGCGGTTTTCGCCACATACGCACTGA
Organism: Lactarius akahatsu; assembly: GCA_021524915.1. Classification (NCBI taxonomy): domain Eukaryota; kingdom Fungi; phylum Basidiomycota; class Agaricomycetes; order Russulales; family Russulaceae; genus Lactarius; species Lactarius akahatsu. The sequence continues at coordinate 67,149 of JAKELL010000189.1, forward strand.
GCCCTCAACAAACTCACACGCAAAGACGCAGAGTGGACGTGGGGCAAAGACGAAGAAACGGCCTTCCAAACCCTCAAACGCCTAGTCACAAGTGAACCGGTACTTGCACATCCCACGCTGACAGACCAATTCGAACTCGAAGTAGACGCATCGGGATACGCAGTAGGTGCAGTACTCCTACAGAAGAAGCAAGACAGGAAAAGACACCCCCTCGGTTACTTCTCGGCCACCCTAAACGAAGCGGAACGCAACTACGACATCTATGACTTGGAACTTCTGGCGATTGTCAAGGCACTACGACACTGGAGACCGTTCCTGGCAGGCTCACCGCACAAAATCAAAATCTTCTCCTGACCACCTCAACCTCACACACTGGAAGACACCACAAAAGATAAGTCGCCGCGTAGCTCGAGAAGTCCTGGAACTTATGGAGTACAACTTCGAGATCCACCACATCAAAGGGACCAACAATGGCCACGCGGATGCGCTATCGCGGAGACCCGACTACGACAAAGGAGAACAAGACAACGAAGGAGTCATCGTCCTACCTGAGAAGGTATTCGTGCGAAACGCCACCACGCAATCACCGGAAGCCCTCGAACAAGACGAAAGCATCCTACGCCCCTGGGTAGACCCTGCACAAGCTCAAGAAGATCAATGGGACCTGGTACCACCAAGGCGCACAAGTAATCACCGGAGGCCCAGAGGAAATCCGCACGGTTATCGCCAACCATCACGACCCCCCCGTTTACGGTCACCTGGGAATCAAGCGAACTGCGAGGATCATCAAACGCGACCACTGGTGGCCAAACATGTTGAAACACGTCACCGAGTACGTTCAAGGCTGCGTGGAATGTCAACGCCACAAGGTTAACAACCGCCCGACGCGAGCCCCACTAGTGCCCATCACGCCGACACCTGACGCTAAGCCATTCGAAGTCATCGCTCTTGACTTCATCACTAAATTGCCGGAGTCACAGGGATACGATTCGATCCTCACCGTAACTGACCACGACTGCACCAAAGCATCAGTATTCATCCCCTGCAACGAGGAAATATCCGCGGAAGAAACCGCTGCCCTGTACGTCACTCACATGTTTCGGAGATTCGGATTACCGGCGAAAATTATCAGCGACCGCGACCCGAGATTCGCATCAAAGTTCACACGCGAATTGTGCCGAATCCTCGGCATCTACCAAAACATCTCCACGGCATATCACCCCCGAACGGACGGACAATCAGAGCGCACCAATCAGTGGCTAGAACAATACCTGCGGTTCTGGACCAACGAGCGTCAAGATAACTGGGCGCGATTCCTACCAATGGCAGAGTTCACGCACAACAACTGGCCCCATGAAGCAACAAGGAAGTCCCCGTTCTCGCTCCTAATGGGATATGACCCTCGCGCTGATTGGATCGATAAGCCATCGCCCATCCCACAGGTACTCACGCGACTTCAACAATTCCGAGACGCACGGAAAGAAGCCCAAACCCTCATCAAAAAGGCACAATCCTTGTGGATCAAACACCGAGATACGCCCAAGTATCAGGGTAGGAGACCAAGTATGGTTAGGAAGGACGACATCTCCGAACCAATCAACCGACGGCCAAGCTCGCGGCACGACGACATGGACCATTCCGAATCACACGAGTCTTATCACCGTTTAACTATCAACTCCAACTTCCCATGCAGTGGAGTATCCACCCAGTATTCCACATTGATTTACTCACGCCTTATCGCGAAATGCCCATGCATGGGAAAAACTTCCAGCACCCACCACCAGATTTGGTAGACAGACAAGAGGAGTACGAAGTGGAGCGCATTCTAGACTCCAGGAGATTCGGCCGGAGCAAGAAGTTGCAAGTACCTTGTGAAATGGAAGGGGTACCCAGACTTCAGAGAATCAGTGGGTCAACAAAGATGACGTATTCGCTGACGAAGCCATAGCGGAGTACGAACGGAATTCAACCGCCGCCAGGACACATATAAACCGGATGAGCGACGCTAAATCAACCCCATCCCTTCACACTGGATTCTCCACTCAACCAACAATGTCCTTTTCCACTGCCACCTCTACCGCCCCTCTCGCTGCCCGTCTCATCGACAGCCTCACCCACGAAGAACTCCGCGAGGCCCTCACCCGTGCGCAGTCCGTCATCGACGTCGAAGAGCCCGACCAACCCGCCACCTACTGGCTCACCAACGGCCATGGGGACCGCCTTAACACCGCACCAGTACACAGAGGCCGAGATTACTCGGCTTCGCGCAGCTGTCGGACTCTTTGCGAGTCCCCCACTTCGACCTCTCCCAGTCCGAATCAAGCAGCAAGAAGAAGAAGAAGATGCCAGCCACGATGCGGTGGCAGGAGTGGATGAAGAACCGACCCTGGAAACCGCACGCGGATCAGTGGAGGCAGCAACAGCTGGCGGCAGCAGCGGCACGACAAGCGTGCATCCTCATTCGACGCCGACAGCACATCGCGACGCTGAGAGAGCAGTGTACGAGGCGGTAGAAGGAATGTTAAAGGAGTGGTACCCAGTTGAGCAGCCTTACCTCATTACGGCCACCGACTCTGACGACCCCCGCGAAACCCCATATGCCTGCAACACCATCGGGGCGACCCTTGTACTGCGCCGAAGTCGTCGTCGACACCTGAGGACCGGACACTCCCCGCTGTCCGTCTCCGCTACCTGGGAGGCAACACCCGCACCGCCCCACATGGCTACAAACACAATCGGGGGGACGATTTCGTCCACTACCCCATCACCGACACGCAGGGAGTGACATGCCAGGCAACCTTCATCCAGGTAGTCGCGGGCCCCGACCCCCTCGTACTAGGCCTCGTCGACGATAGCGACAAGGTCTACAGTCGACCCCTATACGTGGAGCCTCAGGTATGTGAGGCGGGGAAGCCCCACTACGCCCCCGAAGACCTATATGCCCTCGTCGGCGGACACAGTAATCAGCACAGGATGGACCAGGGCGCTGAACGAGTTGAGGGATGTGGGGCTGAAGGCCGAGGTGACCCGCTTCCATGCCTACCGACACGAGGCCGAGCGGATGGAGCAGAGGCTTCACGCCTTGGCACAGGCGCTCGGAGGGGTGCAAGCGGAGCTCGCCCACTGTAAGTTCCACCTCGAGATGGCTAACGTGTTGGACCGAATCACAGAGCGACAAGAGGCTTGGGTAGGAGGAATAGGCCCCACTCGGCGCCGTGGGCGTCGCAGCTGAAAAGGGGGTGATGTCACGATTGCGGGAACGGACACTTACTATACGGATATGACCACGTTAGTAAGTCGCAATGTGTCATGGACTAGGGGATCAGTCAGCACGTAGTAGAATCACATGCTGATGTGGCATGACTCATAATCAGGATAGTGATAGTAGGGTTCGAGCTACTTTAGCTATTCGTCGTACGGATTGGAGAGGAGCTTTAAAGCTGCCTCATATGTGTATAAATAGTGGCTTAGGAAGACCAAGGTTCGCCATCTTGGTCTTCTTCAATCACCACCTTCGTCTCATCTCGTTCACGCGTGTTTCACCTGTCTCTTTGCGCGAGTCGTCCTTATTGATCGGAATACCTAGTGGCACGACTTGCCCTAGTGTACGTTAGGATCACGTGCCAGATAAGCGCCGTGTATCTCGTGACCAGGTCACGTGACCTCGAGAAGATATTCCGCTAAGTCGTAAACAGCCCTTTCGCAGTCCAAGTCGGACTAACGCCAGTGGTGGCGTTACAAAGTAGCTGCACCTTGTCTACGAAGACCTGTAGTCATTTCCTCCTGAGTACCCCAAACCCGAGACACCACGATCAACATTCTAGAGTTAGAACCTACACCGGCTAAAGACGCCCTTCCTTCCCAAGTTCCTTCCCAAGTTCCTGCAAGTGCAGATGTCCCATCCCGAGTTCCTTCCCGAGTTCCTGCGAGCGCAGAAGTTCCACCCCAAGTCTCTGTTGATGCAACAGTTCCTTTCCGAGATCCTTTCCGAGCCAACATCCTAGTGCTAGGACCCGAACAAGCGGACGACGCTTTAATCCTGACTGCTGACGCAGCAGAACCCTGTAGAACTGCACATTCTTTCCAAGAGGCTATTGAGCCATTCCTGTGGAGCCACAGTTTTCCCAAGTACGACCACTTGGCCATTCGAGCAAAGTTCACCACGAGTACCAAATTAGCGGCAAAGACTGCCCCTAAACCTTCCACGGACCACATTCCGAGTCACTTCCAGCGATACACCTGAGTCTTCAGCGAGGAAGCGTCCCACCGCTTGCCTGCGCACCAACCCTGGGATCATGCGATTGATCTGAAACCCAGGAGCAAGTTTAAAGAACTGTTCCATCTACCGCCTGACGCCTAAAGAGGCTGATGCACTCAAGGAGTACATCTCTGAACATCTGCGGAAAGGTTACATCCGCCCTTCCAAGTCCCCCATGGCCTGTCCCTTCTTTTTCGTCAACAAGAAGGATGGAAAGCTCCGTCCGGTTCAAGATTACCGGGCTCTGAACGACATCACCATCAAGAATGCGGCGCCCCTCCCCCTCATTCCCGAGTTAATCGACAAACTTCACGGCGCGCGTTATTTCACCAAGTTGGACATCCGGTGGGGTTACAATAACATCCAGATTCGCGAGGGTGATGAGTACAAGGCTGCTTTCAAGACCTCCCACGGCCTTTTCGAACCGACCGTAATGCCTTTCGGTCTCTGCAACGCACCAGCAACGTTCCAAGCAGTTCATGAACCAGCTCTTCAGACCCCTGATCGATGGTGGACATGTTGTGGTCTACCTCGATGACATCCTTATCTTCACGGAGGATCTCGACTCCCTGACTGCGTTGACCCACGACGTGCTCCAGCAGTTTGGAGCAGCACGACCTCTACCTGAAACCTGAGAAATGCGTATTTGCTCAGACCTCCGTCGAATACCTTGGAATCATCATTTCCAACGGCCAAGTTTCCATGGACCCAGCCAAAGTGGCTGGTATTACCGAGTGGCCTGTCCCGCGTACAGTCAAACAAGTCCAAGCGTTTTTGGGCTTCTGTAATTTCTATCAGTGGTTCATCAAAGATTATTCCACCATCGCCCTGCCCACTCTTCGACCTGACCAAGAAAGATGTGCTCTTTTCTTGGGATACCACGGCGGAAAGCGCTTTCCGCACCCTGATCAAAGCCTTCACCCAGGCCCCTGTTTTAGCCCTCCCTGACCATTCCAAGCCATTCCGACTCATCACTGACGCCAGTGACTTCGCGACTGGGGCTATTCTGGAACAACCCAATGCCTTGGAACGTTGGCATCCCGTTGCCTTTCTGTCAAAATCTCTCCTTCCTGCGGAGCGCAACTACGAGATTTGCGACAAGGAACTCCTTGTGATCATCCATGCTTTCCACGCATTCCGACACTACCTCGAGGGACGTAGTGATACCACAGAGGTGTGGACCGACCACAACAACCTGGCTTACTTTATGAAGAAGCAAAAACTCTCCCGTCGACAGGCCCGTTGGGCGCTGTTTCTGTCCCAGTTCCAGTTCATCATCATCCACAAACCAGGCAGTCAGAACAAGTCTGATGCACTGTCCAGGCGTCCAGATCATAAAAAGGGGATAGCGGATGAAGATGAAAAGCGAGTGCTCCTGGATACAAAATATTTCCAAGTCAATGCTGTGCAAAGAACAGCAATCACGGTGTTAGGAGACACCTCCCTGTGACAACGCATCCGAGACACGCAGACATACGACAGAGAAGTCAGTATGGCATTGGAAACCCTCTTGAAGAGCGGCCCCCGTTCACTCACCAAGGGTTTGGAAGAGTGGAACCTAGAAGATGGAGTCATCTTATTCCGAGGACAAGTCTACGTTCCCAAGAATGATGATCTACGAAGAGATATCGTTAAACAATATCACTGACCACATCGCCGTAGGACATCCAGGAAGATGGAAAACCTACGAGCTGATATCCCAAGATTTCTGGTGGCCTGGAATGTCCAGTTTCGTTAAGAGTTACATAGACGGATGCGCTATCTGTCAGTCGACGAAAATCAAGCCCAGAACCCAAGTACCCCTGCAACCCAATCTGATTCCTACAGAGGTGTGGGGAATCATCACCATGGACTTCATCACCGACCTCCCCGTATCCCTCGGTTACGACACATTATTTGTGGTCAGTAGATCGCCTCAGTAAAGCGACGGTCATCGCTCCCTGTAACAAGACTATCATGGCCGATGAAACTGCCAAGTTATACCTGGAACAAGTCTGGCGAAGAACCGGACTCCCCCAACAAGTGATTTCGGACAGAGGACCCCAATTCGCGTCTAAAGTGATGCAAGAAGTTTGGAGCAAACTTGGAGTCAAGTCCACCATGTCAACCGCGTTCCATCCACAGACAGATGGAGAAACCGAGCGAGTCAACCAAGAGCTCGAGCAATACCTTCGCGTTTTCTGCAACTTCCAAGCAGATAATTGGGCAGAGTTGATCCCATTCATGGAGTTTGCACACAATGTTTGACAACATAGTGCTACCAAGAAATCACCCTTCAAAGTGTGGTATGGGTTCAAACCCGAGTTCATTCCACCCATCCACTTCACGACCAACATCCCGGCAGCCGAAGACCGGCTGAAATCCCTGAACCAAATTCGATCCAAGGTCACCGCAGCACTAAAAGTAGCGGCGGAAATCATGAGAAATTCCAAGTCACAAACCCCATCCTGAGAATTCAAGTCTGGAGACTTAGTCTGGTTGGAAGGAACCAACATCCACACCACGCATCCCAAGCCCAAGCTTGCCCCGTGACGCCATGGTCCATTCAAAGTCTTATCCACCTGGGGAGTTAATTGTAAACTCCAACTCCCAAAGACATGGCGTATTCATCCAGTCTTCTACAATTCCCTGATCTCTCCGTATCATGAGAATGATATCCACGGACCCAACTTCACCTGACCCCCTCCCGAGATCGTCCAAGGAGAGGACAAACACTACGAAGTTGAAGCGGTCTTGCAATCCAAAGTATCACCCAACAAGAAGGGGATACTTTACCTGATCAAGTGGAAGGGATATCCTGATTCCGAGAATTCCTGGCTCCCCTCATCCCGCATGACACACTCCCGAGAACTGGTCCAGAAGTTCCACAAGGACCACCCCCGCGCCCCTCATCCAAAGTCAACCAGTGCTGTCGGTGCAGCACGGCGTTAAAAAGAGGATACTGTCACGAACCTAGAAACTTGGGTCGTGACTCGGGCATCTAAGACCGGTCCGCACCGGCCCGGTCTTATCTAATCACCTTCCTAAAGGGGAAATCCGAAATCGGAGTTTGAATTTCGTACTCCGACGATCACGTGATAAGTCACGTGATCTCCCATCGTTTATCAAGTCACCTGACGACTGAGAGTCGTACCATTCCTTGGATTTATCTGATTGGACTGCGGAGCAGTCAAATCATTATGACCAACTCGACTGCGGTGCAGTCGTACCACTCCTACGATTATTCTGATTGGACTGCGGAGCAGTCACGTCATATGGCGTCATCGACTGCGGAGCAGTCGTACGACACTATCCCGATTTTCCCATTGGACACTATATTTAGATGTTACTGGAATGTTCCATTCTGCAGTATTCCGCAGTACCCGTGGGCAGACCTTAAGCCTGCCCTAAACTTACGCACAGACCATCCCTCTGGGTATATAAGCCAGCGCAATAGAACGGACAGTCCCTCAGACTGTCCACTTGTGACATCCTCCCTTTGCCTCTTCCCGCCTCCCGAGCACTAGTGCCCCTTCAGCTGTCAAGCACGACTTGCCACTAAGCGCCACTTTCCCTGAGCCGTCGCGCCAGTTCTGACGGTTGAGCCAAAGCGTTCCATCACAGTAGTCCCTGTGCTCCGCTCCGCGTTCTCCACCACCCCCGGTCTTCTGAACCCGTCGTGATTCCCTGTCGAGTGACAGTGAGTCATCACAGACGCGTACGTGGACCATTCTTGGTACCAATCATTGAAGGGTCGATTTCCCATACGACAGGAGTACATGAGGTTGGTTGATTCTAACTTGGTGTGTGACAGGATGAAGTGTTTCTTGAACACGTCTCTGAAATCGTTCCAGGTGCCAAAGTCTATGGGCGTGGCTGTGAGGGCTTTGGTCTGTTGATCTTGGGCCCAATCTCCTGCTGGGGTACCAATCTTGAAGTGCGTTAAGGCAGCCGATACGTGCTTGCCTTCGTCGGTGTACGTGGATTCGTTGAGATAGTAGTAGTTTTCAACACTACTCCAAAAGGCTTCTGCCTTGTCTTGTTTGCCATTGAATGGTTCTGGGGGTGTTCCTAATAACTTGGCGCCTCCTCCTGAAGCCATGGTGCTTGTTACTGGGGGTGTTGGTGGTGGAGAGGGGGATTGACTCTTGGTACCAAAAAGCTTTGGTTGTCTTGGTGTGAACAGTGGGTAACTTGGTTGACTGGATGGTCCTGGGGTACTTGGGAGTGCGCCTGGTAACTTTCCTGCTGATGGTGACTGGGGGGTGTGTGTTCCTGATAAACTAGCTAGTACTGAGGCGACGGTCTTGGTGGTTTTGTCTAGGAGGCCTGATACTTCTGCCTGTTCTGTTTCTGAATTCTCTTGGTCTGTGCTTGGCGGTGGAGATAAGTCTGATCCTTCTTGGTCAGAGTCTGGGAAGACTACTCTTCTGTTATTCTTGTAGACCCAAAGTTCTCGTTTGGTCAACCAACGGACTTCCTTTCCGTTGTACTTGGCTGTGAGATTGTGGTGATCATACGATCCTTTGTCAAATTTGCTATATCCTGGGTAAGTGTCTTCAAAATCGTCCTTGCTGATGGTGTCATCTGTTCCAAAGAATTTCCATGGGAACTTCCCGTTTGGGCTCGTGAGTTCTTCTGTGTTCCAGGTAACGTGGATTAGATTATCGTCAAGGGAGAAGAAGGGGTTCTTGAAGTAGATGGGGACTCTTGCTCGTTCTTCGGTGGTAAGGTCTCTAGTTCTTTGGTCTGGTGGATTGCTCATTCACTAGAGCGTCTTTGTAGTCTTGATATGGTCCAACCGTCTGAGTCCCAGGCATAAAAGATTTTAATCCCTGGTTGTAGTGTTATCCTGTGAGTTGCACTTGGTCGTTGGCTAGATCGAATCCAACAATATTCTTCAAATATCCCATAATGCGATATTAAGACACTAGATCTCCACAAGAGTCCTTGGAACCCTACTGGGTCTGTGGTGATGTCGTGGATGTTGTTGACTGTGTGCTGGAGGTTTAGGGGAACTCCGTGTCTCTGGAATATGAGTTGACAGTGCTGCTTGAAGGTCTGTAATTCTCTGGGGTTTCTCGTGGGTAGTGTTCTTGATATGAAGGGTACTTCTGGGAGGTGGTAATACGTGGGTTGGGTTGCTAGGAATTGTCCTTCTTCACTACTAGTGGAGGGTTGATGAACGACTGGGGGAAGCTCTTGATAACTTGGATAAGTGGGGGTCGCTTGAACTGGGTTACTTGGACATGTACTTGTTGCTTGGTTTACTCTCCTAATGTCTCTATTAGGGATTACTGGGGGGTGTTCTTCTGGAGAGGGAATAGGCATATCCCTTCTTATAAACTGGTTTTGTTGTCTTCGGTTTCTGTGACGTTGGGATACTTGTTGAGATGCCAGGGTGATAGCCCAATCAAGTGCGCTTTCTGCCAGGGTGATTTTAAACAAGGAACCTTCTATATTCTTTCTCTAGAAGGTAGGTAATCTTGGCCTGGAGCCCACAATACTACACTAGGTGGAGTAGGTGGGGTATCTGGTCTGTAACCACAAGTACAGACTTCTTTACTACACCAACAAACGCTGTTACTGATCCACTGGTTGGCAGGTTCTCCCCAACTGCTATCAGTATCTGTGAATGGTGTAGGGGGACTTGGACTTGGACTTGGTGGATTACTTGATGGGAGAGGCTCGTCTCCGTTCTCTTGGATATCAAGACGTGTAACGAAGTCGTGATCGTCGGGGGCGTCTGGGGGGAGGTGAAAGATTCTCGGGTTGACGATGTTGATGTCCAGGTTTTCAAGGGTTGTTTCCTAGAAGTTTCCCCACTTGAAGGTATATTCCCGACCTTCAGTGATAACTAGGCGTGGTCCGAGTTGGGTAGATTCTAGTCGAATCTCTTGGAAGGATATTTGGACTTGTTCGTAGTCCAGTCAGAACCGTTCAAGGAAGTATTGTCTTTCTCCGTTTAGGAGCTTTTCTATGATGCACTGTCTTCTAGGGGCGATGTGGACAAACCAAAGATAGTCGTCTTTGTTCTGTCACGGACGCGTATATTATTTTCCCTATTTTTCTGTATTTTTACGGAATTATCTGAGGAAGATATAAAGGGCCGAAGTACGAGATATGGTTAGTCACATACTGCCATCATGTGCACCTTCGAGCACGTGACCCTGGGATAGTTGCACCCTTAACGGGACAGCCTAATCCGGTCACATTCCATTTACGTACGGACTCATACGATTGGTAGATAAGGAAGGAACCTTCTAGATAGTTCTAGACTTCGCTTAGTAGTTTACGCTTACTCGCTGTATTAGGTTTTACTCAGCAAGATAAGGCATCACGTCAGCGCCATGACTAGTGCATCAGTCAGCACAATAGATAGCGCTATTAATAGACACGACGCGTCAGCTCCTGAGTCATGGAGTCTTACTATACACTTAGTAATAGTGTTTAGACTCAGTTCAAGCTCAGCCACAGTAGCGTATATAAACCCTCCTGTAACGTCCTGAGTGGAACCAACTTGTCCTCTTGGTTCTCCACTCAGCTCCACAAGAGGGTCGATTCTATTGGAGCGCCGTGGACTGTGGAGGTCTTGGACAGATGCCAATACAGGAGTTGTTCTTGCACGAGGTTGCTAAGCCTATCTAGCTTGCTGGTGACGAAGTCTTGAAACTCGACTAAGGCGAGTACCCTTCCAAATGGAAGTATAGCGTCGAGGTCTTTAAGGAGGAGAGTACTGTCACTCCAAACTTCTATTGTGTTGGAGTGGGCAAGGTTAACGAGAGTGCTGGAAGGATAGTACAATTGGAGTTGTCTTTCTCTGTGGGTTTCAAAGAGTGCTTGAGAGCGATTAATTTGCTCTTGTTCAGGGATTTGAGTCGGACGAAAATGTGACACTAAACCCCTTTTATTTTTCTACCAATGACCAATCTGACTACAACTACTTACTTGTAAAGTAAATAGTTATAGTTCCTGATGATCTAAGTGGGTAGAGATATACAGGAAGGGGTCAGTGGGGAGTCGAGGCGTGAAGCAATAAGAAAGGAGGGAGGGGCTGGTCCTGACTGCGTCCTCAAAATGGTACCCTTGGTCAATTACAAATATCCGGTCCTGCCAAAAGGCCAAGTACCCGTACGTGGAGATGATCCTACCGTCCAGGAAGTCTTGAAGCTCTAAGGTGACCAATGTCCCAACGTATGCCTGCCGGATTACTTGATTTAGGGGGGCAGATGCCTGACAGATACCTTCTCGGAAGTTGTACTTGATGGAGCCGAGAGGGAGATCTTGGCTGGGAAGGTCGATGACGGCTTGAGAGCAGGCGTAAAGGGGGGGAATACCAAGAGCAAGGGCAAGGGGACAGTGACGGGGGTAGAGTTGGATATAATGCAGGGACCGGAAACGGAAGGGGGTGACACTGGGGAAGTTAGGGGGGTACGCGAGGAGGTGGTCGATGGAAGGGAGTTGTGTTAACAAGACCTGATAAAACTCCGAAATAGGTCTCCACTCTTCTCCCTGGGGTGTCTGGACGTTAATAAATTGGTGGGGGTGTGGGCCTGGTGGTAACGTTGACACAGGACGGAGGGCGGACAATGGGCAAGGCAGGGGGGATATTTTCTTGGTTCTCGTGGGGGAGGTCGTTGTCAGGGGTGTCGACACAGTGGAACACCCTCTGCTACACGATTGTAGTTGATGGGCGAGTCGGGAGTGGCGGGGCGAGCAGGAAGCGACGAGGACCAGGGGTGAGGCGAGACTGAGGCGGACCGACTGGGGACGGGAGATCGGAGAGGGGCGACAAGGGCCCGAGCAAGGGGGACTGGAAAACTTGTACTGGGTCAGGGTACACAAGTTTCAGGGGGATGGGGAGCGAGTATGTGGGGCGCCGGATCGAACAGCTACTTGGGACCGGATATCAAAATCTGGGGACGGGGACGATGGGCGAGAGGAAACCGGGTTGTAATTTTCATCGAGTAGGACAAACTCGACGTCAGGGGAGGCCTCTGCGTATGAGAGGGGGGTAGCAGGGCGAGGTGTCGGGGGGCGAGAGAAGACTGGGGACGAGGGCACCGTAAAGGCAGCCGGACCTTGAGGTTGAGCGACTTGCTCGACTTGGACAGGGAGGGGGGTGTTTAGCCCCACCAGAGACAATGGAAAGGTGAGAGGAGAAGAGGGGGAAAGGCGACGACGAGGGGGGCCGCTATACTGGGGCTCCCATGAGGTATAGTAAGAACTTGAATCACCGTCCCAGTGACCAAAATCGTCTCTGAAATCAGACACTACCAAGGAGCATCCAGGTCAGATAAGGAGACTGTCCAAGTGTGATGAACACTCACTCAGAGTGCTTGTGCAGGACACTTGGCTGACAAGGAGCGCGAGGAACGATGAAGAAGTCAGGGAAAACTTGGAGGAACTTGGCTAGAACGAGGATAACAATGAGATCGTGAATCCAAGCTATGGTTAATAGCGAAGAAAGGCACTAGAGGGTTATCCAAGTGGGAGTCACAAGTGGACAGTCTGAGGGACTGTCCGTTCTATTGCTCTAGTTTATATACCTGGGTACATGGTCTGTGCGTACTTTAGGGGAGGCTTACTACTTCCCACAGGTGCTGTGCAACGGAAGGTTCTGGAAGGGTTCTAAGTATATCAACCAATCAGAATAATCGTAGGTATCGTACAACTGCTCCACAGTCGATTGCGCAAGATTGCGCCATAGTGGTGTGACTGCTCCGCAGTCCAATAGGATTAATCCAAAGAGTGGTACGACTTTCAGTTGTCAGGTGACTTGATAAACATAGGATAATCACATGACCAGTCACATGATCGTCGGAGTACGAATTTGGAACTCCGACTTCGGATTTCCCCTTTAGGAAATTGATTACATAAGACCGGGCCGGTGCGGACCGGTCTTAGACGCTCAAGTCACGACCCAAGTTTACAGGTTTGTGACAGTCGGGTTCAAGCGTCGAGAAAATCCTCTTTGCGAACAGCTTCTCCACCATAAGGTCTCGCACCTCCTGAGGCTGCGCTTTCATTGCAGCGATCTGTGCTTCAGCCTGTTCTTCTGTCAAAAGTACGCGGTTAGATTGTATGGCAACTGTAGTGACGGTGGGAGCTGATATGGTCGAGGGAGTGGGGATGGGAGCTGATTGGGTGGTCGTGGAGGAAGCAGCAATTCGAGTGCCCTTTTGTGGGCAGTTATGCGAGATGTGCCCTGTAGCGCAGGCATCTAAAACAGCGCCCCTCCTTTTGGAGTTGGATTCGGTCAGCGTTTGTGAGAGCCATGGAGGCTCGAGCGCGTCCAACATCCATGGCGTTTGGGTCGCGGTTCTTGTTGAGGGCTTGTACCCACTGTTCGCGGTTATGCCCTCCCTTCTTTTGGCATGGGGTTCAGTTCTTGCCGAGTCGGTCCTTTAAAACCAGGTACTCAGCCTGTTGTAATCAGGCAGCCCACTTCCAATCTTCCCACATGACGGGGTGTTGGAAGCGGATGGCGTTGATAACTAACTGGTTTGGGAGTCCATCTTGGAATAACTCCAATGTTGTTGCTTCGTCCAGGCCATATCCGGCTTTTGTTGTCAGGTTGTCAAACTGGGCGATGTACGAGTTGATATCTTCCCCCTTCATCGCTAGGGTTTGCAAGGCTTTGCGAGCCTTTGTTTGTTCCGCAGTGTCAGTGTATGCCTGCAGGAATCGTGTTTCTACCTCGTTCCAGAGGTTATTTTGGGTTCGCAGGACTCCCGCTGCTACCTGATCATCGAGCCACCTCATCTGCTCATCAACCCAATCGTCGACGAGTGGCCCTCAGATATAAGAGAGGAAGGCCATGGCCTGTTGTCCAGGTATCGCAAGCAGGTCTACTGTCGGGTTCATTCCGCAATACAATTTGAAGGCACGTAAGAAGGCCTTGCTCTTTTCTCGGTTTCCATCGAATTCTGGCGGGGGTTTCCCCCTAGGCAACCATTGCCACCAGGAGCTGGTGCGGGTCCTCCGGCCGGTGCCAGTCCACCACCACCACCACCACCACCACCACCACCGGGGGTTCCTCCGGCAGGTGCTCCACTTCCACTCGGTACTCCTCCTCCACTTGTGAGGGTAGTGCTTGCGGATGCTTGTCCTTGTTGGGCCATTGCGTAAGATGGAAATGCTGAAGATGGGAGGTTGGTCATTGGTACGGATACACTTGGGGATGGGGTGTCAGAAGGATCGATGTTAATGCCTGAAGGATTGGAGGATCCTAGAGGTCCGGTGTTCAGGGTGAGGGGTACTGGTCCTGTAGTGTACCACACTCCCTCAGTCAGGGAATATTCGATAAAGGTCCAAAGATGTCTATCATCAAGGTAATGGATTTGTCGGTATGATCTTGTTGAGGGGTCAAAGACAAAGTACCCTTCGACTCCGTTGTGTTCTGCCCAGACCGTGGTTCCTTTTACTCTGTCTGATAGTTCATCGCAACTGAGGTGGTCAATGTACTCAGGCCTAAACTTGGTTCAGCTGTGACTAGATGTCGCCACTGTGAGAGACTTGACTTAATGTAACACCACCACAGGGGCGTTAAGTACGACGTGTACTTCAGCAAGTCAACGGGATCAGATAAGCGTGAGTTGGTAAGGACTCAGTTCGGTGGTGAACAAGTATCACTTGGTCTCCCAGGGACACAAGGATAATAGCAGAAACCAGGGCTCAAGCGAAGAGGCGAGTGAAAGCAAGGACTCAAGCGCAACAGCGAGTCAAGATCGGTTCATGAGGCAAGGACAATGTGGTATTACACAAGAAGTCAAGTCTACCGTACAAGCTAGGTAGGGCGTGACTTATATACTAGTACAGGGTGTTTGTAAGGTACAAACACATGGCGCGATCCTGAGGTACTGGCCTCAGCGAGCTAATAAGGAAGCATGAAAGGGAAGTCCATAAGAAGTACAAGGGGATCCGTGGGGGCACGCGGGGCTCAAATGATGTCAGCGGGTCCTAGAAGTCATAGGTCTGGCTTCCCTACAGTCATGGGGTTGGTGCGAGATAAGAGTCAAAGAATGAATCGGAACGGATCATGGGTAAAAATGCATACAAACACGAGGCGAGGTAAGAAGGTAAACAGAACACATCGTATAGTAAGGCGAAAATCGTAACACTCCAAGTCCATTGCCTGTTTCAATCGTCACTGCGTCTAGCCGTTCGCCTTCCTATACCCTCTCCCTCTTACCTTACCCCTCTATTCCCACTGCCTCCCTCATAATTTCAACTCGTAGTCGCTATACTATGGCTCGCATGTTTAAACCAGTGTTCTTGGCTCAAAAATGCCATCATCAGGTTTCTCTCAGCCCTTTCCATCTTATCTGAGTCTACCTACTACGTGATCTCAGTTTGAGTCAGGCCTGCCACTTGGGCACTCTGACTCAGAACACTCACCGTTGTCTCGCTGCCACGGACAGCATCATCTTGTTTGGTTTCGTCTTCCCTGCTCTCCGCCAACTCAGCTCCATACAACATATTTAGACATATAGTACAGTTTTTGAGTTATTGTAGTTCCCTCCAGTTTTCCAGGTTTTTTTCTCTTGTCACTACCTTAGGTTTTCACAAAAATCGACTTGAGTCACCAAGTCTCAGAATGAGCATGGTTTTCATGGTTTTTAATAGTTTTTAGTGGTCTTTCAGGTTGCGAAACCAATGAAAACTTTTATGTCAAATTGCTGATGCCTAGAACCTTTCGTGAAAGGGAGGCATCACTTCCCGTTTGATGCATTCGCGTTCTTAGCGGCTTTCTTCAAGTTGACCTTCTTGGCAGCCTCAGCATCAGCCTTTATCTCTGCAAAATATGGCGACAATTCTGCTGCAATACCCCAGGATGAGAAGTGTCAGAGGATTAAGTCCATGATGGAAAGGAGATGCATGTAAATCAAATATTGTCCGTACAAGTCATCAATTATCTCAAACTATCTCAAATTAGCAAAGTAGGTTTTTCCTGATGGAGAGCACAACGAAGGCAGGCGTCAATTGAATATGAAGAGGTGGTGCGAGAATGTGGGCCCTCGGCGCGTTGTCTCAGACCCTCAGGTTCGAGGTGTAAACATGGTCGAAAATATGTTACGCTATGACTTCCTGCATATTAGCAGTCCTCAGGGGGCAGATGTTGAGTGACCGTAATTCCAAATACTTCAACACAGGATTCTCCAACTAAATAAATTTTAAGAAACGATTTCTAGACATGAACTATAGGAACAATGGATTAGGACCCCGTATTGTTGGCCCATGCGTTGTAAGTGGGGCAAAGATTTTTCCAGGCGTCTATACAAGACCGTCCTCGATAAGTTACAGGAAGCACTGGCAGGGGAGCAACTTACCAGTGACAGTGTACGCTGACGGTGTGTCAGGAACATCCTCAGCAAAGACAACGGCAAAGCCACTGAACAGAGCGCTGCGTCAGCACAAGAACCATGACAATGGGTGGAGGTATGACGGACTTGGCCAAGTGCCAATCAATGTGGCAGTGGATGAACCACGGACCGGGGTTGTCGGTGAAGAACCGGATGGTGACATTGTCGCCGATATTGCCGATACTTACGACATCCCGAACTATTGGATCGACGAAGTTGTAGGACGAATTCCCGGCGCCACGGACCACCCAGAAGGCGTGCCCGTGCAAATGTATCGGATGCTGTGTCGGATCGCGTCGTCAGAATAATGGCGTCCCAACGATCACTACTCGTTGCACACTCACAGCCCCACCCGTAGCACCACCAGGAATGGTGATTTCGACGCTCTTGTTTGCATCGAGACCATAAATGGAGCCCGCGGGAAGAAGATCGGAGGCTTTCTTTGCACCGCTCAGGATCTGGAGCAACACGGGAACAGTGGGAGGCTCGAATGGGAAGCCATTGATATCGAACCGGAAACCGTTGGGAAGAGGGGTCTGATCCTCGAGTGAGTTCGTACGTGTTACAGACAAAGGACGGTGCTCACGAATCCGACATCCAAATTTATATTGATGTCTGCGCCTCCAGGACTTGGCAATCCGGGCTAAATCACGCAGTGAGTGACGGAGAGCAAGTTTTCAGAGGGATAAACCTCACCACTGGAGTGGCAACAAGCGGCTAGGTATAGCGGCCAGTCAGCGTATATATACATAGATGGAAGACCGAGTGACTTACGTGGAGATTGGTCTCTACGAGCGGCAGGTGGCTCACGGGGACATTTTCATTGGGGTCTGCGAATGGGTCTGCAACAGGAGCCCCGGAATAGCGAAGAATGGCCACATTGGTGTGGTCACTGAAATCGAGAACCCGAGTCGAAACCTGGGGCAGAGCACGGATCCCTGTTCGGCCGGGTCGGACCGGACAACGAAAGCTCATGACAAGCGAGGCACTCACAGTAATTGCCAATTGGTTGGTCGGCCTTGAGCTATATGCGAGTGAGGGAAACTTTCAGACGAATTGACAAAAATGATTGGCTTACCACAACGGAATAGCGTTGACCTGTCAAGAAACCGATCAATAAAGTGGCGAGAATCGTTTAGTCAAACATACCAGCGAAGAGCTCAATCGAGTCGACCAATAGAGGTTGGACGTTTGTACCCTCTACTTCAATCACAGTAAATTGGTGACCATCGATGGAGAAGACGAAGCTAGGGTCGCAGGACATGGAGATCAGGCGGAACCGGTATCTGATACGATAGGGTGTGTCAATATTACCCCGAGACATGCGAACAGGATCAACACCAACCGTGTGCCTTGTGTGACTGACACAACTGCAAGGGGTACGTCCTGGGGACCGCCAACGTAGCGACCTTGGCCATTTATCAGCGTTGAATTGAACGCACTACAAAGTGTCGGCATCGAAATTTCTGCAAAAAGACTTTGGACTCACGGGATTGCTGGAGGACTCGTCGACAGATAGTGGTACCAATCTGAAAGGGAAATGACAGGTGTCGTCTGAAGGAGAATCGAGTCTCAATTGTGTGGACGATTGTCCTAGGACACCAATGTCTCACCGTTGTCAACATCGTACAAACTCTTCTGAGGGTCGTCCGGGTCCTCAACAATAAAAGCCCCGCGCAAACCATCGCAATACTGGCCACCGAAATGACTATGATACCAAAACGTCCCCTGTAATGATGTCAATCCGAGCTCGTCAACTCGCTACTATGCAAGAAAGAGAAGTACCGCTTGGTTTAAAACCTTGAAGTCGTACGTGAATGACTCATTCGGAACGAGAGGACACTGCGTGACAGATGCAGCGCCATCCTCGTAATTCGAATCCTTCTGGAGAAGGCCATGCCAGTGCTGCAAGGGACATACGTCCAGATTGTGATCTGCATCCCAGAAGAAACCGAGATCTCACGATAGAGGTAGCCAAGTCCAGTGTCTGGTCGGTGAGAAGATCAACAACGTCGATCGTAAACTCAGCATTCTGCGGAGCGCCGAGTCAGAATCAATCATTGCGAGCCTCCAACAATCATCACCTTCTGTCCTCGGATTATCGGACCGGGATGAGTACCCCCGGCGAGTGTAGTTCTAAGGCGTCGGAAGCGCTATGTTCGATATCACTCGGGCAGCGGCTACAAGAAACTCACTGGCGGGGGAAGCCATCGGGGGCGATAAACTTATTAACAATTTGAAGGACAGCACCGGGACCAATAGAAGCAGAGACACTTGCAGAGAGAATAGACAGGAAGCAAACAAGAGAGCGAAGCCGCGACATCACGAGAAGGATTGCCAGTGAAGAGAATGCGACAAGCCTGGGGGTAAGACCCACCCAGAGTAGGATATTTTATACAAAAGTCGTGGGTTGTGATGAGATCAAGTTGCCCGCTTGACAAAAAAATAGCTATGTGCAATGTGCATGGTCTTGTCACTTTGAGATCTGAAAGGGGCAAGGCACCTGCGCGCTTGGCGACAGTTAAACACTATATGGGTCGCGTCTATCTGATTGAGTATAACAGGAGTACGCACTTAGTCGTACGACAGGTAGCCGAGCGAGTGATCCACGGCCGTACCGAGAGTAGCAAATACGCACCAGGACTCATCAGACATCTGTTGGTCATCCCAACCAAGCCGAACACCGGAAATGCCAATCGCAACATATTGAACGCGAATGCGGAACCTCACTGGCACTGACAGTCTATTTATAGATTTTCAAACCAGCTTCAGCACGAAGTACACCGCGGGCATTTTACAATGCATTCCAATTCGATCCTAGAAATCTGACCAATGAGGTTTATTGTATGTTTTACAATGCAAAACGTCTGCAGCCCCAGGGCTCGAAGGACACAAAGCGCGACTCACATAGCGCTCACAACGATGGCATTGTGACGTCGTTCCGGGGCCAGGGAATTGCAACGAACGCGGAACAACTCATCGGCCACTATTGTCAACTCGGTCGATTTCGGGAACTCCAACCGACGATACCAAAACAAAAATTGAATTATTTGGGGTGCCGGGTGTCTCGCCATTTTGAGTGGGTCGTCGGAGTACCGTGACGCACGGCCTAAAGCAAAGCGTTTTTCAATGTCGCGTAATGATGGACACTAACTGACGGTCCACTCAAGAAGTTCCGGAACCTGGTTTTTATGAGTACTGTGTGTTCCGCGTTTTTTGTATGCTGCGACTTGTAGTGGATGCGGGATTGAGTCCGTAGTAACGTGGGATGACAGTGCCCAGAGCGGTATAGTCATGTTGAGCGTCGGTATAGAACGCCGCGTGAGACAGAGTGACACACGTGGAGTCAGTTGTTTGCTTCTGACCGGCCCGGCTTGCTTTTTGCCCCTCCCATGAGTACGTTCGCCGTTCTCACCCACACACCCATGTATCAAATTTCGGCCGACATCAAGAACCGAGTCTCAGATGGTTAACCCGGAACGAATCGGAAACAGCGCGTACGATAAAATCTAGGATACAGTGTGCGGCTTTGGCGGCTGTGTGCGGCAATCACGCTGCGTAGCTGTGGTACTGTTCTTAGGTACTCAATCTCATGCTACGGTGTCTTATCGTCACATGTGGTTGTACACACGAATCTAAAACTGTAATTACACGTGTGTCGCTTCTACTAACTTATTGCATTGGAGTGCGCGCTGCTCGGACCGTCCCCCAAGGGCGACTACTCTTTTCCCAAAATCATTCACAGCCTTACTGTGGTCCTTCCAAATGACTCAAGGTAGGTCTTTCTTGTTCGGTTGATTCCGGGTCCTCTTGCTCGGAGTGCGTTGATCTACCTCAACTTTTCTCGCTTCTGCTCCCAAACTCGCTGGCAGATACCAGTCCATCTAGCCTCCATTCAAACAAGCGCCATCGACAAGCCCTTCTTTATTGGGCTGAATCGAGTCACGATTTCTATCTTTCTCGCATTCTGAATCCCGCCGGCGCCAGCGCCGTTTCTGTCAACTTGAGTTACAATACAGTACGTATGCCCAGACCTTGGCCCAGACATCCCTACAGCAACAGCGCTCCGAGTCGTTAGTACTACAGTACGCTATATCACTCGTGAAGTGCTGAGTCTCTAGTGCCCCTCGGTGCATAGGTATCCTATTGCTTCAACTCACAACTCGCTAAAAGCTGCGTTTGGCTTGGGTGCTCGGATAAATCAACCGTTATGACCTCGTCCAGAGATGCGCATAATTGGCGCTTTCATAGGCGCTTTCGATGCCTCTCACCAAAGCGGCGCCGTGCGTACTCCGTTGATGGCCTATCTCCTCCCGTCACCCCGATAACTGACGTCTCACTACGCCAACGCCGCCTACCGCCCCCGCCCTGATGTTTCTTGGCTTGGAAGAATACAGTACAGGGATCACGACATCAGTGACGGCCCATCCGCCGGCTATTGATTCCCCCGATTGATCCCCCCAACGTCATCGCATCTGTCATAAGTTAAATATAAATATTTCGTAACTCGAATTCGGACTTTTCCTGTCGCTCTCGTGCCACTCTGTCTCACACGGAATGGTTCACATGTTCAGAGCGTACTGTAATTGGAGGCATTTTTACATTTTGAAATTTTTGAGTTGCCCGTGGCGCCCGCTAGTCTATTCCTGACCCAACCGACTTTGCTTGGTCATCTCACACCGAACCATGAAGCTTGAAGCATGACGAAGATTAATGATATAACAATACGACGATATATTCAACCCGGTATACGGCACGGTCTTATGGTTCGGCGTTGTCGCCACTGGCATTGCCCAGGTCATCGTCGATTTGTCGTCTCGGCATCTGGGCGGACTGTGCCCCCTGGTCACTCGCGTTCCCACCAGCACGGCCATCGATCTTCCCCCAATCCTCACACACTGACTTGGCCCCGTGCGCGGAGCCTCTTCCCTCCAGGACCTAGCCCACTAGTCGCCTCTTCTCGAGCACGGATAGCTGCGGCCCTGCGGGCATGGTCCTACAAAGAGCCTCGCACCTACGATGAGTGTTTGCTCGCTCGGACTGTATGTGATTTACTGTCTGCCGTGAAGCAGTGAGAAGGGCGGGTTTGCTACTGGGAATGGCCTGTGGGGGTGTCAATGCCTTTGCATGCGAGGTCTTACTTGCTTGTGAGAGGCACTACTAGAACTAGACTCCTCAGACAGCAAAGGCTTCGAGGGGTAGCGTGATGGCGTGGTAATGTCAGTTGCGGAGGGCGAAGAAGATGCTGAGGTAGATGGTCTATGATGAAGGTGTAGCGCGAGAGCGCACCGAAGGCTGGGCATTGTTACGATGCTCTGCAGGTGATCGAAGTCGTGCCGCTGTTCAGAAGCGTCCTGCGGGAGGGATGGGTGAGACCTGAAAGCTGGGCCAGTCAGCCATACTGGCTCTTTGAGTTCGGTTGCCTCTCAAGCAGTGGACGAGAAGGAAGTGGTAGAAGAGTGATCAAATTTTTTGTCGCCATTTCCAGAGCCGGAATGAGTACGCCTATCTCATTGGAGAGAGTGGACCAATCTGTAGCAGTGACAAGAGACTCAAGAATGTAATGGTCATAATGTATGGACGAAAGAAAGGATTGAGAACAAGATTGAAAGGCATGAGATTCCGGCGGAGTGAACGAAGACATTTAAACATGGAAATATGGACGAGTCCAGTCCAAGCAACTAAGCAGTAGTTGTCGTCTTCGGCATCTCCTTCCCTTTGGCCACGGAGCCTCAGAACGTAGAATGAAAAGTCACACATGCGACGACTTCCAATGTCGATTGATTGCCAGACGCGTCAAAAAGATCTGAGCGAGGAGAGTGGGAATACTATATTGTACTAGGCGAGCAAGGAAGCGGGCACCACTCTCAAGACAAGGAGCAGGTACTGAACATCCGGGATTGCCCTAAGTAATAAGATCGTGGACTCGGATTTACTGTATGAGGTGCCTAGCCTTGAGCGCTTGAGCATTTAATAGTGCTTGGCGTCAATCGTCTACTATAGATCTGGTCACCATCAATGATTGCTTTGCACGGACTCGGACATCCACGAGGCAGCACCTGACGCAGGCCTGACGTGACTGACGCACCCGCCATGCGAGCCGAATATCTCATCTAAATTCCTGGCAGTTGCAATTGCGTTACACTCGTGGTTACATTATGTCCCAGACTCCCCCTGCATCTACATCTTCCTCCAATTTTCGCGCCATCTTCGTCGCTGCTCTGAGAGAGTATGAGAAAAAAACGAAGACCGACCTTCACACTCATCCCCTCGCAATACAGCTACAATCCTGTGGATCTTCCAACGATATTCTTGTCGTTCTTCGTGACAAGGTCAACGAGTTTGATCAGTCTAAGAGTCGCAACGAGAGATTAGCAAGTTGGCTGGGCCCGACTATTAACGTGCTCTATGCATTCTCCGCGACTCTGGGCGAAGGTGTCGGACTAGCAAGTCTCAACTGGTTAACTTGCCTTCTATCTGTCCCTAATTATTTTCGCAGATATTCTCGCCCGCGAAAGTAATCTCTGCCGGTGTTGGCGTCCTCCTCTTGGTGAGTTTCTTCCGTGATTCTTTCTGGAGGGAGATCAAACTCCGACGGCAAAATCTACCAGGTCGCCAAGGATGTCGATGCCAGCCAAGAAACCCTTGTCGATCTCTTTGAACGTATCGAGAACTTCTTCAAACGCCTCGAATCTTACACGGAAGTGCCACCAACTAATGCGATGACTGATATCATTGTGAAGATAATGGTCGAAGTCCTGAACATCTTCGCGATTGCGACGAAGGAGATGAAGCAAAGTCGAGCCAGTGCGTTATTACCTGGAAATACATGAGCGTGGGCTGATCTACGTTTAGAAAAATTCCTCAAGAGGCTGGTGGGAAGGAAGGACATAGGAGACGCGTTGACGAGGTTAGACAAATTGACGCAAGAGGAGGCTCGGATGGCGGCCGCACAGATATTGAGCCTCACGCATGCTGTTGATAACAAGGTAACGGTTGTCGGAATCAAATTGAAGGATGTCGACGATAAAATGGATCTTGTCATAAAAGGTAGATTTGGCCTGTTGGCTAGCAGTCGCTGACCCTATCCTGATTGGGCGTATGTTGACTAGACGGAAAGGACGCAAAGGAGGTCCTAGATGACGTGAAATGTTGGTGATCAACCCCTTTGCCACTGCGTTTATAACCTGCTTGCAGGGAACCAATTGAGGCAGAGCCTTAGAAGACGGGTTACCCCACCAGATCCGTCAATAAATCATAACAATGCATGCGACATTCACCATGGGGGAACAGCCGAGTGGTTCTCTCAAGGCAGTATCTTCCGGGGTTGGAAGTCCACTGGCTCTCTCTTATGGATCTACGGGAAGCGTATGCTCTTCCCACTGGCACTCTTCTCCGATCGACCCTGATTACCGTCTACGTCCCTAGCCGGCTCTGGAAAGAGCGTCCTTTGGTCCGTCGTTCCTAGTATCTACGCATGCCTCAAAGAGCTTACTTTACCCTCCAGCTCTACTATCATCCAAAACATCGCAACTCTACGTCACGATGAGGCAGAGTCAGCCTTGATGGCCTTTTTTTATTTCGACTTCAGGGACCTCGACAAGCAACTTCGTTGCAACCTTCTTGTTGCATTTCGGCACGCTCGACCCGGCCGACTCGAACTTTCCGCCGCGCTCACTCGCGGCGGCTTTGGAGACCATGAAGGACTCGTTTCTCATCCCCGTTAAGTCCTGCATCTCAACTCTATACTGTATCGTTATCTCCGACTGCATTCCGTGTCAAGCGCAAGGACTTTTGTTTCAGACTCATAGGGGCTCGCGCACCCCTCTTTGCGTACATTCTTGATCTCGCCCCCCGTTTCCTTCTATTCTCCCGACTCCTGTTTCATGCCTATCATGGCCCGTGCGTCTTTGTTCTGCTTTACTTTACTTTGTCTCTATGTCTCGTAAAAACGTATCTACATTGTATAAATATGCGCTCGTATGCACTTGAAATGTCATCCAGTTGTTTTCCATCTATCCTCTCGTGTGCCTCTCCAAAGCGACCTTGTTTCGCCTTTGCTCATCACTCTCGTCTTCTGTCTTCGATCGCCTCGCGCTGCTCTATTCTCACTCGCCAACCGAACCAGGCCTTATTCGGAAACCCCTATCACCTGACCGGCTCGACTTTGCCGGATCACCCCTGTTGCCCCACCTTTACATCACTTCTCCCCTCGCTCCTCATCCAGCTTTCTACTCAGTTCCGTTCTTGTTGCGACATCCTCTCCCGCCTTTATTCCGCGTATGACAATGGTGCACAAAAGCCCAGCGATAGTGTAATGATCCGATTGTCTCAAGGATATGCTTACAATTCCCATTCCGCGACCCGTTTACATGATCCTGGATGCGCTTGACGAGTGTCCGAACTGGCCTGGAATCCCGTCGCCTCGTGAACAGGTCCTTACTCTTGTCAAGGAGCTCGTTGACCTTCATCTTCCACATCTTCACATATGCGTCACCAGCCGACCGGAATTCGATATTCGAGCAACTCTTACACCTTTGGCACATAACCGGGTATCCCCTGCACGATGAGAGCGGACAAAGAATGACATCATGGACTACGTCAATTCTGTGGTGTATTCTGACTCGGAGACGATGATGAAGAGATGGAGAGGAGGACGATAAGAAAATGGTCCATCGAGACGCTGTCAGAAAAGGCCGACGGAATGTAAGGACGTCGTCCTAACTTGATTATTCCCGCTCATGTCTTCATCCGGGTTTCGATGGTGTTGTACTGTCAGCTAGACGCGCTGCGACAGTGTCTTCCGTCAACTGAAGTGTGCGGCGCACGCTAGAAGAACTTCCGGAATCGCTGGACGAGACATATGAGCGAATAGTATGGATATCAAGAGTGGACACCGGGCACATGCCTACCGTATGCTGCAATGCCTGACGGTGGAAATTCGACCACTTTCTGTTGCCGAGCTCGCGGAACTACTCGCTTTCGACTTTGATGGGGCGAAGGGAGGGATCCCTGAATTGAACTCAAACTGGCGGTGGGAAGATCACGAACAAGCGGTACTTTCGACCTGCTCAAGTTTAATTACCATCATCCTTCCGGCAACTCCCAGGTCG
>JAKELL010000190.1:0-92757 GCA_021524915.1 Lactarius akahatsu
CGCTGAATGCGCATACGCAAGAATTCCTTGCATCACCTAAGTCACAACATTCCCAAGCCTTCATGAACCTATTCTTAAGCTCATTTAAAGGGCTTTGTCCGATCCCATAAGATCACATCATCAACATAGACAATGATCACTACAAGGGCGCCACTCTTTCCTCTATGGGTAAAGAGTCCTGAGTCAGATAATAGCCTTTTGCAGCCCATCGCAGCCATGGACTTATCCAGTGCTTTCCACCATGCTAGAGCAGCTTGTTTAAGTCCATAAATGGCGCGTTTTAGTCGCAGTACTTTATTTTCATGCCCTTTGGCTTTGAAGCCCTCAGGTTGTTCCATGTATAGCTCTTCATCGAGCTCTCCATATAGGAAGGCAGTTTTAACATCTAGTCCAGTGATGTGCCAATCCTCTAGCGCTGCAAGCGCGAGCATCATCCGGACAGTCTCAAAGTGCACTACTGGTGAGAATATTTCATCATAGTCAACGCCTTCAACCTGAGAAAAGCCTTTGGCAACAAGCCGGGCTTTCTTGCGACCATCAGTCTTTTGATCAAAGACCCATCTATTTTTTATTATTTTCCTCCCTTTAGGGGGTTCCACAAGCTCAAAGACATTACGTCTGCGAAGTGCCTCTAGTTCCTCGCGACAAGCAGTCTTCCATTCCTTTTGTTGTGCTGCAGGCATGCGTATTATATCTTTATAGGTCCACTCCCGTATATTAGAAGTGTCCAGTGGTTCCAGATCATTAGATGGAACTGCCTTGGCAAGCAGATGATCTAGGAATTTTACTCCCCCTTCCTGAGCAAGGCGTGACAATAAATCATCTACTTCATCCTCTGAGGGTTCTGGCGGAGCTTCACTCTCAGCAGGTGGAGGGTCAGGGTTTGTCTCAGGAAATCCTCCTGGAATCTGCCTTTGCCCTGGCGTACTATCAGCTCTGGAGCGACCAGGCTGTCTTCCAACCATTTCTTTCCACTTGCTACTCCATTCAACGTCTTTAGTAATGTTTGTGGGGTGCCTGTCTTCCCCATAGACGTTGCCAGGACGAGTAGGTACTTTCCTCAAGCGCGCAGACCATCGTGGTAGTGCTGGTTCTGGCACAGGAGGCGGAGGCTGTTGCGCTTCTGGTTCCTCTGGTTCCACAGATCCGCCGTCGCGGTCTGGCGCATCCTCCCTATTTTGCCTCTGTTTAGGGGGACAATGAGTAGGCATATCATCGTCAAAACCACTTGGAATGGGCTGTGTAGGTGATGGTTCATCCTCCATAGGAGGTTGATTCTCTACTGGCTCATTTATGCGGGTTGTACCCCGCACCCTTTGTGTTTCGCACTTAGGGTATACGGTCTCATCAAATAATGCAGTAGTGCTGGTGAACACTGTGTTGTTTTTGATCCGCATGAATCTATATGCTTTTATGCCCTCAGTGTGACCAATATAGATCATTTGTTCGCTTTTGGGGTCAAGTTTGTTCGATCTGCGATCTTCTGGTATGTGCACATATGCGCCACATCCAAACACTCGTAAGTGTGAAAGACTAGGTGCTTCACCATGCAAGCTCATATAGGGTGTCTGCCAATTAAGGCAACTTATTGGAGTCCTATTATAGCAATGTACTGCATGTAGGACCGCAAATTCCCACCAGGATTGAGGGAGACAGGCTTCAAGGCGCATAGCCTGAGCCTTATCCATACAAGTACGCATAAAGCGTTCAGCACGACCATTTTGTTGGGGAGTATGCGGTGCACTTTGTAGGATAGTAATGCCCATATCTTTCAGTACCTTAGTAAACTCGTCAGACTTGTATTCTCCTCCAGCGTCAGACATCCACTGTTTAATGGTGGCGTTATGCTGATTTTTGACCATGGCAACAAACTGCCTTAACACATTGATGGCCTGTGCTTTGGTGCGTAATAGCACGACCCACGCATAGGAGGAAAAGTCGTCAAAGAAACTAATGAAGTATTTATATTTGTGGTACGAGTCAACTGGGAAGCTCTTAAGATCGGAATGAATCTTTTCAAAAGGCTTCTTAGCACGCGTCTCAGAGGGTTTATGCGTTGAAGCAGGCATTTTCCCTTGAGCGCAACCAGGACATATGGGTGTCTCAGAAGGATATTTAAGGTCCTTAGGGAATCCCTTAGTGTGATCCTTGGCACGACATAGTACTTCCTTCGAAGGGTGTCCTAAACGTCTATGCCAAATGTCGTAGTCAGCAGTATAGATTGTACCTATTGGCTTCATGTACATTTTTCACTTGCAGTGACTTCGGCATCAAGCCAGTAAAGTGTCTGACCATCTGCTAGGGGTTTTGTTTGTAATATGGGCGTCGTACTGCCCTTATAGAATAGAGATATATGCTGCAAATCCCCATGAACGCGCAATCCCTGTTGAAGAAACTCCCCCATGGACAATAGCTTAGTTGTCATCTGTGGTATGTGAAAGACAGGATATATGCGTGTAATACGCTCTGTTTTAACGCCATTGTGTTCCACAGAATGCTTCAGTAAGACTGAGCCTTTGCCTTGTATATAAAGAGCATGGGCTGCCGTCTTTACCATAGGCTTTTGCGAAAGGGGGGTATAACTGATAAAGTCCAGTTTATTGTTTGTAAAGTGTGCCGACGCACCAGAGTCAAGTAACCAAGTAGGTTCTCGCTCTGTTTGACTTTTCTTTCCCTTACATTTCGAGCATAAAGCGAAATCAAGACCATGAGCGCATAGATTAGCGCTATTCACAACTTTATTTACAAGTGCACTGTAACTACTATATTTAGAAGCGCCAGTCGGCGTCATATCCAGTAGCACTGTAGAGTGGTCAGATTTGCTTATTAGAGGAGGGAAAGTTACTAACCCATCCTTGTAGGGGTTGAAGTCATCTTGTCCTACTGCATCAGCGAGGTCGTCGTAGACATCACGGTCATCAGTCGTCGTTCGCTTCGCTTCCCCAATCCAGAGAAATATCCAGGGAGGGGGCACGTACTGCCGCCTTCTTATGAAAGCCTTCCCACATTTTGGTTATTTCAACCGCAGTAGGACTATCTGGGCATTCTTCGATAGGCTCAACCGTGCGAATGGGCTCCTTGCCCTTGTCTTTGCGTGCCTCTTGCTCAGAAGGCGAGACTAAAGGGGTCAAGGTTAGTTTAGGAGTGTCTGGAGGCAAATTAATGGGCGCACTGCAGCCTGTAGGGAGGTCCTCATCCTCATCTGACATTTCCCAGTCCTCTGCGAAGGTGTTCGGGTTCTTGGTCCACGGGAATCCGCGACCATCTGCCCAAGACGTTGCTCAAGCGTCTTTACTGTCTGTACTGTACCAGGAGTTTCTAAGGCCTGGGTGACGTCCAGAGCCTTGTTAAGGGACTTATAATGTCCTGGTAACGCGCTTCTTCGCAGGAGGAGCGGAGGAAATGCGCTGCTCGAGCCCAGAAGGCGAGATATGCGCAATGGTCGTAGAGGTTGGCGCTGGGAGCGCCGCAACGTCAGCAATGTGCGTATGCCCTTGCGTATGTTGCTTCTTGAACTTCTTGCCGGCGCGTTTACTGCGCTGGCGATGGTTCCCTCCCTGTTGCTGCTGCTGCTGCTGCTGGCCGCGCTGCTTGTTCTGGCCCGAAGAGCCTTGCTGCTGCTGGAAGTCGGGGTCGTTACGCTTGCGCTTGACCGCCGACAACTTGTTGGCCGATTCCTTGTTAGAGGACTGGCCTTTTGTACGCTCAATTTCCCACTGATTGACCGCCTGCAGTACGGATGTCGGTCAAAGTAAGCTTCTTTGCCGTAGTGCCCGACATGAGGATAGGGACAAGGGATGATTCCCACTTGGCTGGTAGTTTCGAGAGAAGCATCATGGCCTGAAGGCCATCGGGTACTTTCGCAGAATTAGCGGCAAGGTGGTCATAGATAGTGGCCAGTTCATCAATCTGGGGGCCAGGGTGCTTAGCATAGTCCAGACGGAACGTCATGGCACGCTTAAAGTCCTGGTAGACGTTAGCGGCACTAATGCCCCCATACTGGGACTTGAGATGTCCCCAAACATCACCAGCAGTCGCAAATTTTTCAACCTGGTGTTGAATAGCCGGTGAAAGGCGCAGCACGATCGAGCCTAGGGCACGGTCGTCATCAGTAGCCCACGCATTGTACGCTTCAACCTCCGTAGGGGTAGGAGCGTCTTTGTCCTTGAAAGCAGGAAGGATCCGTCTTCCACTTATAATATCCCATAGCGCAGAAGACTTTAAGAAAGCCTCCATTTGCTTAGCCCAAATTTGGTAGTTGTTACCAGTCAAGAACGGGGACAAGAGTAGTGAGAGTCGACATTTGTAAAAGGTTTCTGAATAGAGATAGTCAGCACTGTATGCGACTAGTAACAGAAAAATAAACCTGGCATAGTCTCCCCTTATAAGGAGACTAATGTCTGCCATTAAAGGCGACATACTGTCATAGTCTCCCCATAGTGGAGAAGACTAGTGTCAGCCAATGAAGGCGACAACCCCACTGCAGGTACTAAAGGTAACCCGCCGTCGTTGCAGCCAATGAAGGCGCAAAGCGACTTATGGCAGGGCCCATAACCTGTTGCGCAGCAATGCACGCAGTGTACAGGTAGACCCTTACCTGAATAGAGAGCTTAGACGAGGCTTAGAGTGAAGCAGAGGAAGCTCAGAGTGGGGTGGAGAGAGATGTGTATAGGTACTCGCTCCTATAGTAGGATTTATATACTCTATGGTCCACCCATGTCCGTTTGGGGAAAAGTGATGAGTAGAGGCGTCCACAATATCGCGTTTTCAGTGTCGCCTAATGTCTAATCACCGGTGGACTCGGAATAATCCCTTAAGGGGATTCTGTACGTATATCGTATGACTAAATACTCCGAATTACGTGTATAGCATAACTAATCGTACTGTCATTCCTACGTAATGAGCCTTATAGTAAGTATTACGGCTCAACAGAGACTTGTTCCTGTCTCTTCCACACCTGTCAAGTCTAGTACCTATACTCTCCCCTCCTTAGACTAGATACAGTATGTCATCTGGACCTTGATCTGGACTGTGACTTAATGAATTTTCTCTCGTTCGGGAGTCGGGTCATCATTGACTCATCAACTTGGTCACCAAAGTCTAACCTGTGCTCAAAGGGTACATCGAGGTCACTCAGGCACCTTAGCAGTTCAGACGAACTTGAAAGAGCGCGGGTAACTCCCATGGGCCAGTTGAAGTATTTCCCCCTATCCAAATGTCCCTCTGCCTTTTCGTAGCTGACCTGACGAGATTGCTAATTCTGTTGCCGTTGTTCGTCCGTATATCGGGTTCATTTCCTCTTCCAGTTCTCTGAAGGCCTGTTCCCATTCTTCGTCTTGTATCCTTGTGATGATACCTCGAATTTCCGCTTGGATAGTGGCCAGGTTCGGGGTTTTGTTGGGGTTGATGGTGCATATGATGATTGGGTACTGTTTGGTGTCCATGGTAGCAGTGGCCCATTGTATGTGTGGTTGAAACATTGCTAGCCAGGGGTACCCCAAAATAAGATCTTCTCCTCCTACGTTGGTGATAAGGAACTGAATGGTTTTAAGTTTTCCATCAGTTTGTATATTTAGATTGACACAATGAGTGATTTTCCCTCCTTTGTTGTGCGTCCCATCTATGTTCCAGATATTTTGAGGGTTGGGTAGTTCCTTGGTTCCCAACCCCATCTTCTTTACAAAATCTGGGTGTATGAAGTTGTGGGTGGCTCCAGAGTCCACCAATGCTTTCTTTTCGGCCATGTAGTAACTCATGCGGATCGAAACTGGGACGTGCATAGATCGATAGTGCGTAATAAATGACGAGTTACAATTTGAAGCCCTCACCCAGGCCGTTGGGTTCAGGCGCTTTGAAAATTCTGCCTCCCTGCCATATCCCTTACGAACACCTCCTTCTTTTCTTCAGGTAGGGCCGCGATGCAACCCATGATATCGTCTATCTGGGAGTCGGTGTCTGCGGTGTTGGCTTGGACGGGCTCTTCAAAGTCGATAAGGGTTCCTTCTGCCATACTTTGAGATGTGATGGGCATTTCTTCAATGTAAGCACTTTGTCCGTTAGTCCTTCTGGGCTGGCGACAGTCTCGTGCTAAGTGTCCTTTCTGGTTGCAGTTAAAACAAGTTACGTCCCTGATGTTTAGGACTCCGCGTCCTCCTCCTCTGCATTGCATGAATCCAGCTCTTGGTGGGAATGGGGGTCTTCCAGGGGTCCAGTCCCTTGGGTTTTCTGGGTGGTTGCGGTTGACGTCGCCTATTTCGGCGACTCGTGCTCGGACTCTTCCTGGGGTGGTATCCATTGCATCAGGGTGGTTTCAGTACTGTTGCCACCCTTGTTGAGTTCCTTGTCTTTGCGGGGCTTGGAATCGAAGAGGTTGGTTTGGGCGAGGGCGTGGCATGGCCTGTTTTCACGATCCAAGAGGTGGGCTTCACGTCCACGATGCTACCACTTTGTCGTAAAGGGGACTACCAGGGTCTTCGTGCAGGGCCCGGGCTCAATACCAGGTTGCGTACAATGGGGAGGGGCTCGATACCCTCGGGGATACGCTTGAGCCACCAAGCGGAGTGTTGTCTATTACTAGCTAGACAAAGCCTTCTTGAGCCACCAAGAGAAGTGCTGCCAATATAGCTTGGCAGAGCCTAAGTGTAAGACTACTTGTCCTTCAGCAAAGGGCAAGAGAATGGAACTAGATTGCAAGACAAGGGACAAGACTAGAATGAAGAATACAAGGTAAACTACTGGCTCCTTAAGTATCCTACAAGAATCCTATTTTTCTGTGCTTTCTTACTGTTTTCTGGGGACGCGTAAGTGCAGAGCAAAATATAGATCGAGCACGTCAGTCTGTCACGATGATTGCGTGATCCATGCGCAGTCGAGAATCTTCGGATGGAATGAGAAGCTGAATCTGAAACGTGAGGCAAGAATCGAGACATCAAGAACTTTCTGAGATAATCGATGGCACGATCGGTGGATCGTGACACCTGTGGTTGCCTCCCAAATCCATCCGACCTGGCCCTCATATGCAGGTATCATTTCTGCTGCTCGATGAGCACGCTCTTCCATTGAGAGTAGCTGCGCGGGTTATGGAATTGATAGGCGTTCTGGTACAGCTTGATGGGGACACCTCACGTGAATTTGTCGAGGACTAGTGGTTTGTCCAACCGGTAGTCAGCCTGTCGGACCAGCTTTTCGAATTTAGTGACGTAGCTGTCAATATCCTCGTTGATCATTTTGAACCTCTCGTGTGCGATCCTTCTCTAGGTTGTCGCGGAATTGGCCTTTGAATGCAAGTTCTACCCCTGCCCAGAGCCATGGGTTGTTCTTGTTGGTTTGGGCATCGAGCCACTTGGTGGTTTCTGTCACCCATTCGTCGACGAGCGGTCCCTGGATGTAGGTTAAGAACATCATTGCTTTGATGTAAGGGACTTTGAGGCTCCTGTTGGTGGCGTTGACTCCCTGCGAATCGGTTCCACTGGGAAAGGAATGCTTCTGCTTCATCACAGGTTGCCCGTGAATATCTTGGGTTCCTTTCCTAGGAACTTGTCCGTGTCGGGCATGGTGAATGCAGGTACACTTGCCTGTCCGTTGTCGTGAGGGTTGTCATCTGGGTCTCCTCCTGGTGGTGCTCCTCCTCCTCCTCCTCCTCCTCCTCCTTCGTTGGGGGATTTTCCGAATATTGCGGTTCTGGCTTGCACCATTGTCAATGTAGTGGTGGCGGACATGTCTGTAGGGATGGACTTAGCGATTTGTTCGAGGTGCTCCTCCTCCTCTTGGTTTCTGATGATGTGGATCTCTTCCGGGTTGCTTGTGATGGATGGGGATGGTGCTGGGGTCTTAGGTGTTGGTGAACAGACTGGCTCTTCTTCATCTCCGTCGATTGGTCCCCACTGATCTCTAGTGGTGATGTTGGATTGGAGGATGTCGAGGCTGAGGCTTGAGCTTGCGGGTCTGGTGACTTGGTACTTGTTGTGTGTGTCACTCCAGTGGATTTCGACCCAGCAGAGGTTGTCGAAGTTGAATTCTACGGGGATAAGTTGGGATTGTCCCTGTCGGTTGACGTAGTAGGTGAAGTATCCCAGGTTTTCTTCGTCTTCTTTCCAAAATGCATTTTCTAGGTATCTTTTTGGGACGTTGCAATCTCCTCTCCTGTCGATGTAGTAGGGCTGGAAGGGAACCCAGAAGTCTTTGGTTGTTCTTGTAGGATTGGCCACGGTGGGATCTTGGTCTTAATGTAACGTCTACCACGGACGCTTGCCTGACTTAGGCTTCTTGCTTAGTGGCAATCCTTGAGAGTCGGAAGTTGCGGTTAGCAAAGGTCTCTGGATAGAAGGCGGGATGAGGCTGAAGGCTCTCGTCTCTCCCGAAGTAAGTGTGAAGGTCTTCTAGTTGAATGACTCCTGGAGGGATCCTGTCGATGTATTTGGCATTGGCCCAAGAGGTGCTGTCGAGTATGAAGAAGGAGTGGTACGGGGTGGCCACACATTCGTTGCGATACAGATGTACTTGATAGGCTGCAATGTCTGGAGGGAGGTCCACTGATCCACTGAAGGGACAGGAAATAAGTCACGGGGATCCCTGGTCTAAGCATCTGCAAAAGTGGACCCTGTCAAAGCTGTCAGGGACCGGTTGCCAACTGTCGCCAACCAGTCCCTGACAGCTTTGACAGGGTCCACCCTTGCAGATGAGGGGATATGCCAGACGACTCACTTAAGAGGGGAAAGCCTCTTAGTAAAGACAAGTAGATGGTAGTGGTATTGGAAGAAGACCAAGATGCCATTCTTGGTCTTCGCACTATTCTACTTATACAGATATGCATGGGCTTTAAAGCGCTGCTTGAATACTAACTAGCCAATAGCATAAGTACCGTGAACCCTAGTACAGCTATCCTAGTATGAGTCACTACGAGTCATCCGAGATCCGATCCGTTATCGTACAATCACATGTGCCGGAGCTTACCCGGCTGACTGATCCTACAAGTCCATGACGATATACTGCTGACGGCGATGTCATAGTCGACGTGTCAGTGTCCACTTCCTGGCCCGAGGCACCGATCAGTCCGAAACGTAACACTACAGGTGCGCATCTTTGCAGCCCACGCATCTGCAAGGGTGGACCCTGTCAAAGCTGTCAGGGACCAGTCGGTGACAGTCGGCAACCGGTCCCTGACAGCTTTGACAGGATCCACTTTTGCAGATGCGTATCAACCAACTATTGAAATCTTCCACATTCCTGCCACCTCATCAGATCTAGTCACCGCTGGTGCAACACCAGACATTTCACCTTGGGTATAACGACCCCCCACTGCACTCCCGAAACTCCCACCTCTGCCTCACCTCTTCCCTCTACCACCCGCTGTCGGTCTTTGCCGCCCTCCGGCCCGATCGTCCCGCGCCTTCCGACGCGCCAACATCTTCAGTTTCTAATCCAGTTCTCAGCGATATACTTCTTGCAGCCCCCCCCCCGCTGTCTTTGCCCATCACTTCATCCGGCCTCTCATTGTCTTACCTAGAATCTCGTCGCTCAATAACAACTACAACTCCCGGCGTTTCTCCAGAACCGGTGTCTGCACATGATCTGGGTGCTGCTGTCGATGACAATGGTAGCCCGAGGCCTGGTTTGCGTAAGGAAAGGATGCTCTTCACTCGGTAAACCAAGCAATCTACGCAAAAAACTAGATTTTCCACCCTGGTCTCTGTTGCTCCTGCCATCGGTTCCTGACTCGGACATAGACATCGCAGTTTCTTCACTGCAGGAACTAAACGCCGAGCGTACATGAAATCGTCCATTGCGTCCTTGAAATTGCTTCGTCCAATGCGTCCCTCAATCTCTTTAGATGTGCGTGCGCGATGGGATATATATTCCTGCCGGTTTCTCAATATTACTACGGTACTATTCAACGCGTTTATCATCTTCTGTTGTTTATACTGTCCTATTATGCAATTACAAATACGGTGGCGAACGATGTGTAGGCGAAATTGGCGAGCCCAGATCACTTGCGTGATTGCTGTTACAGGTAGGAAGAATCAGTCCAATACCAGTATACGCAGTCGGAGTTTTGGCTGCGGCGTCAAAAGGGTAATCGGATATTCTGTGCATGGTTAGCTGCTGGAAGCATTCCGCTAGCAGGAACTCGAGAGGGAGAACCCCAAGCCGTGTCATACAAAAGAATATTAAGATAGGTACTTCCCACTTGCGCCACCGACGTGAATAGCATGTTTGCTTCGCAAGTTATCCTACCCCATTTCTCTTCGTGCATCAACCTCAGGTTCACGGGCGATCCCGCTTCTTCGGGGGCTTTTTGTTCGTGACTCACCTATGACATCCACCAGACCTCACGAAATCCTGCCGCAATCTCATTCGTCAATACCTACCATAATTTCGATGACCCTCAGGCGCACGTCCATTGACTTGAAATGGATGTGCTGAATTTGTACAAGGGTGAGCGACAGATAAGCTTTCAAACGAGGGCCCCAAGTGACCAGACTACTTACAAAGGTGGCTAAAACCGACCATCAAACGTACTCCGTAATGTACGAAGTTCACCCCACGCTCGCTTCTTCGTTGCGAAGCGCCTCCGCCGATTTCTAGTATAGGAGGCGATGCATCACCCGTCGGGTAGAAACACAGGCTTGCAGAAGCACTTTGTGAGGGTCCCGTTCGTTCATGTCCGCTATCGCCCACATCGTCCCAGTCACGCTTCGGAATTGGCAATACTGCATCGTGGCATTGAGGTGGAGCGCATCGCCGGCGATGCTCCGATCCGTCATCTGCGCTATACGGCCAGCGGAGAGGAAGGCGGGTTTGGCGGCGGGAAACTCGGGAGCGCGCCATGTGGAGGAGCGTGAGATGATCGCCGCCATCAAGCTTGGAAGAGGTGTCGAACGGTCTCCCTAGCTCTAATACGCTGAAGGCGGTGGCGCGACGACAGGCAGGAGTTCAGTTGCATGCCTTTTGTTTCTGGAGAATTTATCGGTCATACGGTTGATAGGCGGGCACATAATGGGTTGTTGCAAGTGAGACGAGAACGTCAAGGATTTGCACGCACCACGGGAAGTTCCCTCGTCTAGACATTTGACATCCTCAAATACGACGGAACCTATCTCTTCTACGGAACAGCGTCAAGAAACATCTGGTCTTCGCAGACAAGCTTCAGTCGAATCGATTGGACCTAAGGTGCACATTTCGGTCTGGCCTGCTCGATGAGACGTACCCTACGAGAGGCAGAGCATAATTCTTGTTGCAACACTGGCATAAGTTTAAAGAAATACAGTACAGTGTCGCGTCTCAAAACAATGTCGAATTTGGCAGCGAACGAAAGTTACTTAGCACATATCCCAACGTAGGTCATGGTTTGGGCTGAGAGTCGAAGGGCAATCGGGGCTCGCTGATGCGTGGGGAGTGGCAAGATTGTCAACTCGTGCAAACAACACGCCCAATCTGGACCTTGACAATCGTGGGACCATTCGAGATGCGTGCGACGCAGCGTGGTCGCCTAGGCGCTCGAACCAAGCTACCCACCCTCAACCCCGATCATCCGTATATTCTACGTACGAAACACTCTCAGAAATGGAGCACAGGCAAATCATCTCGAATTTGTGAGTAGATCGCTCTTAATCTGTAACTTTCCCGTTAATCGCACTCGATCCGGAAAGACCATCTATGGGCAGCACTCAGATCGCCGAGTCTCAAGGAAGCCAATCCCAGCCAATAAGTGTAGGGGTGACCGGTGCGTACTTAAATCCCAACTCGTTAAAGCCTTGATATGTAATTAATCTCTTTGATAGTTATCCGAGCACGCAACATTCCCCATATCAAGACTACCTTCGGCAGAAAGAGGGAGTTATTCGTTACTATAGCCTATGGGGCGACAACGAAGAAGACTAAGAAGCAAACCGAGAAGAGGACGAAAACCGTTCATATTGACGGACAGACAGCGGTGTGGGACCAGAGACTTGACCCTTTGTACGGACTTTCTTCTTTTCAGTCGCATTTTTCGGCTGAAGGTTCCTATCAGTTTCGTACAGCCGTCCTCACAACTTACTCTGTGTCTTTATGCGAAGCGGTTGACACAACGTGATATCCTTATCGGAATACATCAGATGGTGATTCCCAACGAATCCGAGAGTAGTTCGTCTATCCATTACAAGATTCTCGCTCATACGACTAAGGAAATATCTCACATGTAGACATTTCTGTCACCCTCGGTGACGGCACCAGACAAGCCGGGCAATCGACGCCGCCAGTCACGCTCGACTTAACGATCACCGTGTCAGCGAACGGGACCTCTCTGAACAACCTCCCAGAAATACCGACCAAAGGAGACGACACTCTCACCGAAGAAGTTCCTAGTAAACCCACTAAGGCGACGGCCTCAGATTCCGGGGGACCTGATCGATCCTCTGCTCTCGATTATCCTTTATCTCCACCAGATCACATTCCCGCTCAGAGTAGCTCTCTTATGCCACAGGATCAAGGAGAGACGTCCATTGTTGAGAAGGCTCGGATCGATCTCGTTCGTGCCGATGAAGTCGAGAAGTCGATCGACCGATCGAAGACATGGGAAGGGGTCGTCGGGAAGATCAAGTGGGTCATGGATACTCTGAGCCCAGTTGCCCAAGTGCGTGTGGTATTCGCTCTGCCTGTCTTCGACTGAGCCTGACTTGCGCCATCAGCTCCATCCGATTGCACAGATGGCGCATAAGGTGCTTTCAGTGATCCCCGAGGTACGCCTATTATTTGCGTATTGTTGGAAGGAAGCGCTTATGATTATTTGGATACTAGGAACTCTCAAAACAGTATCAACGCGACGACAATGTCCGAACCTTACTCAAGAGCATGCACGATGCGTTTGATTTCGCAAACCACGAAGACACCTTGAAATCCATGAAGCCCAAGTCGAGACAGGCCGACATTCTTACTCTCATGTTGCGGAATGTCTGTATTTGCAGTGACTTCATCCAGTCGTATATCAACGACTCACAATTCTGTACGTATTCTTCACCTATTTAATTGGCCATTTCGAACGTACAATTTTAAGTGATGCGGATGGCGAAGAGTATGGGCGGCGGAGTGGAAGAAAAAATTCAGGAGTTGTCCACCGCCTTTGATAAGAATCGAAGTGCTTTTTTGGATCAAGCCGTCATCACTACAGAGATAACTGCGTTCCAAATTCTAAACGACGTGGGAAACATCTCGGCTGAGCTTGAGTGGGTGTCGAGCCAAGTTTCTGATGCTAGTATGTAGTTGTGAACACCTCAGGCTGGGATTTATCAAACTGATAATCGTCCCAGCGCTAGATGCAAATATCCGAGAAATCCCATATTCGACAGACTCGCACTTCAAACCAGACAAGGGCTGTCTCCCCGGAACCCGCACCGCCTTCCTCGACTTCATTGTTGATTGGGTGAACAATCCCGCTTCCGAGCGTAGTCTCGTTCTTTTTGGGCAGGCAGGCACGGGAAAGTCGTCCATCGCACATGAGATTGCGCGTCGCTTCGACGAACTGGGCCGTCTTACCTCGTCCTTTATCTTTGTACGGAAGGAGCAATCTGAGACCAAAGCCTTCCATCTCTTCACGAATCTTGCTCGAAATCTCGCCGACCGCTATCCGCTGTTCAAAACTGCGCTTGGAAGGGCCATAAAGGACAATACCTCGCTTCGACTCGCCACACGCGACTATGGCACACTCTTCCAACGCCTTATCCGAGAACCTCTCAAAGATCTTCACATCGTCGGACCGATCCTTGTTGTTATCGACGCTTTGGACGAGAGTGGGGGTACAACTGGCGAAGATGGGCTACACAGATTCCTCGCTAATCGCCTCTCGGAATTGCCACCGAACTTCCGTATACTCATCACCTCGCGACCGGAGGGTGACATCGAGCCTGCGTTCCTTCAAGCGGAATCGGTCATCATCAAACACATGGGCGATGACGCGCTGGGGGCTACAACGCACCACGATATTCTCGCCTTTCTTCGGAAGAGGCTCGCTTCAGACGATTTCGAACAGCATGGCGAGGCGTTGGCAAGAAGGGCAGAGGGTTTGTTCCAGTGGGCCGCAGTTGCCTGTGGATACATCCGAGAGCCCAAGTCCGTTCGTAGGAAAACAGAGCGAATCGACCAGCTCTTAATATTGGGTGGACAAGATCCGCTGAACGAGTTATACAAAGGGGTTCTTGAGGCATACTTCCAGGACGAAGAGGCACTATTTCGCTCTCTGGTGGGACAGCTCCTGGCCGCTTTTGAACCCCTTTCCATCCGCTCCCTGACTACATTGCAACGACACGCCTCCGACGACGACGACAACGCTCCCAATTCAGTTGTTGAAACGCTCAGTCACCTCGGCTCATTGCTGAGTAACGTCACTTCGTCTGACGATACGCTTCCCATCGTTCCCCTTCATACCTCATTCCGCGATTTTGTGACCAATAAAGAGAAAAGCGGCAAATTTTATGTCGATCTTCGTCTCGCCCACCGCCAATTGGCCGATTCTTGTCTCAGTCTAGCGCTTAGTGACCTCAAATTTAACATCTGTGATCTCCAATCGTCATACGTTGCCAATAAGGATGTCGAAGACCTTGAGTCGCGGATTGTCAAACACCTGCCACCTTCCCTGTCGTATGCTTGTCGTTTTTGGGATGATCATTTGGAACGCCTTAATTTCGAAACCGATCTCTTCGGCAAAGTTCAACGTTTCTTCGAAGAGAAGTTTTTGTATTGGCTGGAGGCGCTTAGCTTGACGAGTGATGTGGGTCTTGCTTCGCCAGCACTTTTGGCTCTGAGGGTATGGATAGCCTCCGGTCAAGGTGTGAGTATAACAGTTAATTCGACGACGCGGAC
Source organism: Lactarius akahatsu (assembly GCA_021524915.1). NCBI lineage: Eukaryota > Fungi > Basidiomycota > Agaricomycetes > Russulales > Russulaceae > Lactarius > Lactarius akahatsu. The sequence goes on from JAKELL010000190.1 coordinate 14,836, forward strand.
AAACATCTAACAGCTCTGATTGCAGCAGGTTCCTCAAGCAGAGCTAGAGAGATTGAGGTTGTTCATCAACGACGCCTCTGTGTTTGTGCGGCATTTTGGGATGGCGATCGCAAAGAGTGCACCACATGTCTATGTTTCTGCCTTACCATTTGCACCGACGAATTCGCTTGTTTCTATGCGTTATTCCAGTTCATTTCCTCGTACCCTGCGGATGGAATGTGGGCGATTGTCTGATTGGCCGTCGTCAGAGATGGTGATTTCAAATGTTGGAGGTCTGGTCAATTCCATCGCACTCTCGCCGGATGGCCAGCGGATCGTGTCAGGCTCGGACGATGGAACAATTCGCGTGTGGAACGCCACGACAGGAGACGCGGAGGCAGGCTCATTTTCTGGGCACACGGGACGGGTCTTGTCTGTGGGATTCTCGCCGGATGGCCAGCGGATCATCTCAGGCTCGAAAGATGGAACAATTCGTGTGTGGAACGCCACGACTGGAGACGCGGAAGCAGGCCCATTTTCTGGGCACACGGGACCGGTCTTCTCTGTGGGATTCTCGTCAGACGGCCAGCGGATCGTCTCAGGCTCGGACGACCGAACAATTCGTGTGTGGAACGCCACGACGGGAGACGCGGAGGCAGGCCCATTTTATGGGCACACGGATTCGGTCCGGTCTGTGGGGTTCTCGTCAGACGGCCAGCGGATCGTCTCAGGCTCTTCCGATGGAACAATTCGTGTGTGGAACGCCATGACGGGAGACGCGGGGGTAGGCCCATATTCTGGGCACACGAATTGGGTCCGGTCTGTGGGATTCTCGTCAGACGGCCAGCGGATCGTCTCAGGCTCGGACGATGGAACAATTCGTGTGTGGAACGCCATGACGGGAGACGCGGAGGCAGGCTCATTTTCTGGGCACACGGGACGGGTCTTGTCTGTGGGATTCTCGTCAGACGGCCAGCGGATCGTCTCAGGCTCGGAAGATGGAACAATTCGTGTATGGAACGCCATGACAGGAGACGCGGAAGCAGGCCCATTTTCTGGGCACACGGGCTGGGTCCGGTCTGTGGGATTCTCGTCAGACGGCCAGCGGATCGTCTCAGGCTCTTCCGATCGAACAATTCGCGTGTGGAACGCCACGACGGGAGACGCGGAGGCAGGCTCATTTTCTGGGCACACAGGTTGGGTCCGGTCTGTGGGATTCTCGCCAGACGGCCAGCGGATCGTCTCAGGCTCGAAAGATGGAACAATTCGTGTGTGGAACGCCACGACTGGAGACGCGGAGGCAGGCCCATTTTCTGGGCACACGGGACCGGTCTTCTCTGTGGGATTCTCGTCAGATGGCCAGCGGATCGTCTCAGGCACTTCCGATGGAAAAATTCGCGTGTGGAACGCCACAACGGGAGACGCGGAGGCAGGCCCATTTTCTGGGCACACGGGACGGGTCTTCTCTGTGGGATTCTCGTCAGACGGCCAACGGATTGTCTCAGGCTCCTCCGATAGAACAATTCGTGTGTGGAACGCCATGACAGGAGACGCGGAGGCAGGCTCATTTTCTGGGCACACGGATTGGGTCCGGTCTGTGGGATTCTCGCCAGACGGCCAGCGGATCGTCTCAGGCTCGGAAGATGGAACAATTCGTGTGTGGAACGCCACGACGGGAGACGCGGAGGCAGGCCCATTTTCCGGGCACACGGGATGGGTCTTGTCTGTGGGATTTTCGTTAGACGGCCAGCGGATCGTCTCAGGCTCAGAAGATGGAACAATTCGTGTGTGGAACGCCATGACAGGAGACACGGAAGCAGGCCCATTTTCTGGACACACGGATTGGGTCTGGTCTGTGGAATTCTCGCCAGACGGCCAGCGGATCGTCTCAGGCTCGGACGATGGAACAATTCGTGTGTGGAACGCCACGACGGGAGATGCGGAGGCAGGCCCATTTTATGGGCACACGGGGCGGGTCTGGTCTGTGGGATTCTCGCCAGATGGCCAGCGGATCGTCTCAGGCTCTTCCGATGGAGCGATTCGTGTGTGGAAAGCCATGATGGGAGACACAGAGGCACGCCCATTTTCTGGAGAGACAGATTCGATCAGATCTGTGGCATCCCCATCAGATGACCAGCGGATCGTCTCATCAGGAGATAAGTCGTTCCATTTGTTGGATGCTATGACAGAAATCCTGACAGCTACCGCACAGGTCTACTTTACGGACCGGTGTGTGATGGACCACGACGGATGGATTCGTGGTGATGAGGGCGAGCTTTTAATGTGGGTCCCACCAGTACACAGGACAGGTCTTTATTGGCCGTGTAATATTTGGGTCGCTGGTGGACACGAAACACGCTTAGATCTTTCTGATTTCGTTCACGGAAGTAGTTGGATGAGTTGTATTGGCCTCTAGTGTGTAGAACTACTATGGTAATCGGTTTTTCTTACAGTGTTTGAATTGTACTTGTAGGGATTCATTACCTCTGCGTTAACAACCTCCGTCTCCGTCTCAATCACGTTTCCTGTTTCCTGTTTTCTATTCATTTAATTCTATCTACGCCTCCCCTCGGGTCGAAGTCTATTACTCGCTACAATGCCTAGTAAACGCAGAGATTCGACCCATAACTCGTCAGTTCCATGAGCGTTACGACCGCCTAGCACCTACGGGAATACATGCGCACGCTCTGTCAGGTTAGGCGTGATTTCTATTTCAGGGACAAACTGCGTATCAGTCAGCTCAGGATATACTGGTCGAATTTTAAAGGGAGCACACACTGTCCATGGTAAAGGTGTAGTACCCCACACTTCACAACCTGGCGCACGCCCCAGCAGCGCTGCCCCGAATGACGACTTGCAGTTGATACCTGCGCACCCTATGATCAGACAGCTCGCCACCAAAGATTAGACCCTCCGAACGAGTAGATGTCGCATTTTTCCTGCTTCGCGGTGCGCTCCATACCGTATACTTACCACCGTCGCCAAGCACGCCAATGCGCTTAACGTGGTGCGGGCACTGGATGGACAAGGATGAAGAAGTCCCCTATATGGGAACGTCACGTCAACACTAGAGCAGGGGGTGACCAGGCGGCGACGTTACATATCGTGTAGCTCGCAGTGGTGGGGAGGCTGAAGGCGACAAGCATTCGCAATAAGATAAGTCAGTTGGGAGCGGCTCCGGAGGGATGTTGAATCCTCGTCCGATTTTTTGTTTGAAAACGGATGGGAACCGAGGTTGAGGTGGGTGGAGAGAATGACATCTGGCGGTGGGCGGAGTCAGGGAAGTTGTTTTCAGAGTGAGAGTGATCGCTAGTTCCAGGGTTTGCAGTCGCCTCTTCGCCTGAAATCTGGTCTAATCAACGTAGTATAGCTTGCGAGCTAGGCGACCTGTACTCCGCCATCAACTAGAAGCAGAAAAAAATTAAATACAGGCACCTGAGTCCTCAAAAAAATATACTCGGTGAATGTTGATATTGCCACGACGTTTGTTTTGCGGACGTGTTGGGCACAACAGGGCCAAACAGCATCGAGTGCATCGTCGTGTTCATTGCAACTGGCTCGGAGCAGTCACTCCCGCGTTGTACTCTTCGTCGTTGATTCAATGTCCCAAGCTCTCGAGAGTTTCAATGTGACCGGGGCAGATATAGGCCCGGGCAGAGGTACTACCTTACTTCCACTTAGCTCCAACCTCACCGTTCTCACCCGCCACTACCCTCATAGATGACAACCTGTATCCGCCCCAATCCGCACCGACTCAAGAGCCACGGGGGGTGTCTAACTTTGTCGATGGTTCGGGGCCCATTTTCTTCATGTATCTTGAAATGGCGACGGAAGAAGACAAGAAGACGGTCGAAGGATGGAAAGCGGACGCCGATGGAATTCTCATCTTTGTGCGTCCCTACTTTTCAATGCTATGCACTATTTCACACTCATCCCTCATAGACCGGTTTATTCTCTGCTGCTGTCGCGTCCTTGATCTCGGTGTCCATCCAGGACATTCGACCGAACCCTCAAGACACTTCCAATTTCTACCTTGCAAATATCTATCAGACCCTCGCCGACCCTAATCGGTCCGATATTGCGAGTTTCCTCCCTGCTTCTCCGCCCCCATTTTCTCCGCCAAACTTTGCAGTTTGGGTGAATACATTTTTGTTCTTGAGCTTGGTCATCAGTATCAGTTGTGCTCTACTCGCGACGTTGCTCCAGCAGTGGGCACGAAGATACCTCAAGGTCACTCAGCCACGTTACAGCCTGCACAAGCGAGCAAGGATCCGTGCGTTCTTTGATGAATTGAGCGTGCCTTCTCGTTCTCTGTGTTTCGGTGCATGTATCGTTTGCGATCGTTTGCGCGTATGTCGCGCTGTGTTTGCATGTATGAATATGTGTGGGACTTACTGTACCAAGCTCGTCCGTCTCGGGTGTTCTTATTGCAGCAAAATGACGCTACGTCCGCGTCACAGAATCGTCGGCTTACTTTACTAGTACTGTACATGTATGAGTAGTATAAATGGCTCGAATGCGAGCCCCTAAAAATGTAATCTTTCCTGCCCCTTCTCATATCCGGGCACTCTCTCGTCGTCAGCGTTCGCTCGCAAACCACTTCTTCGTCGTTTAAATTCCTTTCCCGTGTCCCATAACCTCACCAGGTTATGGGCCCTGCCCGCTGTTAAATAAAACACCACCAGCCCCTATTGCATAAACCCCTGAGCGTACGCCACACTATATTGTCTAGAAGCAAATATTCGCTCGACATGACTGACGACTTGAGAACAATGGTTACGAAGTTGGTCACGGATGGCTCCAACTGGGTGACGTACCGTGATAGAATGCTGTGGGCCATCGATTCGCGTGGCCTATCCGAGCACCTTACTGAAGCGTCAATAACCGCTACGTATACGGCCGCTGGCAATGTCAACGGGTTGAGTCCAGCCGTGCGGTGGCGTCTGGATCAAGCCGCTGTCAAGCAGCTGATCGCTGTATCTATCCCTGACACCGTCTTCAATAATGTCAAGACTGGTGCAACTGCGAAAGACGTGTGGGACGCATTGAAGAAGCTGTATGAAGGACGCACCACCCTTATCTTGGTGGATCTGAGAATGCGACTTCAGACAACGCGCTGCGCTGAGGAGGACAGCGTGCGCGAGCACTTTGAGAGGTTGGCTAACTTACGCCAACAGCTTGCGGCGATGGGCAAGTCCGTGCCCGACGATGAGTACGTGTCGATCCTGATGGGATCGCTGCCGTCGTCGTACCAGTCGACTTTGACCTCGATAGCAGCTGCCGCCGAGATGAGCGGCACCACTCCTACTCCTGCTATAGTCACTAAGCTTGCCACAGACGAATATGACCGACGCACCTTAAGTGGTGGCAAGGCCCATGATGAAGCCTTTGCCGCGGACACCCGGAAGAAGCGTGATGTCGAATGCTTCAATTGCAAGAAGCGCGGCCACGTTATAGCCGATTGCTGGGCGAAAGGTGGCGGCAAGGAAGGCCAGGGGCCGAAGAAGCGTGGCGGCAGAGGACGAGGACGAAGCGCGAGGCAGAGCGGCACAAGTGGTGATGCCGCCGCCGGTGCCGAGCAGGGAGGAAGTGGAAGTGGCAGCGCAGACATCGAGGCATGGGCCGCAATCACAGAGGCCAGGGAGGATGATGATGACGCACCTCTGATCCCAGCGATGGCGGCCGATGAAATTGCGAGCGTAGAGACGGAGCTGTACGATTCCGGGGCATCTCGTCATATGACCCCGTACCATGAGCGTTTTGTCACGTACCACGAGATCCCTGCTCGTCCTATCACTGCAGCGAACAACCGCGTCTTCCACGCAGTCGGCGCGGGAGACATCCAAATAGAGGTGCCGAACGGCGCGACGTCAACCAAGGTGTTGTTGCGCGACGTCTTGTATGCGCCGCAGATGGGCCTCACGGTTGTGTCGATCGGCCGTATCGTTAACGCCGGTTGTACTGTGCAGTTCGAGAACGGATCGTGCAAGATCAAGAGAGGAGATCAGATTATCGGCAGCATACCCGCTAGCGCCAACGGGTTGTACAAAGTGGAACACTCGCTTCTGGCTGCGGCATCGCCCGAATATGTGGACATTCTCACGCTTCATCGCAGGCTCGGACACATTTCTGCGGACGCCATCCGCACTCTTATTCGTACTAATGCTGTGTCTGGTTTACATCTGGTGGACGATTTCCCGCCATTTACCTGCGATTCGTGTGAGCATGCTAAGGCGACCCGCAAGACCATTCGCAAAGAGCGCGAGGCTCCGCTAGCCGATACTTTCGGTGCTGAGGTGCATTCTGATGTCTGGGGGCCGTCGCCTGTTCTAAGTCTCGGAGGTCGCAAATACTATGTGACTTTCACTGACGATTACTCCTGGTATACTCGGCTTGAGGTCTTGCGTACTAAGGATGAGACTCTGGATGCTTACAAGGCGTACGCGGCCTGGGCGAAGACTCAGCACGGCACGCAGATCAAGTGTCTTAGGTCTGATCGCGGCGGTGAGTATACCAGCCGCGATTTCACCAACTTTCTTCGAGAGCAAGGCACTGAGCGTATGCTCACTACCCACGACACGCCGCAGCATAACGGCGTGGCTGAGTCGCTCAACCGCCGGCTCCTTGAGCGTGTCCGCGCGATGTTGCACCAGGCCGAATTGCCGAAGAACCTCTGGGGTGAGGCGATCAACTACGCAGTCTGGCTGAAGAATCGCACCATCACTCGGGTTCTCGTCAACGTTACACCTTATGAGCGGCTGTACGGTCAGAAGCCTGATCTAGGGAGCTTGCCTGAGTGGGGGCAATATGTCTGGGTGCACACTTCGAAGGGCTCGAAGCTTGACGCGCGTTCTACTCAGGCGCGATGGGTAGGTTATGACGCGGATAGCACGCATGCCCACCGTATCTACTGGCCGAACACGAAGCGCATCTCTATTGAGCGCGACGTGAAGTTCGTGCCACTGACTGTCACCCTCCGTTCACCGCCGCCGAGCTACGCATCTGCCACTCGTACCGCGCAGCCTGCGGCAGCTCCGCCACCGGCTCCACCAGCACCACCTCCACCAGCTCCTCCTGCACCACCGGCACCACCAGCTCCTCCACCGTCCGTACGGCCACCACTGACGCATCCACCTGCTACGCAGCAAGGACCTGCACCATCCACTTCGGCAGCACCACACACTCCCACTCTCCCGTCTACAACTGCGCTCCCTCCTATGTCATTGTCACCACTAACGCCTCTTCCAGCTACGCCTCAAGGAGAAGAAGCGCAGCAAGACGAAGGAGGACCGCTGCAGGCACTGAGAAGGCAGTGGGCTGAGCCGCCTCCGTTCGTGATGCCGCGCAGGTCTTCGCGCTTGCCCGCTTTCTCCGAGTACATGAGGCGGTTGGAGGCTGGAGAGGGTACCACGGGTGAAGAATTTTCTGACTATGTGTTCAGTGCAGGATGCGACGACATCATCGGCGCCGCCATTTTGGACGCGGAAGCCGACCCGAGGACGCTAGCTGAAGCGCAGTCTCGCTCCGACTGGCCTCGCTGGAAGGAGGCGATGGACCGCGAGTTGGCGACCCTCGAGAGGGCGGGCACTTGGATCACTGTGCCACGTCCATCGGGCAAGAACATTGTCAGCTCGAAGTGGGTCTTCCGCGTGAAGCGCAAGGCTGACGGGAGTGTCGACAAATACAAAGCTCGACTTGTCGCTTGCGGCTTTACGCAGGTATACGGCGTCGATTATTTCGTCACATTCTCCCCCGTCGCTAAGCTAACCAGCTTTCGCGTTATTCTCTCCATCGCCACGCGCTTCGATTGGGACATCGAAAGCTTCGACTTCAACGGCGCGTATCTCAACGGCGAACTGGATGAGAACGAAGAAATTTATATGTATTCGCCACCTGGTTATGACAGCGATGGGAGTACGGTGAAGCGACTTCACAAGTCGCTTTACGGGCTGAAGCAGGCGGGGCGGAAGTGGTACGATACACTTTCGCGTGCACTCGCTAACCTCGGATTCTCTGTTAGCCAGGCAGATCCGGGGGTATTCTTCGCCCGCATCGGCACTGACATCTTGATCTTGGCTGTGCATGTCGACGACTGTATCTTCACGGGCAGCTCGGGCGAGCTGGTCGCGCTGTACAAAACCAAGATTAACGCTTGCTATGCCCTTACAGATTTAGGGCCTCTTCACTGGCTCTTGGGCATCAAAGTTACGCGTGACCGAACCGCTCGCACCATCTCCCTTTCTCAGACAGCCTACATCGACTCCATTCTCGCTCGTTTTTCTATGACTGACGCTAAGCCGCACGGAAGCCCTATGGTCCCTGGACTTGTCTATTCCAAGGACCAATCACCTAACAGCCCCGAAGAAACCGCGCAGATGAAGAAGACTCCGTACCGAGAGGCCATAGGCAGTCTCATGTACGCCGCCGTCGCCACCCGCCCGGATATCGCGTTTGCGGTATCGGCCCTTTCACAGTTCCTCAGCAATCCGGGCGCCGCTCACTGGGAAGCAGTGAAGCGGGTCTTTCGTTACCTTGCCGGTACGAAGACGTTCGAGTTGACTTACGGCGGCGAGCGACACGGTTTGGAGGGTTTCACAGACGCAGACGGCGCGACGCAGGAGCATCGTCACGCTATGTCGGGGTACGCTTTTCTTATCGACGGTGGTGCAATCTCTTGGAGTTCGAGGAAGCAAGAGCTGGTGACTCTTTCTACAGCAGAAGCGGAGTACGTCGCAGCGACGCATGCAGCGAAGGAGGCGATTTGGTTGCGCAAACTCTTAGGCGAGCTTTTTCCTACCCTCATCATTCCGACACCTCTCTATTGTGACAATCAAGCCGCCTTGAAGCTTGCAACTGACGACAATTACCACGCGCGAACCAAACATATCGACCTTCGCTATCATTTTGTCCGGCAGACTGTCGCTAGCGGCGCCATCAAGCTTCTGTATTGTCCTACTGAAGATATGGTTGCAGACATCCTTACAAAAGCCCTACCTAAGTGGAAGGTAGTGGCACACGTTAACACCCTCGAACTGCGTCGAGCTTGTGGGGGTGTGATGAATTGAGCGTGCCTTCTCGTTCTCTGTGTTTCGGTGCGTGTATCGTTTGCGATCGTTTGCGCGTATGTCGCGCTGTGTTTGCATGTATGAATATGTGTGGGACTTACTGTACCAAGCTCGTCCGTCTCGGGTGTTCTTATTGCAGCAAAATGACGCTACGTCCGCGTCACAGAATCGTCGGCTTACTTTACTAGTACTGTACATGTATGAGTAGTATAAATGGCTCGAATGCAAGCCCCTAAAAATGTAATCTTTCCTGCCCCTTCTCATATCCGGGCACTCTCTCGTCGTCAGCGTTCGCTCGCAAACCACTTCTTCGTCGTTTAAATTCCTTTCCCGCGTCCCATAACCTCACCATTCTTTTTCGAAGGCGTCGAGAAATTTCTCGTTCCGTGGGCAGTTGAAGCACTGCCAACGCTGCTGCACGTTTCCCTGTTCCTGTTCTTTGCCGGCATCTCTGTGTTCCTATGGAACGTTAATCTCACCATTTTCAAGTCGGTTGTGTCGTGGATCGGGATTTGCGCTGCTCTGTACGGATGCATCACGTTCATCCCGATCTTTCGTCATGACAGTCCATACCACACCCCACTTTCGTTGCCAGCGTCGCACATTGTAGCTGGAATATCATTTGCCACATTCAGGGTCCTTCGGTGGCTCATTATTTTTACGGCCTTTTGTTATCCGTGCCTTTGCTTTGGGCCCTTTTCTCTTGATCGCTTTGCAGAAAAGGCCTACGATTGCTTTAAATCCTGGGAGGAAAGTTGTCGCGAATTTCTCTTGCAGGGAATGCAGAAGTCGGTCGAAGAAACTGCTCTGAATTCACCGTCGGAGATCGACACACGCGCCTTCATGTGGACATTCGACAGTTTGGACGAAGACCACGAACTGGAGCGCTTCTTTTCCGGCTTACCTGGCTTCCGCGGCTCCAAAGTCGTCAACGACCCACTGCCCCGTCTCACTAGAGAGCAAAAGTGGAAGCTTTCGACGGCATTGATGAGGTTGTTGGACGTCACTTTCTCATCAGATTTGCTACCTGACCATGTCAAAGACCGGAGGGCCATCATCTGCGCGAAGGCTTTCGATCCCGCGCACATTCCCGAGGCATCTGGTGTCCTTACCAAGATTTTGTCTAGATACCAATACAATGGCCCGATGACCGCCGAAATTGTACAGGTTATGGGTGGATGGGGCAATGATTGGGGAAATGATATCAGATTGGTAGCTACGGTCTGCAAGACTGTCGCAAGAGTGAAAAAGCGCAATGAACCTTGGTTTACTCTTGCCTCCCTTGTACTTGGCACCCAAGAACTCGTCCTCCGGTACTACGCCACACACGGTGACAGTCTGTCACTTGCCGTCTTGATTCACATCACTCGCCAACAATTTAGCCGCTTTTGGGACCGGCGCTGGCCCGATAGCGAGTTCTCGAAAGTTCTAGAAGCGGCTTCGAAATTCAATGTGCAAGATACATTGCCTGAACTGCGGCACGAGTTCTGTGCTCTCTGGAACCAAGTGCGGAGTAACGACAAGCGGCGGATGGCGGGCCATATCCTCAAACCGATTCGAAACGTCTACATCGCTCTGCATCAAGATACTGATTCTGCCCCAATAGGCGCGGATCTGTGGGACCCATCCTCATATCCAGCGTGCAACGTCCCTGGCCATTCTCCGGACTCGTCACCTCACTCCCACAATGACTCTGCCTCTACAATCTTTGCCCGAACTGACACTATGCTGGTCCCTACTTCCCTTGCTGGACCCGATGTGCTTTCCTCATCCATACCTGCCCCATTTCTCATTGATGAAGACCTCACGGATATTCCACCGCTTGACACCTTCCTCACCGCTTGTCAGACAATCACCAAAAGTCCACGCACTGCTTTTATCTTATCAAATCTAGCCACCCCAGGTACCACAACGCCACACTCCACTTACGAATCTTCCATACCCGCCCCTCCTCTTTCCTCTACCTCCCCACATATTGTCTTTTTTCCTCCAGCACAACGATGACCTCTTGGCGCCTTCTGATGGTCCAAGCCTGCCATCTTCAGTTGCATCTAATTCCCGACAATATACTTCCTAAAGGTGCGCTGCCGTCTGTGATGACTCACTGTCACTCAACAGGGAGGCACAACGGGTTCAGAAGACCGGGGGTGGTGGAGAACGCGGAGTGGGGCACAGGGACTACTGTGATGGAACGCTTTGGCTCAACCGTCAGAACTGGCGTGACGGCTCAGGGAAAGTGGCACTTAGTGGCAAGTCGTGCTTGACAGGCTGACAGCTGAAGGGGCACTAGTGCTCAAGAGGCGGGAAGAGGCAAAGGGAGGATGTCACAAGTGGACAGTCTGAGGGACTGTCTGTTCTATTGCGCTAGCTTATATACCTAGAGGGATGGTCTGTGCATAGGTTTAGGGCAGGCTTAAGGTCTGCCCACGGGTGCTGCGGAATACTGCGGAATGGAACATTCCGGTAACATCTAAATATAGTGTCCAATGAGAAAACCAGGATAACGTCGTATGACTGCTCCACAGTTGATGATGCCATATGATGTGACTGCTCTGCAGTCCAATCAGAATAATCATAGGAGTGGTATGACTGCGCCGCAGTCGAGTTGGTCATGATGATTTGACTGCTCCGCAGTCCAATCGGATAATTCCAAGGAATGGTATGACTCTCAGTTGTCAGGTGACTTGATAAACGATGGGAGATCACATGACACATCACGTGATCGTCGGAGTGCGAAATTCAAACTCCGATTTCGGATTTCCCCTTTAGGAAGATGATTATATAAGACCGGGCCGGTGTGGACCGGTCTTAGACGCCTGAGTCACGATCCAAGTTTCTAGGTTCATGACACCATCTTCACACTCACTTATGACCCCTTCAATAACTCTGTTGATCCACCCAAACACTATGCCCACCCTGGATCTTCCACCACAACCCCTGTCACCGCTGTCGGTCAACGACTCAAACATAGCCATCACAGGTTCTTCAATGTGGGAACCAAGTGCTGAGCGTACAGGAGATCATTCCCTACATCCTTCGTGTGGCTGGTATGACATCGTTTAATGTGTCCCAATCTTTTAGATAAGCGTATGTGTATATACCATCCTATTACGCAGCACAATATCATGGCGAAATATGTTTAACTTGAGTAAAAGTGGGGAGATGTGAATGAGTCTCAACCGCATTGATCTACTGCGAACTGATGAGTATTACTGGAAGTGATGTGGAAGCCCCTGTGCAGACCTGGGTAGCCATCTCTATCTCCTCAGCTTCAGTGTTTTGTCTCTCATTAGGAGCAGCGTTGAGCATCTTACAGAACTGAGACCAGAGGAATGAAGACGATGCAGGAGGGTAGTGCCACTGGCAGTGTGAATCACAAGGCGCTTCGTGGTAGGCTACCTATAGAGAAATCAGACCGTTCTTGATGATGAGCCTGGATTGGACACGAGGTCCACGTTCCGATTTGGGTCTGCCCCATGAGATGCCACTGGCAGTGCACCCATGACTCAGAGCTGGGAGATCTGTGCTTCGATAAGGACATTGTGGGAGAGTAGAGTCACTGTGAGCGTGTTGTGGGTGGGAGACATTGGCTGGGACATGGGTGTCGTCAAAAAAATGACTTCCGAAAGCACAAATTGACATATGCCATTGAGCAACGAGCACTTACGGTTCGGCCAACCCCGTCATTGTGCCTTCTTATGACGAAGCGCAGTCACTCTTACAGCAACGCGTTCCACCCTCCCAGACTTTTACTCTCCATAATCAACTCACTCCATAACCTTCAATGTCACGAGCTCTTGAGGGCGCAAATGTGACCGGGTCAAACATGGGCTGGGGCAGAGGTGCCACTCGCACCTGTCTCCATCCTAACTGTACTCACCTGCCACTGCTAACCCCATAGGTGACTGTCAGTATCCGCCCCTGTTGAGCCATAATACTTACTATAAGGCTCATTACATAGGAATGACAGTACGATTAGTTATGCTATACACGTAATTTGGAGTATTCAGTCATACGGTATACGTACAGAATCCCCTTAAGGGATTATTCTGAGTCCACCGGTGATTAGACATTAGGCGACACTGAAAATGCGATATTGTGGACGCCTCTACTCATCACTTTTCCCCAAACGGACATGGGTGGACCATAGAGTATATAAATCCTACTATAGGAGCGAGTACATATACACATCTCTCTCCACCCCACTCTGAGCTTCCTCTGCTTCACTCTAAGCCTCGTCTAAGCTCTCTACACAGGTAAGGGTCTACCTGTACACTGCGTGCATTGCTGCGCAACAGGTTATGGGCCCTGCCATAAGTCACTTTGCGCCTTCATTGGCTGCAACGACGGCGGGTTACCTTTAGTACCTGCAGTAGGGTTGTCGCCTTCATTGGCTGACACTAGTCTCCTCCACTATGGGGAGACTATGACAGTATGTCGCCTTTAATGGCAGACATTAGTCTCCTTATAAGGGGAGACTATGCCGGTTTATTTTTCTGTTATTAGTCGCATACAGTGCTGACTACTTTCTACACAGAAACCTATTATCAAACATGTCGACTCTTACTACTCTTGTCCCTGTCCTTGACGGAAACAACTATCAAATTTGGGCTAAGCAAATGGAGGCTTTCTTGAAGTCTTCCGCGCTGTGGGATGTAGTGTCTAGGAGGCGTGGTGCCCCCAGTGCTGTAGATGAAGACAAGCCCACTGAAAAGGAGCTTGAAGCGTACAATGCTTGGGCTACTGATGATGATCGTGCCCTTGGCTCGATCGTGCTGCGCCTTTCACCAGCTATTCAACGCCAGGTCGAAAAATATGCGACTTCTCGCTTGGTTTGGGATCATCTCAAGTCCCAGTATGGGGGCGTTAGTGCTGCTAATGTCTACCAGGATTTCAAGTGTGCCATGATGTTCCATCTGGACTACGCCAAGCATCCTGGCCCCCAGATCGATGAGCTTGCAACGATTTACGACCACCTTTCTGCCAACTCCGCCAAAGTACCCGACGGCCTTCAGGCCATGATGCTTCTTTCGAAGCTACCTGCCAAATGGGAGTCATCCCTTGTCCCTATCCTTATGTCGGGCACTACAGCAAAGAAGCTTACTTTGACCGACATCCATACTGCGGCAGTCAATCAGTGGGAAATCGAGCGTACAAAAGGCCAGTCTTCTAATAAGGAATTGGCCAACAAGTTGTCGGCGGTCAAGCGCAAGCGTAACGATTCCAACTTCCAGCAGCAGCAGCAAGGCTCTTCGGGCCAGCAGAACAAGCAGTGCAGCCAACAGCAGCAGCAGCAGCAGGGAGGGAACCATCGCCAGTGTAGTAAACGCGCCGGCAAGAAGTTCAAGAAGCAACATATGCAAGGGCATATGCACATTGCTGACGTTGCGGCACTCCCAGCACCCACCTCTACGACTATTGCGCATATCTTGCCTTCTGGGCTCGAGCAGCGCATTTCCTCTGCTCCTCCTGCGAAGAAGCGCGTACCAGGACATTATATGTTACGGTTCTGCCCGTAACTGACTCCCCGAACACCCCTGCAAGACCTCGGAACACTGCCGTGAAGCGATCACATGCTGAATATGCTGAAGAAGAGGTCGAAGTTATGAGACTCGTGGCTGAACATGCCCAGCAACCAGCTAAGTCACGTGACCTTCCCGCCTACCTTGGAAACGCTCAAGAATATTGGGAGTAGATCACGTGATCTTACATCAAACGCCCGTCACGTGACCCTGGCACGTGACCTGGCTAGACTTGCACCAGAAGGGTCCAGATGAGCTTGTGCCTGGTGTTACGGTTTCGCCCGTAACTGCTCCCCCGAACACCCCTGCACGACCTCGGAACACTGCCGTGAAGCGATCACGTGCTGAAGAAGCCGAAGAAGAGGTTGTAGTTATGGGATATGGGGCTTGGAGCGCCCAACAACCAGCTAAGTCACGTGACCTTCCCAACTACCACGGATTCGCTCAAGAATACTGGGAGTAGATCACGTGATCTTACGTCAAACGCCCGTCACGTGACCCTGGCACGTGACCTGGCTAGACTCGCACCAGAAGGGTCCAGATGAGCTTGTGCCTGGACCGGTCTCGACTGCCTCGTGTTTGTGATGACTCGTATGTGCCTGATCGATTGTGCCTTGATTCTGATGGATTGTACACGTTTGCGTTCTGATTGGATGGAAGCAGCGCTCATACAGCTGCGGATGCTTATCTCTGACTCATACCTTTGCGCCTTACTGCCATTGGTGGATTGTTATCTCTGACTCGTTTGTGACTCATTCCTAGGATCCGGATATTAGGGTTTCGGAGTTCCAAGCTGGGGTTCAAACCTCCTTGGACATGTATATAGACTGGGGCTTATGGTCGCTGAAGACCTAAGCTTGACTTCTTGGATTATACCACCCACTGTAGTGCCACTCCTGCGCTGTCTTGCCAGTTGTGTGCTGATAGCTACCTTTGGTGCATATACATCTGTTGAATCGTCCTTAGCTGAGGGATCGCCGTGAGGCCCCTATCCATTCCTTTCCGCTCTACTCTTGCCGTTCAAGGAACGTGCTGTATCATTCTCCTTTGGTTGTGCTGTCTTGCCGACCATTCCTTCATATCAATTTCAACTTGCTCTCTTCATCGCCCTTTGCATCCTCTGGGCTACACTACTACGTCTCGTTATCGAGCTAGTACAAGATCGAGCACGTGACTTCGACATATCACGGTGATCGTTGGGTCGTCCCGAAAACCTTGTCCGCAGTACAAGAAGGAACGTCCGGTGGAACGTTACACCTGGACCGGTCTCGAATGCCTCGTGTTTGTGATGACTTGTATGTGCCTGATCGATTGTGCCTTGATTCTGATGTACTATACAATGTTCGTGCTCTGATTGGATGGAAGCAGCGCTCATACAGCTGCGGATGATTATCTCTGACTCATACCTTTGCGCCTTACTGCCATTGGTTGATTGTTATCTCTGACTCGTTGTGACTCATTCCTAGGATCCGTGTATTAGGGTTTCGGAGTTCCAAGCTGGGGTTCAAACCTCCTTGGACATGTATATAGGCTCTGGCTTATGGTCGCTGAGGACCTAAGCTTGACTTCTTGGATTATACCACCCAAACGCCTTGCCTCTTCTGCGCTGTCTTGCCAGTTGAGTGCTGAATAGACTTTGGTTGTCAACTCCTAGTCCTTAGCTGGTGAATCGCCGTAAGGCCTCACATCCTTTCCTTTCCTCTCTACTTTGCCGTTCAAGGAACGTGCTGCACCATCTCCTAAGTCACGCTGTCCTGCCGACTATCTTTGCCACATCTACTTCAGCTTACTCTCTTCACGACCCTCTGCATCCTTTGGGCAGTGCTACTATGCTTGGTTACTGAGCTAGTAGAAGATTGAGAACGTGACTTCGACATATCTGGTGATTGCTAGGTCGTCTTGGTAGCCTTGTCTGCAGTACAAGAAGAACGTCCGGTGGAACGTTACATTATAAGTCCCTTAACAAGGCTCTGGACGTCACCCAAGCCTTAGAAACTCCTGGTACAGTACAGACGGTGAAGACGCTTGAGCAGCGTCTCGGAAAAATGGTCGCGGATTCCCCGTGGACCAAGAACCCGAATACCTTCGCAGAAGATTGGGAAATGTCAGATGAGGATGAGGACCTCCCTACAGGCTGCAGTGCGCCCATTAATTCGCCTCCAGACACTCCTAAACTAACCTTGACCCCTTTAGTCTCGCCTTCTGAGCAAGAGGCACGCAAAGACAAGGGCAAGGAGCCCATTCACACGGTTGAGCCTATCAAAGAATGCCCAGATAGTCCTACTGCGGTTGAAATAACCAAAATGTGGGAAGGCTTTCATAAGAAAGCAGCAGTACGTGCCCCCTCTCCGGATATTTCTCTGGATTGGGGAAGCGAAGCAGACGATGACAACGACCGTGACATCTACAACGACCTCGCTGATGCAGTAGGACAAGATGACTTCAACCCCTACGAGGATGGGTTAGTAACTTTCCCTCCTCTAATAAGCAAATATGACCACTCTACAGTGCTACTGGATATGACGCTGACTGGCACTTCTAAAAATAGTAGTTACAGTGCACTTGTAAATAAAGTTGTAAATAGCGCTAATATATGCGCTCATGGTCTTGATTTTGCTTTATGCTCGAAATGTAAGGGAAAGAAAAGTCAAACAGAGCAAGAACCTATTTGGTTACTTGACTCTGGTGCGTCGGCACACTTTACAAACAATAAACTGGACTTTATCAGTTATACCCCCCTTTCGCAAAAGCCTATGGTAAAGACGGCAGCCCATGCTCTTTATATACAAGGCAAAGGCTCAGTCTTATTAAAGCATTCTGTGGAACACAATGGCATTAAAACAGAGCATATCACACGCATATATCCTGTCTTTCATATACCACAGATGACAACTAAGCTATTGTCCATGGGGGAGTTTCTTCAACAGGGATTGTGCGTTCATGGGGATTTGCAGCATATATCTCTATTCTATAAGGGCAGTACGACGCCCATACTACAAACAAAACCCCTAGCAGATGGTCAGACACTTTACTGGCTTGATGCCGAAGTCACGCAAGTAAAAAATGTACATGCAGCCCATAGTACAATCTATACTGCTGACTACGACATTTGGCATAGACGTTTAGGACACCCTTCGAAGGAAGTACTACGTTGTGCCAAGGATCACACTAAGGGATTCCCTAAGGACCTTAAAAATCCTTCTGAGACACCTGTTGCGCAGCAATGTACGCAGTGTACAGGTAGACCCTTACCTGTGTAGAGAGCTTAGACGAGGCTTAGAGTGAAGCAGAGGAAGCTCAAGGTGGGGTGGAGAGAGATGTGTATAGGTACTTGCTCCTATAGTAGGATTTATATACTCTATGGTCCACCCATGTCCATTTGGGGAAAAGTGATGAGTAGAGGTGTCCACAATATCGTGTTTTCAGTGTCGCCTAATGTCTAATCACCGGTGGACTCGGAATAATCCCTTAAGGGGATTCTGTACGTATACTGTATGACTAAATACTTCGAATTACGTGTATAGCATAACCAATTGTACTGTCATTCCTATGTAATGAGCCTTATAGTAGGTATTACGGCTCAACAACACCCATATGTCCTGGTTGCGCTCTAGGGAAAATGCCTGCTTCAACGCATAAACCCTCTGAGACACGTGCTAAGAAGCCTTTTGAAAAGATTCATTCCGATCTTAAGAGCTTCCCAGTTGACTCGTACCACAAATATAAATACTTCATTAGTTTCTTTGACGACTTTTCCTCCTATGCGTGGGTCGTGCTATTACGCACCAAAGCACAGGCCATCAATGCGTTAAGGCAGTTTGTTGCCATGGTCAAAAATCAGCATAACGCCACCATTAAACAGTGGATGTCTGATGCTGGAGGAGAATACAAGTCTGACGAGTTTACTAAGGTACGGAAAGATATGGGCATTACTATCCTACAAAGTGCACTGCATACTCCCCAACAAAATGGTCGCGCTGAACACTTTATGCGTACTTGTATGGATAAGGCTCAGGCTATGCGCCTTGAAGCCTGTCTCCCTCAATCCTGGTGGGAATTTGTGGTCCTACATGCAGTACATTGCTATAATAGGACTCCAATAAGTTGCCTTAATTGGCAGACACCCTATATGAGCTTGCATGGTGAAGCACCTAGTCTTTCACACTTACGAGTGTTTGGATGTGGCGCATATGTGCACATACCAGAAGATTGCAGATCGAACAAACTTGACCCCAAAGCGAACAAATGATCTATGTTGGTCATACTGAGGGCATAAAAGCATATAGATTCATGCAGATCAAAAACAACACAGTGTTCACCAGCACTACTGCATTATTTGATGAGACCATATACCCTAAGTGCGAGACACAAAGGGTGCAGGGTACAACCCGCATAAATGAGCCAGTAGAGAATCAACCTCCTATGGAGGATGAACCATCACCTACACAGCCCATTCCAAGTGGTTTTGACGATGATATGCCTACTCATCGCCCCCCTAAACAGAGGCAAAATAGGGAGGATGCGCCAGACCGCGACGGCGGATCTGTGGAACCAGAGGAACCAGAAGCGCAACAGCCTCCGCCTCCTGCGCCAGAACCAGCACTACCACGACAGTCTGTGTGCTTGAGGAAAGTACCTACTCGTCCTGGCAACGTCTATGGGGAAGACAGGCACCCCACAAACATTACTAAAGACGTTGAACAGAGTAGCAAGTGGAAAGAAATGGTTGGAAGACAGCCTGGTCGCTCCAGAGCTGATAGTACACCAGGGCAAAGGCAGATTCCAGGAGGATTTCCTGAGACAAACCCTGACCCTCCACCTGCTGAGAGTGAAGCTCCGCCAGAACCCTCAGAGGATAAAGTAGATGATTTATTGTCACGCCTTGCTCAGGAAGGGGGAGTAAAATTCCTAGATCATCTGCTTGCCAAGGCAGTTCCATCCAATGATCTGGAACCACTGGACACTTCTAATATACAGGAGTGGACCTATAAAGATATAATACGCATGCCTGCAGCACAACAAAAGGAATGGAAGACTGCTTGTCGCGAGGAACTAGAGGCACTTCGCAGACGTAATGTCTTTGAGCTTGTGGAACCCCCTAAAGGGAGGAAAATAATAAAAAATAGATGGGTCTTTGATCAAAAGACTGATGGTCGCAAGAAAGCCCGGCTTGTTGCCAAAGGCTTTTCTCAGGTTGAAGGCGTTGACTATGATGAAATATTCTCACCAGTAGTGCGCTTTGAGACTGTCCGGATGATGCTCGCGCTTGCAGCGCTAGAGGATTGGCACATCACTGGACTAGATGTTAAAACTGCCTTCCTATATGGAGAGCTCAATGAAGAGCTATACATGGAACAACCTGAGGGCTTCAAAGCCAAAGGGCATGAAAATAAAGTACTGCGACTAAAACGCGCCATTTATGGACTTAAACAAGCTGCTCTAGCATGGTGGAAAGCGCTGGATAAGTCCATGGCTGCGATGGGCTGTAAAAGGCTACTATCTGACTCAGGACTCTTTACCCATAAAGGTAAGAGTGGCGCCCTTGTAGTGATCATTGTCTATGTTGATGATGTGATCTTTATGGGATTGGACAAAGCCCTTTTAAATGAACTTAAGAATAGGTTCATGAAGGCTTGGGAATGTCGTGACTTAGGTGATGCAAAGGAATTCTTGCGTATGTGCATTCAGCGGAAACATGGAAAGATCTTTTTAGATCAAACCGCTTACTTAGAAAAGGTGCTGCAACGCTTTGGACTCATAGATGCGAAAGCAACTGCGACTCCACTTCCTGAAGGGTACCAACCTGTACCTAATCATTCACCAGTCAACCCAAGCGTCAGGAGCAAATACCAGCAAGTTATAGGTTCACTCCTATACATAATGCTTGGGACTCGCCCTGACATCGCCTATGCAGTTGTTAAACTATCACAATTCGCTGCAAACCCCTCAGAGGACCATTTAAACAGAGCACTCTATATCTGTCGCTATTTGCTCGGGACTTCTTCATACTCTTTGGTGTATGATGGAAGATCAAATGGAGGCTTAATTGCCTATGCAGACTCTGACTGGGCTTCAAACCCAGATAATAGGCGATCTACCACAGGTTATATGGTTAAACTGGCTAATGGGATATTCAGTTGGAATTCTAGAGCGCAAAAGACAGTCGCATTATCTTCCACTGAAGCTGAATATATGTCGCTGTCGGATACTAGCAGACAATTAGTTTGGATAAAGTCACTCTTTACTGAGCTTGGCATCAAACTAAGCCCAATACCACTCTGCGGTGATAATCAGGGGTCCATCTTTATGGCCTCAAACCCTGTCCAAGAGAAGCATATTAAACATATTGATATACGCTATCACTACATAAGAGAAGTAGTGAAGGACAAGAAAATAGAACTATTCTTTATAGATGGTTCAGAAAATCCTGCAGATATGTTTACCAAGAACCTAGGGCGTATTAAGTTCAAAAAATTCAGAAGTTAGTTAGGACTTGAGTTTTACTCATCCAACTAAGTCACAAGGCAACAAACTTGGCCTTGAGACAAGCCTGAAAATTCCATTAATACTATGGAAGGTATATCGAGCGACGCTTGAAGACATTGTCTTCCGCATACATAGATTCTTCTCAACCAGAGAATCACAACATTTCTGCTCATTATACCAAGAAATCAGCCCAATGAACTGTAATAGTTCAAAAGCTGAAATGGGATGGTGAAGAGAACTCGGTCTCGAAACCACTCTCATGGTTCCGAGATAGACTCCCTTCTAATCATGGCTAGAATATTAATTCGCCTTACACACTTGCTTAGAGCGCTTAGTAGCTGCACTTAGCAAGGGGGAGTGTTGAGCCGTAATACTTACTATAAGGCTCATTACGTAGGAATGACAGTACGATTAGTTATGCTATACACGTAATTCGGAGTATTTAGTCATACAGTATATGTACAGAATCCCCTTAAGGGATTATTCCGAGTCCACCGGTGATTAGACATTAGGCGACACTGAAAACGCGATATTGTGGACGCCTCTACTCATCACTTTTCCCCAAACGGACATGGGTGGACCATAGAGGATATAAATCCTACTATAGGAGCGAGTACCTATACACATCTCTCTCCACCCCACTCTGAGCTTCCTCTGCTTCACTCTAAGCCTCGTCTAAGCTCTCTATTCAGGTAAGGGTCTACCTGTACACTGCGTGCATTGCTGCACAACAATGGTCCACCCATGTCCGTTTGGGGAAAAGTGATGAGTAGAGGCGTCCACAATATCGCGTTTTCAGTGTCGCCTAATGTCTAATCACCGGTGGACTCGGAATAATCCCTTAAGGGGATTCTGTACATATACTGTATGACTAAATACTCCGAATTACGTGTATAGCATAACTAATCGTACTGTCATTCCTACGTAATGAGCCTTATAGTAAGTATTACGGCTCAACACTCCCCCTTGCTAAGTGCAGCTACTAAGCGCTCTAAGCAAGTGTGTAAGGCGAATTAATATTCTAGCCATGATTAGAAGGGAGTCTATCTCGGAACCATGAGAGTGGTTTCGAGACCGAGTTCTCTTCACCATCCCATTTCAGCTTTTGAACTATTACAGTTCATTGGGCTGATTTCTTGGTATAATGAGCAGAAATGTTGTGATTCTCTGGTTGAGAAGAATCTATGTATGCGGAAGACAATGTCTTCAAGCGTCGCTCGATATACCTTCCATAGTATTAATGGAATTTTCAGGCTTGTCTCAAGGCCAAGTTTGTTGCCTTGTGACTTAGTTGGATGAGTAAAACTCAAGTCCTAACTAACTTCTGAATTTTTTGAACTTAATACGCCCTAGGTTCTTGGTAAACATATCTGCAGGATTTTCTGAACCATCTATAAAGAATAGTTCTATTTTCTTGTCCTTCACTACTTCTCTTATGTAGTGATAGCGTATATCAATATGTTTAATATGCTTCTCTTGGACAGGGTTTGAGGCCATAAAGATGGACCCCTGATTATCACCGCAGAGTGGTATTGGGCTTAGTTTGATGCCAAGCTCAGTAAAGAGTGACTTTATCCAAACTAATTGTCTGCTAGTATCCGACAGCGACATATATTCAGCTTCAGTGGAAGATAATGCGACTGTCTTTTGCGCTCTAGAATTCCAACTGAATATCCCATTAGCCAGTTTAACCATATAACCTGTGGTAGATCGCCTATTATCTGGGTTTGAAGCCCAGTCAGAGTCTGCATAGGCAATTAAGCCTCCATTTGATCTTCCATCATACACCAAAGAGTATGAAGAAGTCCCGAGCAAATAGCGACAGATATAGAGTGCTCTGTTTAAATGGTCCTCTGAGGGGTTTGCAGCGAATTGTGATAGTTTAACAACTGCATAGGCGATGTCAGGGCGAGTCCCAAGCATTATGTATAGGAGTGAACCTATAACTTGCTGGTATTTGCTCCTGACGCTTGGGTTGACTGGTGAATGATTAGGTACAGGTTGGTACCCTTCAGGAAGTGGAGTCGCAGTTGCTTTCGCATCTATGAGTCCAAAGCGTTGCAGCACCTTTTCTAAGTAAGCGGTTTGATCTAAAAAGATCTTTCCATG
Organism: Lactarius akahatsu; assembly: GCA_021524915.1. NCBI lineage: Eukaryota > Fungi > Basidiomycota > Agaricomycetes > Russulales > Russulaceae > Lactarius > Lactarius akahatsu. Next base: position 37,997 of record JAKELL010000190.1, read on the forward strand.
TTTCCGCTGAATGCACATACGCAAGAATTCCTTTGCATCACCTAAGTCACGACATTCCCAAGCCTTCATGAACCTATTCTTAAGTTCATTTAAAAGGGCTTTGTCCAATCCCATAAAGATCACATCATCAACATAGACAATGATCACTACAAGGGCGCCACTCTTACCTTTATGGGTAAAGAGTCCTGAGTCAGATAGTAGCCTTTTACAGCCCATCGCAGCCATGGACTTATCCAGCGCTTTCCACCATGCTAGAGCAGCTTGTTTAAGTCCATAAATGGCGCGTTTTAGTCGCAGTACTTTATTTTCATGCCCTTTGGCTTTGAAGCCCTCAGGTTGTTCCATGTATAGCTCTTCATTGAGCTCTCCATATAGGAAGGCAGTTTTAACATCTAGTCCAGTGATGTGCCAATCCTCTAGCGCTGCAAGCGCGAGCATCATCCGGACAGTCTCAAAGCGCACTACTGGTGAGAATATTTCATCATAGTCAACGCCTTCAACCTGAGAAAAGCCTTTGGCAACAAGCCGGGCTTTCTTGCGACCATCAGTCTTTTGATCAAAGACCCATCTATTTTTTATTATTTTCCTCCCTTTAGGGGGTTCCACAAGCTCAAAGACATTACGTCTGCGAAGTGCCTCTAGTTCCTCGCGACAAGCAGTCTTCCATTCCTTTTGTTGTGCTGCAGGCATGCGTATTATATCTTTATAGGTCCACTCCTGTATATTAGAAGTGTCCAGTGGTTCCAGATCATTGGATGGAACTGCCTTGGCAAGCAGATGATCTAGGAATTTTACTCCCCCTTCCTGAGCAAGGCGTGACAATAAATCATCTACTTTATCCTCTGAGGGTTCTGGCGGAGCTTCACTCTCAGCAGGTGGAGGGTCAGGGTTTGTCTCAGGAAATCCTCCTGGAATCTGCCTTTGCCCTGGTGTACTATCAGCTCTGGAGCGACCAGGCTGTCTTCCAACCATTTCTTTCCACTTGCTACTCTGTTCAACGTCTTTAGTAATGTTTGTGGGGTGCCTGTCTTCCCCATAGACGTTGCCAGGACGAGTAGGTACTTTCCTCAAGCACGCAGACTGTCGTGGTAGTGCTGGTTCTGGCGCAGGAGGCGGAGGCTGTTGCGCTTCTGGTTCCTCTGGTTCCACAGATCCGCCGTCGCGGTCTGGCACATCCTCCCTATTTTGCCTCTGTTTAGGGGGGCGATGAGTAGGCATATCATCGTCAAAACCACTTGGAATGGGCTGTGTAGGTGATGGTTCATCCTCCATAGGAGGTTGATTCTCTACTGGCTCATTTATGCGGGTTGTACCCCACACCCTTTGTGTTTCGCACTTAGGGTATACGGTCTCATCAAATAATGCAGTAGTGCTGGTGAACACTGTGTTGTTTTTGATCTGCATGAATCTATATGCTTTTATGCCCTCAGTATGACCAATATAGATCATTTGTTCGCTTTTGGGGTCAAGTTTGTTCGATCTGCAATCTTCTGGTATGTGCACATATGCGCCACATCCAAACACTCGTAAGTGTGAAAGACTAGGTGCTTCACCATGCAAGCTCATATAGGGTGTCTGCCAATTAAGGCAACTTATTGGAGTCCTATTATAGCAATGTACTGCATGTAGGACCGCAAATTCCCACCAGGATTGAGGGAGACAGGCTTCAAGGCGCATAGCCTGAGCCTTATCCATACAAGTACGCATAAAGCCTTCAGCGCGACCATTTTGTTGGGGAGTATGTGGTGCACTTTGTAGGATAGTAATGCCCATATCTTTCAGTACCTTAGTACACTCGTCAGACTTGTATTCTCCTCCAGCATCAGACATCCACTGTTTAATGGTGGCGTTATGCTGATTTTTGACCATGGCAACAAACTGCCTTAACGCATTGATGGCCTGTGCTTTGGTGCGTAATAGCATGACCCACGCATAGGAGGAAAAGTCATCAAAGAAACTAATGAAGTATTTATATTTGTGGTACGAGTCAACTGGGAAGCTCTTAAGATCGGAATGAATCTTTTCAAAAGGCTTCTTAGCACGCGTCTCAGAGGGTTTATGCGTTGCAGCAGGCATTTTCCCTTGAGCGCAACCAGGACATATGGGTGTCTCAGAAGGATATTTAAGGTCCTTAGGGAATCCCTTAGTGTGATCCTTGGCACAACGTAGTACTTCCTTCGAAGGGTGTCCTAGACGTCTATGCCAAATGTCGTAGTCAGCAGTATAGATTGTACTATGGGCTTCATGTACATTTTTCACTTGCATGACTTCGGCATCAAGCCAGTAAAGTGTCTGACCATCTGCTAGGGGTTTTGTTTGTAATATGGGCGTCGTACTGCCCTTATAGAATAGAGATATATGCTGCAAATCCCCATGAACGCGCAATCCCTGTTGAAGAAACTCCCCCATGGACAATAGCTTAGTTGTCATCTGTGGTATATGAAAGACAGGATACATGCGTGTAATACGCTCTGTTTTAACGCCATTGTGTTCCACAGAATGCTTTAGTAAGACTGAGCCTTTGCCTTGTATATAGAGAGCATGGGCTGCCGTCTTTACCATAGGCTTTTGTGAAAGGGGGGTATAACTTATAAAGTCCAGTTTATTATTTGTAAAGTGTGCCGACGCACCAGAGTCAAGTAACCAAGTAGGTTCTTGCTCTGTTTGACTCTTCTTTCCCTTACATTTCGAGCATAAAGCGAAATCAAGACCATGAGCGCATATATTAGCGCTATTCACAACTTTATTTACAAGTGCACTGTAACTACTATTTTTAGAAGCGCCAGTCGGCGTCATATCCAGTAGCACTGTAGAGTGGTCAGATTTGCTTATTAGAGGAGGGAAAGTTACTAACCCATCCTCGTAGGGGTTGAAGTCATCTTGTCCTACTGCATCAGCGAGGTCGTCGTAGACATCACGGTCATCGTCGTCGTTCGCTTCGCTTCCCCAATCCAGAGAAATATCCGGGGAGGGGGCACGTACTGCTGCCTTCTTATGAAAGCCTTCCCACATTTTGGTTATTTCAACTGCAGTAGGGCTATCTGGGCATTCTTCGATAGGCTGAACTGTGCGAATGGGCTCCTTGCCCTTGTCTTTGCGCACCTCTTGTTCAGCAGGCGAGATGCAGCCTGTAGGGAGGTCCTCATCCTCATCTGACATTTCCCAGTCCTCTGCGAAGGTGTTTGGGTTCTTGGTCCACGGGGAATCCGCGACCATCTGCCCAAGACGTTGCTCAAGCGTCTTTACTGTCTGTACTGTACCAGGAGTTTCTAAGGCCTGGGTGACGTCCAGAGCCTTGTTAAGGGACTTATAATGTCCTGGTACGTGCTTCTTCGCAGGAGGAGCGGAGGAGATGCGCTGCTCGAGCCCAGAAGGCGAGATATGCACAATGGTCGTAGAGGTGGGCGCTGGGAGCGCCGCAACATCAGCAATGTGCGTATGCCCTTGCGTATGTTGCTTCTTGAACTTCTTGCCGGCGCGTTTACTACGCTGGCGATGATTCCCTCCCTGTTGCTGCTGCTGCTGCTGGCCGCGCTGCTTGTTCTGGCCCGAAGAGCCTTGCTGCTGCTGCTGGAAGTCGGGGTCGTTACGCTTGCGCTTGACCGCCGACAACTTGTTGGCCGACTCCTTGTTAGAAGAGTGGTTCTTCGTACGCTCAATTTCCCACTGGTTAACCGCCGCAGTACGGATGTCGGTTAACGTAAGGTGCTTCGCCGTGGTGCCCGACATTAGAATAGGGACAAGGGATGACTCCCATTTGGCAGGTAGCTTCGAAAGAAGCATCATGGCCTGAAGGCCGTCGGGTACTTTGGCAGAATTGGCGGAAAGGTGGTCGTAAATAGTGGCAAGCTCATCTATCTGGGGGCCAGGATGCTTGGCGTAGTCCAGACGGAATGTCATGGCACGCTTGAAATCCTGGTAGACGTTAGCGGCACTAACGCCCCCATACTGGGACTTGAGATGTCCCCAAACATCACCAGCAGTCGCAAATATTTCAACCTGGCGTTGAATAGCCGGTGAAAGGCGCAAAACAATGGAGCCTAGGGCACGATCATCATCAGTAGACCATGCATTGTAGGCTTCAACCTCCGCAGGGGTCGGGGCGTCCTTATCCTTAACAGAAGGAATAGCCCATCTTCTGTTAATCATATCCCAAAGCGCAGAAGACTTAAGGAAAGCCTCCATTTGCCTAGCCCAAATCGAGTAGTTGTTTCCGTCAAGGACAGGGACAAGAGTAGTGAGAGTCGACATTTTTGTAAAGAGGTTTCTGAATAGAGAGTAGTCAGCACCGTATGCGACTAATAACAGAAAAATAAACCGGCATAGTCTCCCCTTATAAGGAGACTAATGTCTGCCATTAAAGGCGACATACTATCATAGTCTCCCCATAGTGGAGGAGACTAATGTCAGCCAATGAAGGCGACAACCCCACTGCAGGTACTAAAGGTAACCCGCCGTTGTTGCAGCCAATGAAGGTGCAAAGCGACTTATGGCAGGGCCCATAACCTGTTGCGCAGCAATGCACGCAGTGTACAGGTAGACCCTTACCTGAATAGAGAGCTTAGACGAGGCTTAGAGTGAAGCAGAGGAAGCTCAGAGTGGGGTGGAGAGAGATGTGTATATGTACTCGCTCCTATAGTAGGATTTATATACTCTATGGTCCACCCATGTCCGTTTGGGGAAAAGTGATGAGTAGAGGCGTCCACAATATCGCATTTTCAGTGTCGCCTAATGTCTAATCACCGGTGGACTCGGAATAATCCCTTAAGGGGATTCTGTACATATACTGTATGACTAAATACTCCGAATTACGTGTATAGCATAACTAATCGTACTGTCATTCCTACGTAATGAGCCTTATAGTAAGTATTACGGCTCAACAACCATAGAGTATATAAATCCTACTATAGGAGTGAGTACATATACACATCTCTCTCCACCCCACCTTGAGCTTCCTCTGCTTCACTCTAAGCCTCGTCTAAGCTCTCTACACAGGTAAGGGTCTACCTGTACACTGCGTGGATTGCTGCGCAACAGCCCCAGTCGGTGGCGACTCAGGAACCACCAGGAACATCTAACTTTGTCGATGGGTCTGGGCCCATTTTTTCAATGTATCTCGAAATGGCGATGGAAGAAGACAAATAGATGGCTGAAAACTGGAAAGTGGACGCTGATGGGATCCTCATCTTTGTGCGTCTCTATTTTCTGATCCCATGCTTCATATACGCCGACTCATCAATACTCATCACCTGTTACGTCTACCACGGACGCTTGCCTGACTTAGGCCTCTTGCTTGGTGGCGATCCGTACGAGTCGATAGTTATGGTTGGCGAAGGTACTTGCGTAGAAGGCTGGGTGAGGCTGGAGAGTCTCGTCTCGTCCGAAGTATGCGTGAAGGTCTTCGAGCTGTGGCACCCCTGCTGGGATGTGATCGATGTACTGAGCGTTAGCCCAAGTGGTGCTATCGAGGATGTAGAAGGTATGGTATGGAGACGCTACTCGATCGTTGCGATAGAGGAAGACTTGATATGCTGCGGTATCGGCAGGGTATTCCACTGAACCACGAAGGGCCGGTCAAAGGGTAAGTCACGGGGATCCCTGGTCTAAGGGGATATGCCGGACACTCACTTAAGAGGGGGAAGGCCTCTTAGTAAAGACGAGTAGATGGTGGTGGTATTGGAAGAAGACCAAGATGCCGTTCTTGGTCTTCGCACTATTCTACTTATACAGTTACGCGCGGGCTTTGAAGCGCCGCTCGAATACTAACTAGTCAATAGCGTAAGTACCGCGAACCCTAGTACAGCTATCCTAGTTATGAGTCACTACGAGTCATCCGAGATCCGATCCGTTATCGTACAATCACATGTGCCGGAGCTTACCCGGCTGACTGATCCTACAAGTCCATGACGATATTCTGCTGACGGCGATGTCATAGTCGACGCGTCAGTGTCCACTTCCCGGCCCGAGGCGCCGATCAATCCGAACCGTAACATCACCCCCTTCTTATGGTCGAGCCCCAGCTCGACCCCGCTGTGCCGCCTCCCTCTGCGCTGCAACCTGCTGTCCTGCCTCCAACCCGGGGCGATAGGAATCCCGCTCCGCCTCGATGCGCGTGATCGCGTTGGCTCGTTGGAGGCGAAGCACGCATTCGCGTCTTACCCTGGCGACCTTGTCCAGCTCCTCCGTCAATTGCACCAACTCCGACTCCTTCGCTTCCACCCCCGCCTGGGCGCAGCGATAGCGGTGGACCTCCGCTGTCAACGTGAGGTCTTTCATGCCCGTGAGGGCGCGGTCCACTGACTCCCGCATGATGCTGCGCTGATCTAAGAAGATCAGGTCGTCGTCGCAGTATGCGGCGTCTCGGGGGAAGTCGTAGTTGGGAGCGGCGTGCACCGGCTTGCCGTACTGCTGGTCGCTGCCTCTCCTGTAGGCAAGGACGAAGGGGTCCGCCGTGAGGATGAGCTGCGTATACCGAGCTGGGTGCAGCCGGTCCTGAGCATCGCGGATCTGGAAAGGGATATAGTGTACTCCCCTGTTGAATTGGAACCCGAGGGGTGGAGGAGTCTCCACTTGGCGTCGGGAAACCGGACTGTGTTCTTCCGCACGATAGATGCGGACCTTGGGTCGGAGATCTTTCGGCATATGGATAGGCTCCCCGTCCGTGGTGCATAGCGGAGGGGTTTCGTTGTGCGTGGTGGTGAGGTGGTTGCCGTAGACGAGGTGTTGGTGTAGAGGGCAATGTTCCTCTGATAGGTATCGGTCGAAGTCCCGGTCCTCTTGAACTTGAGTTTCGTCCGTATCGGGTTCCGCGGACGTTGACATGTGGGTCGGCGAAGGATCTCTTGAACCAACTCTTGTAGCGGTTGGTGAAGGAAGGAGGGATGGTAAGGGGGTAGGTGGACGACTGTCTCCGTTGTGAATGGACTGGGGAAGCGACAGGGGTGATGGTGGCGCGTTCTGAACGATGAGGGTAGGTTGTACTGAGATCGGGAGTAGGTCGTCGAGGACATAGTGTACTTGGACTGGGGATGAGGACATAAGTGGAAGTGGGAGTGGATGAAGGAGATGGGGACGTCTCTTGGGATTTCCCTGCGCTTATATGTACTTCTCTGGCGGGGTTCGAACGTTTGAATTCCCGAATTGCCTCGTCAGCGAATACGTCATCCTTGAAGACCCACTGGTTGTCCGAGTCCGGGTATCCGCGCCATTTGACCAAATATTGCAATTTCCTTGTCCTGCTGAATCGCCGGGAGTCCAGAATCTTCTCGACCTCGTATTCTTCTTCTCCATCGATTAGATCCGGTGGTGGGCGCTGATAGTTTGGCCCGTGTGTGGGAGTTTCTTTGTACGGAGTAAGGAGGTCCGTGTGAAACACTGGGTGAATGCTCCACTGCGTGGGAAGTTCTAGGCGGTAATTGACTGCGGACATCACCTGGATGATCTGGAAGGGCCCGTGTCTGCGGGGCGCGAGTTTTGCCGTTGGTTGATTGGTACGTAGGTGGCGCCCTTCGAGCCATACAAGGTCCCCGATTTGGTATTTTGGGGTGTCCTTGTGTTTGATCCACCCCTGCTGCGCTTTGATCATCAGTTCTTGGGCGCGCGTTCTGGCCTCTTTGAATTGCTGCGCTCGTAGCGCCACTTGTGGAATAGGGGATGGTCGATCGATCCAATCAGCGCGTGGGTTATACCCCATGAGGACATTGAACGGCGATTCTTTGGTTGATTCGTTGGGCCAGTTGTTATGAGTGAATTCCGCCATTGGTAGGTATTGTGTCCAATCATCCTGTCATTCGTTGACCCAGAATCTTAGATATTGTTCTAGCCATTGGTTGGTTCGTTCTGATTGGCCGTCAGTTCTGGGGTGGTACGCGGTGGAGATGTTTTGTTCTATGCCGAGTATTCGGCACAGTTCACGGATGAATTTTGACGCGAATCTGGGGTCCCGATCGCTGATGATGCGCGCTGGCAGTCTGAATCTGGGAAAAACATGTGTCACGTACAGGGCTGCCGTTCCTTCCGCGCTTATTTCTTCTAGGCATGGGATGAATACTGCCGCTTTAGAACAGTCGTGGTCTGTTACTGTCAGTATGGAATCGCAGCCGTTTGATTGGGGTAGTTTGGTGATGAAGTCTAGGGCTACGACTTCGAATGGGGTTGCTTCCGGTTTCGGGAATATTGGTTGTAGAGGTGCGTGTGTTGGTCTGTTGTTAACTTTGATTCGTTGACAGTCGGCACATCCTTTAACGTAATCCTGTGCCTCTTGCCGGAGTCCTGGCCACCAGTAGTATCTCTCGATTAGTTTAATGGTTCGGTTGATTCCCGGGTGTCCATATGCGAGGGTGTCGTGGTGGGCTTGTATAATACGCTTCCGTTCATGGGCGTCGCCTGTGACTACCCTTCGCCCCTCCTTGTACCAAGTACCTTCGATGCGTTTGAGTTTGTGTGGGTCTATCCACTTTGTGACGATGTCGTTGTCCTGGGTGTATACTGGGTACGTGGGCTGCATTTCTTCTACAGGAATTGTTGCGCTCATGCGTGTTGGGTTGTCCGTTGTGTCGATTGTTGCAGCTCTGACGAATATGTGATCCGGGAGTACCGTGACTTGTTCGTTGTCGTGTTCTCCTTGATCATAGTCGGGTCTCCTTGATAGGGCGTCCGCTCTTCCATTCGCCGTTCCCTTGATGTGGTGAATCTCTATGTCATATTCGGAGAGTTCCAGTACTTCCCTTGCTACTCGTCTGCTTATCTTTTGTGGGGATCTCCAGTATTGCAAGTTCATGTGGTCGGAGAACACTTTGATCTTGTGGGGTGACCCGGCAAGGTAGGGTCTCCAGTTCCTCAGTGCTTTGACAATGGCTAACAGTTCCAGGTCGTAGATATCGTAGTTCCTTTCTGCCGCGTTGAGGGTGTTGGAATAGTAGGCGATTGGGTGTCGTTTGTTGTCCTTATCGCGTTGAAGTAATACTGCTCCTACTGCGTATCCCGAGGCGTCAACCTCCAATTCGAACGGTTTGTCCAGTTCCGGGTGTTTGAGCACTGGTTCCTCCGTTACGAGGGTCTTGAGTTTGTCGAACGCTGTCTGTTGTTCTGTTCCCCATTGCCATTCCGTGTCTTTGCGTGTAAGTTTGTTGAGCGGTCGTGCATGTGTGGCAAAACCTCGGATGAAAGCACGGTAGAAGTTGCAAAATCCTAGGAATGATCGTACCTGTTTGACGTTTTTGGGGACCGGCCATTCGCGGATTCCGGAGATCTTGACAGGGTCCATGCGAATCACCCCCTTCTTAATGATTACCCCCAGGTAATCGAGGGTGTCTGAGTGGAATGTGCATTTGTCCAGTTTGAGGTAGAGGTCGTTTTGTTCCAGCAAGTCTAGGATGTCGTGGATGGCTTCCGTATGTGCTTCCTTTGTTGTGGCCGTGGCTACTCCAATGTCGTCCATGTATACACGAATAATAGTTCCTTTCTTCTCGTGGTGTTCAATGAGAGGAGCGAAGGTCCAATTCATCATAGCTTGGAAAGTTGCCGGTGCGTTTGTCATCCCGAAGTACATTACTAAGGGTTCGAAGAACCCTCGTTTGGTTTTGAATGCCGCTTTGTGTTCGTCGCCAGGCTTGATTCTGATGTTAGTATATCCCCACCGGACGTCGAATTTCGAGAATATCCACCCCCCACTGAGGTCTGCGATTAGCTGGGGTATGAGTGGCAGGGGGTATTGGTTGCGTATGGTCCATGCATTGAGTTCTCTGTAGTCCTGTACCGGGCGTAGTTTTCCGTCCTTCTTTTTGACGAAGAAGAAAGGGGCTGCGTACTGTGATTTGGATGGTCTAATGTATCCTTTTGCCAGTTGTTCGTCCAGGAATTCCTCTAGTGCTTTATCTTCCGTTTGATTGAGTGGGTAGACTTTGCAGTTGATGTGGTCTGGAGCGTTTGGTTTAAGGTCGATGGCGTGGTCCCAGGGTCTGGATGGTGGGAATCGATGGGATTCTTCTTCGCTGAATACCTTCGCGTGCCTCTTGTATTCCTCTGGGAGTTCTTTCTTCTCTGTTGTGTCGTGTGCTGCGATTGCCAAGTCGGTTGCCGTTGTTCGTAGATGTACTGGGATTGTCTCTTCTAGTTCTTCGAAGGCTTGTGCTCGTTCGTCATCCTGCATTTTTGTGATGATGCTTCGAAGTTCTTCTTGGACTGTTGCTTGGGTCGGTGGTTTGTTAGGGTTGGTGGTTCGTATAATGATGGGGTACTGCTTTGTGTCCATGGTGGCGGTAGCCCATTGTATCCGTGGTTGGAATGTTGCTAACCAGGGGTAGCCAAGGATGATGTCTTCCCCTCCTACGTTGGTGATTAGGAACTGGATGGTTTTAAGCTTTCCATCAGTTTGTATGTTTAAATCGACGTAATGGGTGATTTTTCCCCCTTTGTTGTGTGTTCCGTCGATGTTCCATATGTTGCGCGGATTTGGTAATTCCTTGGTTCCCAGATGCATCCTTCTGACGAAGTCTGGGTGTATGAAGTTGTGGGTGGCTCCGGAGTCCACCAATGCTTTTTTGTCGGCCATGAAGTAACTCGTGCGAATCGAAACTGGAACGTGCATAGATCGATAGTGCGTGATAAACGTCGAGTTACAATTTAAAGCCCTCACCCAGGCCGCTGGGTTCAGGCGTTCGGAAAATCCTGTCTTCCCATCATTTCTCTCATAAACATCCCCCGTTGTTCCTCCAGCAGTGCCACAACTTGGGTCAGCAGATCGCCCACTTGGGAGCTGGTGGTGCCCCTGTTGCCTTGGACTGGTTCGTCCAGGTCGATGAGAGGTTCTTCTGCTATACTCTGTGGTGCGGTAGGAACTTCCTCGATGTATGCGCTTCTTCCTCGCGCCCTACGTGGCTGGTTGCAATCTCGTGAGAAGTGTCCCTTCTGGTTACAGTTGTAGCAGGTTACGTCCCTTATGTTCAGGACTCCGCGTCCTCCTCCCCTGCGTTGCGTGAATCCACCTCTTGGCGGGAATGGAGGTCTTCCTCCTTGGGTCCAGTCTCTTGGGTCCTCTGGGTGGTTTCTGTTGACGTCGCCGATTTCCGCGACCCTTGCTCTGATTCTCCCGGGAGTGGTGTCCATTGCGTCTGGGTGGTTACGATATTGTTGCCACCCCTGTTGGTTTCCCTGTCGTTGCGGGGGTTGGAATCGGAGAGGCTGGTTTGGGCGGGGTCGTTGTATGGTTTGTGGCTGTCTTCCAAAGCCGGTTTCCCTGGCTTTTATGTGTAGGTACCTCTTCTGCTGTTCGATGAGCGCGCTTTTCCATTGGGAGTAGCTGCGCGGGTTGTGGAATTGATAGGCATTTTGGTACAGTTTAAGGGGAACACCTCTAGTGAACTTGTCGAGAACAAGTGGTTCATCCAGCCGGTAGTCAGCCTGTCGAACCAGCTTTTCGAATTTAGTGACGTAGCTGTCAATGTCCTCGTTCATCATCCTAAACCCTTTGTCGAGTTCTACTCTTGCGCGGTCCTTTTCCAGGTTGTCGCGGAACTGTCCTTTGAATGCGAGTTCTACTCCTGCCCAGAGCCATGGGTCATTTCTGTTGGCTTGGGCGTCGAGCCATTTGGCTGTTTCCGTTGCCCATTCGTCGACAAGTGGTCCCTGGACGTAAGTGAGGAACATCATTGCTTTGATGTAGGGGACTTTGAGGCTTTTGTTGGCGGCGTTGACTCCTGCAAACCTGTTCCATTGGGCGAGGAAGGCTTCTGCTTCGTCGCGATTTCCGGTGAAGATTTTAGGTTCTTTTCCGATGAATTTGTCGGTGTCGGGCATTATGAACGTGGGTATGTCCGCTTGGTCGTCCTGCGGGTTGTCGCCTGGGTTACCTCCGGGTGGTCCTCCTCCTCCTCCGTCAGGTGGTCCTCCGGGAAGTGGTTGGTACCCCCCGGTGTCTTTGCCTAGTAGGGCTGTTCGGGCTGCGGCCATGGTTGGGATAGTTATGGACATGTCGGTGGGAATCAACTCAGCGATTTGTTTTAGTTGTTCCTCTTCTTGTTCGTCTCTGATGACGATTTCTTCTGGGTTGCTCTTGATCGATGGTGATGGTGCGGGTGTTTTGGGTGTTGGGGATCTGATAGGTTCTTCGTCTTCCCCGTCGATTGTTCCCCACTGGTCTCTGGTGACAACTTCTGACTGTTTGATGTCTAGGTTGAGGATTGAGCTTGCTGGTCTAGTGGCTTGGAGTTTTTCTCTTCCGGCGTCCCAACGAACTTCTACCCAACAGTGGTTGTTGAAGTTGAATTCTACTGGGATGAGTTGCGAGTTGTTTTGTCGATCGAAATAGTAAGTAACGTAGCCTGGTGTCTCTGCGTCGTCTTTCCAAAATGCGGATCCCAAGTATCTCTTTGGGACGTTGCGATCTCCTCTTCTGTCGATGTAGTAGGGTCTGAACGGGACCCAAAGTTCTTTGGTTGTAGGATTGGCCACGGTGGGATCTTGGTCTTAATGTTACGTCTACCACGGACGCTTGCCTGACTTAGGCCTCTTGCTTGGTGGCGATCCGTACGAGTCGATAGTTATGGTTGGCGAAGGTACTTGCGTAGAAGGCTGGGTGAGGCTGGAGAGTCTCGTCTCGTCCGAAGTATGCGTGAAGGTCTTCGAGCTGTGGCACCCCTGCTGGGATGTGATCGATGTACTGAGCGTTAGCCCAAGTGGTGCTATCGAGGATGTAGAAGGTATGGTATGGAGACGCTACTCGATCGTTGCGATAGAGGAAGACTTGATATGCTGCGGTATCGGCAGGGTATTCCACTGAACCACGAAGGGCCGGTCAAAGGGTAAGTCACGGGGATCCCTGGTCTAAGGGGATATGCCGGACACTCACTTAAGAGGGGGAAGGCCTCTTAGTAAAGACGAGTAGATGGTGGTGGTATTGGAAGAAGACCAAGATGCCGTTCTTGGTCTTCGCACTATTCTACTTATACAGTTACGCGCGGGCTTTGAAGCGCCGCTCGAATACTAACTAGTCAATAGCGTAAGTACCGCGAACCCTAGTACAGCTATCCTAGTTATGAGTCACTACGAGTCATCCGAGATCCGATCCGTTATCGTACAATCACATGTGCCGGAGCTTACCCGGCTGACTGATCCTACAAGTCCATGACGATATTCTGCTGACGGCGATGTCATAGTCGACGCGTCAGTGTCCACTTCCCGGCCCGAGGCGCCGATCAATCCGAACCGTAACATCACCAGTTTATTCTCAGCTGCTGTTGCATCGTTGATCTCGGTTTCTATTCAGGACATTCGACCAAACCCACAGGACACCTCCAACTTCTACCTCACAAATATCTATCAGACAGTTTCCAACCCAAATCCATTCAACATCTCGAGCCCTCTCCCTAATTCTCCTCCCACATTCTCCCCACCAAACTATGCAGTTTGGGTAAACTCGTTTTGGTTCTTGAGCTTGGTGATCAGTCTGACCTGTGCTCTGCTTGTGACGTTACTCCTGCAGTGGGCACGGAGATACCTCAGGGTCACTCGGCCACGTTGCAGTCCGCACAAGCAAGTGCGGATCTGTGCGTTCTTCGCCGAAGGTGTCGAGAGGTATCTCCTTCTGTGGATAGTTGAAACATTGCCCATGCTGCTACATGTCTCCCTTTTCCTATTCTTTTCCGGCCTGGTTGTGTTCCTTTGCAACATTAATCTCACGATTTACAAGTTGGTGTTGTCAGGTCAGTGTTTGCACAGCTCTGTATGGGTGCAGTACATTCATGCCGATCTTCTGTAACGACAGCCCGTACTATACCCCGCTTACATCACTAATGTGGTCCATTGTTATTGGGGCACCATATGTTATCTGTGGGGTTCTTCGGTCCTCTTCGGTTTACGTTCATGATAGAGCCTCGCATCACTTTAGAGGTTTGGAGGAAAGTTATTGCAAACTACTCGTGCAGGGCATGCAGAAGACAGCCAAGGAGGCTGCTTTAAACTCACCATCGGGGATTGATACTCGTGCCTTTCTGTGGACATTCCACAGTTCAGATGAAGACCATGAACTGGAGCACTTCTTCTCTGGTTTACCTGGCTTCTGCAACTCATCAGTGGTCGATGATCATCTGCCTCGTCTTACCGAAGATCAAAAAAAAAAGTTTTCAATGGCATTGATCAGGCTTCTCGACCGCACATTCTCATCCGATTTGCTTCCCAAGTCAGTCAGACACCGGTGAGCCATTATCTGCGCGAAGGCCCTTGAACTAGCAGAAATCACTGGTCCGGATCTGGACGTCCTCAGAAGAATTGTGCACAAAGATATGGGCCACAACGGTGACAACGATACCATTTTTCCTATACAGGTGGTTACCGGTATACTCGCAACGGCGCAACAACTCCTGGTTAATTCTCGCCCCTAATGAACTCGGCATCCCAGAATCTGTCCTCCGCCACACCTCACACAGTGACCTGTCTTTTCTTGATTCACATAACTTGCCAGCAATTTGGCCATTACTGGAAATGGAATCCGAGTCTGCCAGATGGTGGGCTCTGGAAAGTTCTAGCAGAAGCAGCATCCAAATTCAATGTACGAGATACGTCACCTGAACTGCAGCACAACTTCTGCGCTCTCTGGAATCAGATCGTTCTCTTTGCGCAGCGTCACAACCATATGTACGTAGCGTTCCAACTCTTGAAATGGGTTCGCAACATCTACATTACTCTGCATCAAGACACTGATTCTGCCCCAACACGATTCTCCCCCTCTACTGATGACAAGGACATCATTCTGCAGCAGCCATCGTCATATCCACTATGCAGTGCCACCAGCCATCATCCAGACTCGACACCTCACATTCACGATGACTCTGCCCCCACCACCTCTGGTAACCCAGTGCTGGTCCCTGCTTCCCCCACTAGTCCCGAGGCTGTACCACTTTTTGTTGTTGAAAGCCTCACAGATGAACGTTCTATGAACCACTGCTTGACAACTTCCACCCCCGCTCATCAGATGATCATCAAAACCTCCCGCACCCTTATTATCTCACCCAATCCATCCACTGCTAGTGCAATACATGACATCGAAAACTCAGGTATAACAATGCCTCTCACCACTCCTGGGACATCTGCATCTGCACCTCCTCTTTCTCATACCTCCCCACCTGCTGCCATTTCCCTCCAGCACAAACCAGACCTCCTGAACCTTCTGATCCGTTGTAAGGACTACGTCCTTGCTGGGCTTGGAACAGTACATTACTTATTTGATTACTAAGCACACGTATATAGTCTATGTTGATCACAGAAAATACATCTCAGTTTACATCTCACTTATGCTCTAATGACTTCTGTCTCCGTCTGCGTTCCCGTCTGCCTCCATCTACCGTGACATTCCTGTGTTTCCCATTATCTTCTCTATCACCTCTACACTTCCCCTTGGGTTGACCCTATACTCGCACAACTATCTACACCATCAGACCTCCCATCTCCAGTTTTTAATCCAGTTTTGGACAATATACTTCCTATAGGTCCTCCAATGCCTTTACACCTACCCATGACTCGATCTGACCTTTCACCATCTTGTTCAGAATCACATCACTTGTTGGAGGCTACTACTACTCTCAGCGCTCCTCCAAGGCCGACCTCTGCACCTGATCTGGATGCTGCTGCCAAGGACGATGGTAACCCGATCCCTGGTTCTCACAAGGAAACAGACACTCTTGACCCACCCTCAGTGAGCCGCCCAATCTACCCAAACACTATGGCCCTTAATCTTCTATCACAACCCCTGTCAATGCTATTGGTAACAGACTCAGATGTAGCTATTGCCGGCTGTTCACTGTGGGAACTAAATGCCAGGACTAGATATCCTCCACATTTTTCATGTTGTCTGTATGACATCGTCTAATATGCCCCCCAGTCTCTTAGATGTACATGTGCGATGGGGTAGATGAATACACGAATCCCAAAGAAAGACGATTTAGTACTTTGCATCCTCAATAAGCCCTGCACGTCCCAACCTCCCTGGGGTGAACTTGTAGGGGTGGCACACAAGCGGTCTGATGCATGCCCCACAGGCGGGCGCATGATGGGCCCTCCGTCAAAGGCGGGTCAGGCACAAAATACATATGTCTTTGAATCCAAGTCGTGCATGTAAAAGTTCGAGTGCAGAGCGATGCGGTGAGGAGGATGGTGGTACATCACTAAAGTCGAAGTCTCCGATCAATGGCAAAATTGGGGGCACGCATGTGTCGTTCATCCAAGGGAGATCTTTGATGTGCAGCATGTGCAGGGTGAGAAGCTGATATCAAACTGCAGGACCTCAGCTGGGCTTGGATTGCACAGGGATATGCGTGTATGCACCATCGTTTCGCCAACCACTGGCACCGTCTAGGACAGATGCCTCCGGAGTGAGAACATGGATGGTACCTGCCCAATCAACGATCTTGTAAGACACGCACCCGTCGCTAACACCATTTTCGCACTGAATGCACTTTCCTGTGAAGGACCTGCAGGCCTGCCACCGAGATTCGTAAAGAGGCGACCAGATGAACGGAAGTCAGACTGGTTGGGGAGGCCATTGATTGCAAGCCAGCCACGAATAAGACGATGTTCCCAATCACAAGAATGTCCCGTCTGGAGTATCCTCACCTGACATAGAGAAGGGAACAGTGGGCTCTGAGCCAGGAGAAAGATTACGATAGGTAACGAGTTGCGCGATGAGCAGATGATGGGAAGCAGTGTGAAGAGGCACTGACATCAGAGGTGTGTACAATAGAGGAATCTAATCTATCACTTTGAGCCAATGTGGGCTGTGAAGCGAGAGGAAAGTGTCTGCACACACCTGGGTATTTCTAACTCTCTGGCTACGACAGTATGGTACCCTTGTTGGGAGTGGGGTTGGGCATCTTAGTACCGTAGCATCGGTATGGCATATTTGGAGAGGCGGGGACAAGGAAGAGTAGAGTGAGCGTACCAGTGTCGTGAGAGACTGGGAGGCAAGCTGGAAGGTGTTTGCCGTCTGGGAAAGGTTACGGATGACGCCGAAGGAATAGGGGCGGTCACGTGCCGGTGACTGCAAAGATGTTAAGTCGAGAAGGAATATGAGTGCGAGTGAGAACGGTTTTGTGTCGAGACACACGGGAAGTGGATGAGTCAACAGTCGGTTCATTGCATTGTTGGGGCCCATTTAGGCCTTGTTTTATAGATACAAGTACAATAATATGAGACGCTTTTTCAAAAACGATCAGAACATGAGTAAGAAAGCTCAGGGAGTCGTACAGTAAGTTGGGCGAATGCACGAGCCATCGGGCATGATACTGAGG
This sequence comes from Lactarius akahatsu, assembly GCA_021524915.1. NCBI lineage: Eukaryota > Fungi > Basidiomycota > Agaricomycetes > Russulales > Russulaceae > Lactarius > Lactarius akahatsu. The sequence continues at coordinate 55,276 of JAKELL010000190.1, forward strand.
CATATACAAGTCACGCTTGCCTCTGATTCAAGGCTACAAACTGTCCTTCAGACAGAAATGGATACGTGCAGGAAGCTTCGAGAGAATGAGATCATAGGATAGTAACATACATGTCATGGCGCCTCAAGCCGCCTTCCAAGCCTGCAAACGTATAGTAACGGAAGCCTGTAGAATGCACGAGAACAGACGAGAGCATACAAGCCCCAATGGGGCGGGTCCAAAAAATTGGCCAAGGCCAAGCGTGGTACGTGCGGACGCTACCGCCACTCGGCCCTCTGGTGGAACGAATCTGCCACTCCCCCTCAAGCGCGACGTAGCCCGAGGGAGACGATGTGAAAATTTGCCTTCCATTTGGGAAGGGCTTTGGTTAGAATGTCCGCGGTCATATCCTCTGTCAGACAATACATGATTTGCAGCGCGCCGCTCACTACAATGTGTCTGATGAAATGATAACGGATGTCGATGTGCTTGGTACAGGCGTGATAGTTGTTGTCTGTCACGAGTCGAAGGGCAGCTTGGTTATCGCAATAAAGAGTTGTCGGCGATTTGAGTTCCGGGAAGAGCTCAAATATGAGCTTGCGAAGCCAGATGGCTTCCTTTGCTGCGTGCGTTGACTCGGCCTCGGCTGTTGAAAGGGTGATCAGCTCCTGCTTGCGCGAACTCCAGGAGACAGCGCCACCATTTAATTGGAAGACGTAGCCAGAGATAGCATGCCAGTGCTCCTGGGTAGCACCGTCAGCATCTGTGTACCCTATAACATCATGGTGTTCTCCACCGTATGTCAGCTCAATATTGCACGTTCCAGCCAAATACCGGAAAATGCGCTTCACCGCTTCCCAGTGAGCGATGCCCGGATTTTCGAGGAACTGGGAGAGCGTCGACACAGCAAAGCTGATGTTGGGGCGGGTCGCGACTGAGGCATACATTAGGCTTCCTATGGCTTCTCTGTACGGCATCTTTTCATCAGTGCTGTTTCGGCAGGGCTTGTAGGAGAGTCGTTCCAGGAATACAGCACTCCCAGCACCATGGGCGTAGCATAAGGCTTGGCGTCGACGAGAGCGAACTGGGCAAGGATAGAGTCGATATAAGACTTCTGGGAGAGGGAAATGGTTCGCGTTGAATGATCACACGTGACTTTGATGCCTAGTAACCAGTGAACTGGTCCTAGGTCAGTGAGTGTGTAGCAATCATTCAACTTAGCTTTGTATTCAGCAATTAACTCTGCTGAATCTCCGGTAAAAATGCAGTCGTCGACGTGAATTGCGAGGATGAGACGATGGCCCTTGACACGGGTAAAGAATACTCCTGGGTCCACCTGCAAAGTGCGGAAACCAAGGTCAGCGAGTGCGTGGGCAAGGGTGTCGTACCATCGTCTTCCCACTTGCTTCAGCCCATAGAGAGACTTCCGAAGCCGCTTCACCAAGTTCTCCTGATGTGAGTCGTATCCAGGCGGGGCTGCATGTAGATTTCTTCATCTTTGCCAAGTTGGCCGTTCAAGTACGCGCCGTTGAAGGTGAATGACTCGATTTCCCAGTCATTTCGCGCAGCGACTGAGAGTATTGTACGGAAGCTTGCAAGTTTTGTGACGGGCGAGAAGGTGTCCAAATAATCGACGCCGTAGACCTGAGTGAATCTGCGAGCTACTAGTCGAGCCTTGTATTTTTTGACGCTGCCATCTGCCTTGCGTTTGATCCAAAAAACCCATTTCGAACCTACAATGTTTGTGTTAGACAGATGTGGAACCGTATCCCAGGTTCCGGCTTGCTTGAGTGTGGCGAGCTCGTGATCCATGGCCTCCTTCCACTGGGGCCAGTCTGGTCACGCCTGCGCTTCGTTGAGCGTCTTCGGGTCGCCGCCCATCTCTTGTATGGCTGCGGTAATGAGAGCGTCATGGTCTGCAGAATAAACGTAGTCAATTTCTTCAAACTCTTCACCTGTGATGCCCTCTCTGGCAGCAAGGCGTTTGGCGTGGTCTGATAGCTTTGGTAGATGCTCAGATTTGCATGTTGGCTGTGTCGCCTCGACACGCTTCTTCTTCTTTGGTGCACGCGGCGTCCGTCTGGAGGTGGTAGCTTCTTCTTCCTTTTCATCGTCCGCCTCTTCCTCATCTTCATCGTCTTCTTCACTGGGTTCAAAAACCGGCTGAGGTGGGACAGTAGGCAGAAGGTAGGAAGTTGTTCGCTGCTGTGGGGTAGATGGAAGAGTCACGCTTCGTGTGAACGGGGGCCGAGGAGTGATGGTTACCGACTGCGGGACAGTTGGAATGATAGGGAAAACTGCCAGTACAGAAGGCACCGTAGATACAGTCAGTGCTGCGGGTGCCGTGGTAGTAACATAACTGGGAGGAGGGGTGAAGACAGTAACAGTAATGGGCACGAACTTTATGTTCCTCTCGATGGAAATAGAGTTCTTGCCAGGCCAATACACGCGGTGAGCGTGCGGACTGTCACTGTCAAAACCGACCCAGCGGGCTTCGCTAGCCCTCACGTCTAGCTTGGAGCCCGTGTCGTCATGGACCCAGACGCGTTGCTCCCACTCGGGCACTCCCCCTAGGTTAGGCTTTCCTCCATAAAGACATTCGAACGGTGTGACATTACCAAGTACTTTGGTTGACGTGCGATTTTTCAACCAAACAGCGAAGTTGATCGCTTCGCCCCACAAGTTCTTTGGCAGGTTGGCTCCATGCAGCATGGCCCGCATGCGCTCGAGTAAGCGTCGATTGAGTGACTCCGCAACACTGTTGTGCTGCGGCGTGTCGTGTGTGGTAAGACGGCGTTCGGTACCTTGCTCTTGCAAGAATTTGGTGAAGTTGCTGCTGGTGTATTCTCCACCGCAGTCAGACCAAAGCCATTTGATGCGTGCACCGTGCTGCATTTGAGCCCAAGCCACAAAGGTTTTGTAAGCCTCCAGAGTTTCATCCTTAGAGCGTAGGAGTGCAAGTCGGGTGAAGCGAGTATGATCGTCGGTGAAGGTAGCGTAATACTTGCGATTTCCCAGGCTCAGGAGAGGGGAAGGCCCCCACAAATCGGAGTGGATCTCGTCACCAAAAGCACTAGCCAAAGGTGCAGATCGCTCCTTACGAATAGTCTTGCGGGTCGCCTTAGCATATTCGCAAGAATCACAGAGAAGAGGAGTGCCATCATCGATTATTTGCAGCCCAGTGACTGCATTAGCGTGAATGAGGCCTCGGATTGTGTCAAGTGACACATGCCCGAGCCTCCGATGGAGCGTGAGAATGTTGACTTGTTCCAGAGCTGCACTAGCCAATAACGCGTGCTCGACCTTGTACAAGCCGTTTCCCGTTGAGGGAATGTTGCCAACGATCCGATCTTGTTTGCTGATCTTGCAGTGATCGTCTTCAAAAGATACCGAGTAGCTGGCCTTAGCAATGCACCCAATAGATACCACAGTAAGTCCGATCTGCAGCGTGTACAGAGCGTCCTTCAGCACAACCGGGGTCAAGACATCCCCGTTCGGCACATCGATCTTCAAGTCACCAACTCCTTCAGCATAGAAGATACATTTGTCGGCAGCAGCAATAGGACGAGGGGGAATAGGCTGGTACGTCGTGAACTTGTGTCGGCATGGGCACATGTGACAAGAAGCTCCCGAGTCATAGAGCTTAGCTTCCATTGCGGTCACTCCAGGTTTTTCTTCGGCCATCTTGAGTGGGCTTTTCGGCACCTCGACAGTGCTCTCTTAATCAACTGCCTCAACAACAGCCCATGCTTCAATATCTCCACCTTGCTCGGCAGCAGCTGCGGCGCCATCTTTCGCGCCTGCCTTGTTCTTCGGCCTTTGGCCCTCCTTGCCGCCGCCCTTCACCCAGCACTTGGTCTTGATATGACCTTTCTTGTGACAGTTGAAGCACTCCATATTATGCTTCTTCTTCTTCTGTTTCTGGGCTTCTGCGGCGAATGTGATGACTCACTGTCACTCGACAGGGAATCACGATGGGTTCAGAAGACCGGGGGTGGTGGAGAACGCAGAGCGGGGCACAGGGACTACTGTGATGGAAAGCTTTGGCTCAACCGTCAGAACTGGCGTGACGGCTCAGGGAAAGTGGCACTTAGTGGCAAGTCGTGCTTGACAGGCTGACAGCTGAAGGGGCACTAGTGCTCAAGAGGCGGGAAGAGGCAAAGGGAGGATGTCACAAGTGGACAGTCTGAGGGACTGTCCGTTCTATTGCGCTGGCTTATATACCCAGGGGGGTGGTCTGTGTGTAAGTTTAGGGCAGGCTTAAGGTCTGCCCACAGGTGCTGCAGAATACTGCGGAATGGAACATTCCAGTAACATCTAAATATAGTGTCCAATGGGAAAATCAGGATAGTATTGTACGACTGCTCTGCAGTCGATGACGCCATATGATGTGACTGCTTCGCAGTCCAATCAGAATAATCGTAGGAGTGGTATGACTGCGCCGCAGTCGAGTTGGTCATAATGATTTGACTGCTCTGCAGTCCAATCAGATAAATCCAAGGAATGGTACGACTCTCAGTCGTCAGGTAATTTGATAAACGATGGGAGATCACGTGACACATCACGTGATCGTCGGAGTACGAAATTCAAACTCCGATTTCGGGTTTCCCCTTTAGGAAGGTGATTAGGTAAGACCGGGCCGGTGCGGACCGGTCTTAGACGCCCGAGTCACGACCCAAGTTTCTAGGTTCATGACAGTATCCTCTTTTTAACGCTGTGCTGCACCGACAGCACTGGTTGACTTTGGATGAGGGGCACGGGGGTGGTCCTTGTGGAACTTCTGGACCAGTTCTTGGGAGTGCGTCATGCGGGATGAGGGGAGCCAGGAATTCTCGGAATTAGGATATCCCTTCCACTTGATCAGGTAAAGTATCCCTTTCTTGTTGGGTGATACTTTGGATTGCAGGACCGCTTCGACTTCGTAGTGTCCGTCCTCTCCTTGGACGATCTCAGGAGGGGGTTGGGTGAAGTTGGGTCCATGGATATCATTCTCATGATACGGAGAGATCAGGGAGTTGTGGAAGACTGGATGAATACGCCATGTCTTTGGGAGTTGGAGTTTACAATTAACTCCCCAGGTGGATAAGATTTTGAATGGACCATGGTGTCGCGGGGCAAGCTTGGGCTTGGGATGCGTGGTGTGGATGTTGGTTCCTTCCAACCAGACTAAGTCTCCAGGTTTGAATTCTCGGGATGGGGCCTGTGATTTGGAATTTCTCATGATTTCCGCTGCTACTTTTAGTGCTGTGGTGACCTCGGATCGGATTTGATTCAGGGATTTCAGCCAGTCTTCGGCTGCAGGGATGTTGGTTGTAAAATGGATGGGAGGAATGAACTCGGGTTTGAACCCATACCACACTTCAAAGGGTGACTTCTTGGTAGCACTATGTTGCCGAACATTGTGCGCAAACTCCATGAATGGGATCAACTCTGCCCAATTATCTGCTTGGAAGTTGCAGAAAACGCGCAGGTATTGCTCAAGCTCTTGATTGACTCGCTCGGTTTCTCCGTCTGTCTGTGGATGGAACGCGGTTGACATGGTGGACTTGACTCCAAGTTTGCTCCAAACTTCCTGCATCACTTTAGATGCGAACTGGGGTCCTCTGTCCGAAATCACTTGTTGGGGGAGTCCAGTTCTTCGCCAGACTTGTTCCAGGTATAACTTGGCAGTTTCATCGGCCGTGATAGTCTTGTTACAGGGAGCGATGACCGTCGCTTTACTGAGGCGATCTACGACCACGAATAATGTGTCGTAACTGAGGGACACGGGGAGGTCGGTGATGAAGTCCATGGTGATGATTCCCCACACCTCTGTAGGAATTGGATTGGGTTGCAGGGGTACTTGGGTTCTGGGCTTGATTTTCGTCGATTGACAGATAGCGCATCCATCTACGTAGCTTTTGACGAAACTGGACATTCCAGGCCACCAGAAATCTCGGGATATCAGCTCGTAGGTTTTCCATCTTCCTGGATGTCCTACGGCGATGTGGTCGTGATATTGTTTAACGATATCTCTTCGTAGACCATCATTCTTGGGAACATAGACTTGTCCTTGGAATAAGATGATTCCATCTTCTAAGTTCCACTCTTCCAAACCCTTGGTGAGTGAACAGGGGCCGCTCTTCAAGAGGGTTTCCAACGCCATACTGACTTCTCTGTCATATGTCTGTGTGTCTCGGATGCGTTGTCGCAGGGAGGTGTCTCCTAACACCGTGATTGCTGCTCTTTGCACAGCGTTGACTTGAAAATATTTTGTATCCAGGAGCACTCGCTTTTCATCTTCATCCGCTATCCCCTTTTTATGATCTGGACGCCTGGACAGTGCATCAGACTTGTTCTGATTGCCTGGTTTGTGGATGATGATGAACTGGAACTGGGACAGAAACAGCGCCCACTGGGCCTGTTGACGGGAAAGTTTTTGCTTCTTCATAAAGTAAGCTAGGTTGTTGTGGTCGGTCCACACCTCCGTGGTATCACTACGTCCCTCGAGGTAGTGTCGGAATGCGTGGAAAGCATGGATGATCGCAAGGAGTTCCTTGTCACAAATCTCGTAGTTGCGCTCTGCAGGAAGGAGAGATTTTGACAGAAAGGCAACGGGATGCCAATGGTCCAAGGCATCGGGTTGTTCCAGAATAGCCCCAGTCGCAAAGTCACTGGCGTCAGTGATGAGTCGGAATGGCTTGGAATGGTCAGGAAGGGCTAAAACAGGGGCTCGTGTGAAGGCTTTGATCAGGGTGTGGAAAGCGCTTTCCGCTGTGGTATCCCAAGAAAAGAGCACATCTTTCTTGGTCAGGTCGAAGAGTGGGCGGGCGACGGTGGAATAATCTTTGATGAACCGTCGATAGAAGTTACAGAAGCCCAAAAACGCTTGGACTTGCTTGACTGTATGTGGAACGGGCCACTCGGTAATACCAGCCACCTTGGCTGGGTCCATGGAAACTTGGCCATTGGAAATCATGATTCCAAGGTATTCGACGGAGGTTTGAGCAAATATGCATTTCTCAGGTTTCAGGTAGAGGTCATGCTGCTCCAAACACTGGAGCACATCGTGGGTCAACACAGTAAGGGAGTCGAGATCTTCTGTGAAGATGAGGATGTCATCGAGGTAGACCACAACATGTCCACCATCGATCAGGGGTCCGAAGAGCTGATTCATGAATGCTTGGAACATTGCTGGTGTGTTGCAGAGACCGAATGGCATTACGGTCGGTTCGAAAAGGCCGTGGGAAGTCTTGAAAGCGGCCTTGTATTCATCACCTTTGCGAATCCGGATGTTATTGTAACCCCACCGGATGTCCAACTTGGTAAAGTAATGCACGTCGTGAAGTTTGTCGATCAACTCGGGAATGAGGGGGAGAGGCGCCACGTTCTTGATGGTGATGTCGTTCAGAGCCCGGTAATCTTGAACTGGGTGGAGCTTTCCATCCTTCTTATCGACGAAAAAGAAGGGGCAGGCCATGGGGGATTTGGAAGGGCGGATGTAACCTTTCCGCAGATGTTCAGAGATGTACTCCTTGAGTGCATCAGCCTCTTTAGGCGTCAGGTGGTAGATGGAACAGTTCTTTAAACTCGCTCCAGGTTTCAGATCAATTGCATGATCCCAGGGTTGGTGCGCAGGCAAGCGGTGGGACGCTTCCTTGCTGAAGACTCGGGTGTATCGCTGGAAGTGACTCGGAATGTGGTCCGTGGAAGGCTTAGGGGCAGTCTTTGCCACTAACTTGGTACTCATGGTGAACTTTGCTCGGATGGCCAAGTGGTCGTACTTGGGAAAACTGTGGCTCCACAGGAATGGCTCAATAGCCTCTTGGAAGAACGTGCGTTCCACAGGTTCTGCTGCATCAGCAGTCGGGATTAAAGTGTCGTCTACTTGTTCGGGTCCTAGCGCTAGGATGTTGGCTCAGAAAGGATCTCGGAAAGGAACTGTTGCATCAACAGAGACTTGGGGTGGAACTTCTGCGCTCGCAGGAACTCGGGAAGGAACTTGGGATGGGACATCTGCACTTGCAGGAACTTGGGAAGGAAGGGCGTCTTTAGCCGGTGTAGGTTCTAACTCTAGAATGTTGATCGTGGTGTCTCGGGTTTGGGGTACTTGGGAGGAAATGACTACAGTCTTCATAGACAAGGTGCAGCTACTTGGGCACCGCGTGAAGGCGATCTGGGGTCTTGACCAGTCGATCTCAAGATTGTGTGCTCGGAGCCAATCCGTTCCTAGGATTATGTCGTGCTCCCCTAGAGTGGTGACGTAGAATTCGACGACCTCGTCGTGATAGGCATTCTCTGCCGTCCTGATCCTTAACTTCTGGATCGTGGTATGCTTGACTAGCCCCGTCTTGTTGGGCGACCCGTCCACGTTTCTAACTGGCATCGGGTTTACTAGAGTTCTCAAAGTCAAGCCGTTTGCACGCGCAAAACCATCATCCGCGATGATGCCCTCTGCGCCACTGTCCAACAGGGCGCGGGCACCGATTTCTCTGCCAGATCGCTTTCCTACTAGCGTCACCCTGAGTACGATAGAAGGAGCTCTCCTATTTCGTATCGTCTCGACTGGTACAGGCTCGCCGCCGAGCGTCTCTAGTAAGGAAATGCCGCTTACAGCGCAGCTGGCTATCAATCTTCCATCTGACAGTGCTACAGAGGAAGGACCTAAAAATCCTCGTTAATAGGTGCAGACCATGGACGCACATCCGGGGAGTACGGGAGTATCTCTCGATACATGGCTCCAACCAGAGCCAGATGATCAGTAGGTGCTTCCTCTTGATCTTGATCCTCGTCAACAAAAACGCCTCGCGCTCTACTTGTATTGTTGGGAGGGCGGCCACCTCTGGCCCTCATGCTTTGTGTCTTTAGCTTGCATTCTCGAAGGATGTGGCCTGGGCTACCACAGTATAGGCACAACTTGTTCTGGAAACGCTGGTTTCGTTCTTCTTTGGTAAGTTTGCCTTGGAATTTCTCGGGTCGGGATGAAGAAGCATTGACGTTAACGCTATCGTCTTCGGTCAGGACAGCTCGTCCGAAAGTGGGTCTTCCACTGTTGCGCAAAGGGGAGTTTCTTGGAATGGAATCGGCATATAACTTATATACGCGGTCGAACTCTCTGGCTTTATCTACCAGGTCCTCGAGTGTCATCGGGAGGGGGGAGATGCCCATAAGCTTCATATGTAGGGCCGAAGGAATCGCCTTTCTAAAGGCGTGCATCTGAGTTTGTTCATTCGCGCCGCTTCGCTTGGCGTAAGTGGACCAGTCCTGGTACCACTCGTTGAACGGTCGAGTACCCATCTTTAGGGTATACATCAGGTTGGTGGCTTCCAAAGCCGTATGTGCCGGGATGAAATGCTTGTCAAAGTCAGATTTGAACGTAGCCCACGTTCCAAAGGAGATAGCTGCACCCGCAGCTGGGTTCAAGGCCTTGTGTTGCCTATCCTGGGCCCACTCACCCGCAGAAGTGCCTGCTTTGAAGTAAGTCAGGGCCGCAGATATTTTCTTGTCATCGGTATCGAAAATCGACGCATTGAGGTGGAAATAATTTTCCAAATTATTCCAGAATGCTTCCGCTTTGTTGGGTCTTCCATCAAAGGGTTCAGGTGCTGCACCAAGGATCTTTGCCGGATTTGCAGCCATAGGAATTATCACTGGGGGTCTCGGAGGGGAATGTGAAGGGGATCTCGAAGGGGAATGCAAAGGGATTCTTGGGAGGCGGGGTACTCGAGGCAAAGGCGATCGGGATCGCGGGGGAACCGTTGCTCTGTGTGTGAGAGGTGGGGACGGTAGTCTCGGAGGGGAAGTACTCAGAGGGGAGTTTGTTGAAGTAGTTGCTATTTGATGAAGTCGGCTGGGACCAGGTGCACTTGGAAGTGGACCAGGGGATGCGCGAGGGGAAGAAGGCTGGGAAGCCACTCGAGATATGAGACCGGTAAGTCTTTTAGCGTTGTCGTCAAGGATTCGTGAAACTTCTTCTTGTTCACTATCGGAATCCGGGGCGTTGGAAGGGCTCAAGGGGGTTAGCGAACGCTCACTCTCTGATTGCTCTTCAGAGTCAGAAAACCAAACTGCTCGGTTATTTCCGTATACCCAACGGGAGTGGGTAAAGGACCAGGATACTCTCTTCTTCTTGAAGGATCTGCAAAGGATAGCCCAATCTAGCTTTCGAACCTTTCGGATGTGGGGAAAGACTTGCTCAAAGTCTTGGACTGTAAGACGCTTCTGGGTAATGACGTGTACCCACGGGAAGTGACCGTCGGGACTAGTGATGGGCTGATCGTTGAAGGTGGCGTAGATGAGACCGTCAATGAGGGAAAGGTAGGGGTCCAGGAAATACACAGGGATTCGGTCTTGTTCGTCAGAGGTGAGGTCTCTTCTCTCACTCATTCACTGGGGGTGTCAATGTAAAAGGGAAGTGTTCCACCCGGTCTCGTTCCACGGGTAGAAGACTTGGTATGCAGGGCGGAGGATCGCTCGATCGGGTTGATTCGTCCTTTGCTGGTGGTGAATCCACTGGTATTCTTCGTAAATACCGAAATGGGTCAGAGTAGTTTTACTTCTCCACAAGAAGTTCTGGAAATTCAACGGGCTTGAGGTAATGTCCCGTGCTTGGGTAAGAGGCGATGCAAGGATTAGAGTCTCTTGCGGATACTGATCGTATTGGAGACGACAGTGATGCTTGAAGACATCAAGCTCTCAGGGGGTTCTTGTAGGTAGCTGCTCGGAAACGAAGATGGCTTCAGGGAGGTGACAATGAAGTTCTCGGGGTTGGGTTTCTAGGAAGTGAGCCTCGTCGCTACTTGTTGAATGTTGCCTTGCAACCGGGTTACTCGGGAGGGTCAGATTACTTGATCCGGCTGGGTAGATGCTTGGGTAGACAGGTTCGTTTGATCTACTTTGGTTGCTCCTTGGGATGACCAGGTCTGGGACTATTGGAATAGTTTCGCGAAGGGGGCGTCGGGGTCCCGTAGGTCTTCTCGGGATTACTGGGGAGTTCTCATGGGAAGAAATGTGGGAATTTCTTGCTTGGAAGCGGCGATGGGGTGGTTGTAAATGGGATGAAGCCAGGTTGATAGCCCAATTCGTTATGGGTTCCAGGGTGCCAATTTACACTCGTAAAAATGCTCAGAATTTAATTTGTAACTCTACAAATTAGAGTGTTCTACTCCTATCACTGAAGGGTAGGTAGTTAACACTAGGGGCCCAAAGTACTACGCCTTCTGGAGTAGGGGGAGTCTCTGGTCTATAGCCACAGATGCACACTTCTTGAGTGCACCAGCAAGGACCGTGATTGGTGGTACTTCCCCAATCGTCACTGGTCAATTGTGTGTTGCTGGTTTCGTCTGTTGCCGGGCTACTCGCAGGGAGGGATAATCGCGCTAGTAGGCTAAGGGGATTTTGAACACGTCCTACTAGGAGCTCCACAAGCTCGGGGTCGTTGGGGTCCGTGGGAGGGTCTTGGAAGACGCGGGGGTTGACCAGGTTTTGGTCCGGGTTTGTCAGGGTGGTTTCCCAGGTAGCTCTACTCCAGGAATACGTAAGCTCAGTTCCTTCAGTAATAACCAAGCACGCGGGGCCTTCTCTGTCCACTACGCGGACTTCACAGAAGTTAATTTGTATTTCTTCGTATGAAAGGTGGAATCGGTCGATGAACCGGATCGAATTTCCCCACTGGAGTTGTCGAATGAAGTAGTCACGGCGAGGGGGAATGTAATTGAACCAAAGATAGTTGCTCTTTGTCCAAAGAAGGAGTTGGTCGGTGACAATGTCAGAGAGGTGCCAGAACAGGAGCTGGTCGTTGCAGGCGTCGACAACGGCTGAGAGGTCGTCTACAAAGTCGTTGTAGGAGTCGTGATCCCAAGTCTCTCCAAACTCGAAGAGATTGACTAGATTCTTGAGCACCAAGGGAGGGTCTGTCCAGCAGTTGATGCAGGACGACTCGGAAAGTTCGTAATAGGAAGTCGAAGGATAATACCGACGGATTTGTCGGTCTCTGTGGGTGTCGAAGTTCGCACGAGCTCGTCGGACTCGTTCTTCGTCAGTGGGAACGCGAAGGGGGGTCGGAGGCACTTAAACCACTCGGTTTGCAGTCCTATCACAAGGAAATAAACAAAGGAACTTACTCGTCGTGTTGAGTTGAATCACTCGATTCAGGGATCAAGGCAACAAATCTATACCACTAGTACTTTATAGTGGTTGAGAATCGGGAATAGCCGGTACAAAGGAAAAAGGATCGGCCGGGAGTCATGGAGTGAGACAATGAGACAAGAGAAGGGGGTTGGATCGAATAATATCTTCAAAGAAATAGCCCTGATAGTGGGCAAACACCTGTCCGTTGAAAGCGAAGCGAAGATGTCCATAAGTAGTAACAACACGTCCGTCCAAAAAGTCCTGAATCTCCAACGTTACCAAGGAGTCAATATAACCAGCTCTGCTTATATTGGAGAGGGGTTCGAACACTGCCCGGAGTCCTTCACGGAAGTCGTATCTCACGCTTCCAAGGGGGAGGTCGACAGAGGGGAGGTCGAAGATCGCCTTCGAACAGACGTAGAGGGCGGGGAAGTCGGGGTGTACGGCGGGGTCGATGAGTCGTGGGAGAAGGGTGTAGATGTGTGGGGGCGGGATACGGAATGGGGTAACGGATGGGAAGGTGTGGGAAGCTCTGACAAGAGCAGACACGAGGGGGATACGACGGAAGTGCTCACGAAGACTTTCTGAAGTGGGGCGCCAAGACTCGCCTTCAGGGGTGTAGACAGCGATGTATTGGTGAGGGTGGTCCTCCTGACTGTTTATGCACGAGGGGGGGCGGAAGAGGGGAATAGCAGGAGCAACGTTCTCCTGGTTGGCGTGGGGGACGAGAGGGGACTGATCAGCTACGCGCTCGTAGTCAATGGGAGAGTCAGGGGTTGGGACACAAGGGGGAGGGGACGGAACACGAGGAGGGGCGCTTTCAGGGCACGATGACGGCAAGGGCTCGGAAGGGGGGTCAGGATACACCAATTCTGGTGTCTGGGTGCGAAGGGGAATTGTCACGGTACGAGGGAAACAGACTCTTACTTACGGTTATGACCACATAGTAAGCAGTAATGAGTCATGGACAGAGGGATCAGTCAGCAGTAGCACAATCACATGCCGACGAGGCATGAGTCAACACTAGGATAGTCGTAGTAGGGTTCGAGCTGCTTACGCTATTCGTCATACAGATTCGAGGGGAGCTTTAAAGCGACCCCATGCATGTATAAATAGTGGCTTGATAAGACCAAGATACGCCATCTTGGTCTTCTTTAATCACCACTCCATTCTCATCTCTTCCACACACGATTTGCCTGTCTCTCCTCGAGCAAGTCGTCTTTATCGACCATCGGATTACCTAGTGGCTCGACTTGCCCTAGTGTACGTTCAGATCACGTGCCATACAAGCGCCGTGTATCTCGTGATCAAGTCACGTGATCACCGAGGATATTTTGCTAAGTTGTGAACGCCCTTTCGCAGTCCAAGTCGGACTAACGCCAGTTGTAACGTTCCACCGGACGTTCCTTCTTGTACTGCGGACAAGGCTTTCGGGACGACCCAACGATCACCGGGATATGTTGAAGTCACGTGCTCGATCTTGTGCTAGCTCGGTAATGAGGCGTAGTAGTGTAGCCCAGAGGATGCAGAGGGCGATGAAGAGAGCAAGTCGAAGTTGATATGACTGAATGGTCGGCAAGACAGCACAACCAAGGGAGAATGATGCAGCACGTTCCTTGAACGGCAGGAGTAGAGCGGAAAGGAAAGGACAGGGGCCTTACGGCGATCCCTCAGCTAAGGACAGTTCAACAGATGTATAAGCACCAAAGGTAGCTATCAGCACACAACTGGCAGGACAGCGCAGAAGTGGCACTACAGTGGGTGGTATAATCCAAGAAGTCAAGCTTAGGTCTTCAGCGACCATAAGCCCCAGTCTATATACATGTCCAAGGAGGTTTGAACCCCAGCTTGGAACTCCGAAACCCTAATATCCGGATCCTAGGAATGAGTCATAGTCGAGTCAGAGATAACAATCCACCAATGGCAGTAAGGCGCAAAGGTATGAGTCAGAGATAAAGATCCGCAGCTGTATGAGCGCTGCTTCCATCCAATCAGAACGCAAACGTGTACAATCCATCAGAATCAAGGCACAATCGATCAGGCACATACGAGTCATCACAAACACGAGGCAGTCGAGACCGGTCCAGGCACAAGCTCATCTGGACCCTTCTGGTGCGAGTCTAGCCAGGTCACGTGCCAGGGTCACGTGACGGGCGTTTGATGTAAGATCACGTGATCTACTCCCAGTATTCTTGAGCGAATCCGTGGTAGTTGGGAAAGTCACGTGACTTAGCTGGTTGTTGGGCGCTCCAAGCCCCATATCCCATAACTACAACCTCTTCTTCGGCTTCTTCAGCACGTGATCGCTTCACGGCAGTGTTTCGAGGTCGTCCAGGGGTGTTCGGGGGAACAGTTACGGGCGAAACCGTAACACCAGTGGTGGCGTTACATTAAGACCAAGATCTACCCATCGTGGCATTCACAACCCGAGACCAGTGGAGAAACTTTCAAACTTACTCCCTCAAACGAAGGGGAGATCGCAACATACCAACACAATTCCTAGGAGCAGCCAGGTGGAGAGAGTACAGAGGAGAAACCGGATATTTCATAGACTTCGCATCGGGGCCAACCCAATACCGCCCCGTTGAGTTCAACTTTGACCATCTGTGCTGGGTTGAAATTACGTGGAACCCAATAGATAACCGCTACGACGCAGTACGACCAGCAGGAAGGAATTACAACTGCGATATCGACTCAAGAAACCTACCCACACACGCAGAGTGGGGACGCATAGACGGACAGCCAGAAGAAGAGCCCAGCACTTCCGAACCCAGGACACCCGCACCCTCAGAAACCAGTGGGGACGACAACGAAGAAACAAATGACGACGAATCAGAAGTGGATAACATAGTACAAACAGCTGAGTCTCTATGCCTAAACGAACCAGAGAACATTGAAATACACCCTCCCGAAGGAATGGCCACCGCGACAATCGTCCAAGAAGACCTGGCAACAGAAGAAGCGCGAAGAATCACCGAAGAAGCCAAAGCCTACCTACACCCCATCAACCCAACCACAGGACACCGCATGACGGCCGATGACGCCGCCATATTCAGAGCAGTAGGCCCTGACATACCTGATCCACCACCGGGAGCAGGCGGACCAGCGCCACCAAGAAGACCAGGAGGAAGCTTCAGTCAAGGACCGCCAGGAGGCAGAAGACCACCACACGGGGGAAGACAACCCTAATTTGGAGGAGGAGGTGGAGGGGATCCCTTCAGAGGAGGACCACCACCGCCGCCGCCACCAGCGGCAGGACCAGCACCAGGAGCACCACACGGAACAGACAAACTTGTGGGAGAACCCCCAAGCATATTCGATGGGAACAGAGATGAGTACGAATCGTTCCTCACACAATGGCACATCTACTGGGGGCAAAACTCAGAAGCGCCGATCATGACCAACGTCTATCGACGATGCCTACTGTTCCTAGGATTCGTCAAAGGACCGCGAGTATCTAACTGGACGCTCGGCTTCCTCCAATGGCTCAACAACGAACTGCACCACGGACGCAACAGATACGACCCATTCCTGTGGGACACGCTAACGGCGGGATTCTCTGACCACTTCTCAAATGTACTAGAGCAAGAGCAAGCGCAAGCCACGTTAGCTAAGGGATTCAAAATGGTGGGAGACGACATTGATTCATACGTCACCAACTTCGAACAGCTAGCGCGGAAAGCTGACTACCGACTCAACGACTGCCAAACACTGGACCGATTCACGGTGGGCCTCCCGAGGGCCCTATTTACAAAAATATACGAACTAGACGATCCTCAAACCTTCAACGAATGGAAGGAAGCGGTGTTGCGACGACAAAAACAGTACATCCATTTGCGCGCCCGCCTAGGACTCAACGCGAACCCCTGCAACGCGCCACCATCGCGACCACAGCAAAACCACGGATACACCCCACAATGGGCGCCACCCAGGTTCCCACCACCACGCTACGATCCGAACACCATGGACACATCGGCAGATAGAACCCACACACGCCTCGCAGAGGTAGGGGATCCAAACCGCAGTGGCTATCAGAAACCGCCATTCCCACCAAGAGGAGGACCAGGACAGAACCGAGGAGGCCAGCCACGCCGGGATATGAGGGAAGTCATCTGCTACAATTGTAACAACCCCGGCCACTTCTCACGAGAATGTACACGCCCCAGGAAGCCAAGGCAGCAGTTCCAGCCACATGCAAGCACAAGTCGCAGCGCAGAAACCGACTATTATGGCCAAGAAACAACAACGGTACGCCGCGTGGAGACTACGCCCAAAGGACAAGCCAAGGAGTGGATGGAGACGCTTAGAGGGGCTAGCGACGAGGTGAAAGACCTCGTATTCAAGGATCTCTGGACCCAAGAGGGTTTTCAGGACGCCTGAACCCATCGGCCTGGGTGAGGGCAGTCAATTGTAATTCTGTAATCATGACTCGCTACCGTTCGCTCCGAATTCCAGTATCGATTCGTACAAATTACTCCATGGCCGACATCAAGGGGCTCATTGACTCTGGAGCTACCGACAACTTTATAAGACCCATGTTCGCTAAACGCATGGGCCTCGGGCTACAAACCCTTGAGAAACCGAAGAAAATTTGGAACATAGACAACACAGAAAACAAAGCTGGGTCTATTACACATTTTATCGATCTAGATGTCCAGACCAACAATGTCTCTAAGACTATGAGATTCCTCGTCACCAACATAGGAAATGAGGATCTCATTCTTGGGTACCCGTGGTTGGCCACCTACGAACCAACCATCAGCTGGGGGCACACCACCATTCACGAAGGGGCCCTCCCAGTAGTACTTCGATCAATCAACCCTGCAGAACCACAAACCACAATAGCCAGCGCAATGACCCAAGACGAAGCGGAAGAAATCGTCCAAGAACTCGAAGGAGAATGCCAGCTACGCACCACAGCCACCAAACTAGCCATCGCAGCTAATCAAAACACCGTCGTGACAGCCCTCCCAGAACCATACCAACGCTTCGCGAAAATCTTCAGCGAAGAGGCATCCCATCGATTCCCGCCATCACGGCCGTGGGACCATGCAATTGATTTCAAACCCGGTACACCCCCCAGCATCGACTGCAAAGTCTACCCAATGTCACAAGACGAAGACGGACAACTACGTGAATGGCTAGACGAACAGCTCAAGCTAGGTTACATCCGACCCTCAAAATCACCCTACGCCTCGTCATTCTTCTTCATCAAGAAAAAAGATGGAAAGCTGAGACCAGTACAGGACTACCGGCGAATTAACGCCTGCACGGTGCGCAACCAATACCTGCTACCTCTCATGTCGGAACTCATCAACAACCTCGGAGGCGGGCACATATTCACCAAGCTTGACGTTCGCTGGGGATACAACAATGTACGCATCAAAGTAGGAGACGAGTACAAGGCCGCGTTCAAAACAAAATACGGATTATTTGAACCCCTCGTCATGTACTTCAGACTTACAAATTCACCGGCAACATTCCAGAACATGATGAACGATATTTTGGGCAACACGATTCGCGTCTTCGCAGCAATGGGCACAATCATCCGCGTTTACATGGACGACATTGGCATCGCAACACTTGAGCACGCAGGACTTCAGGCACACATAGACGCAGTATGCGCAGTACTCCAAGTCGCAATGGACCACGATCTCTACTTCAAACCGTCCAAACGTACCTTCCACCAACCGTGAATGGATTACCTGGGGGTAATCCTTGAAAAGGGGGTGACCCGCATGGACCCCATAAAAATTGCTGGCATACGCAACTGGCCCACACCCACAAAGGTATGCGACGTACGCTCCTTTCTGGGCTTCTGCAATTTTTACCGCCTCTTCATTCGCGGTTTCGCCACGTACGCACGAGCTCTCAACAAACTCACACGCAAAGATGCAGAATGGAAATGGGGCAAAGATGAAGAAACCGCCTTCCAAAACCTCAAACGCCTAGTTACCAGCGAACCGATACTCGCACACCCCACACTGACAGATCAGTTCAAGCTCGAGGTAGACGCGTCCAGATACGCAGTAGGCGCAGTGCTTCTACAAAAGAAACAAGACAGGAAACAACACCCCATCGGATATTTCTCGGCCACCCTGAACGAAGCTGAACGCAACTACGACATTTACAACTTAGAACTCCTGGCCATCGTCAAAGCACTATGACACTGGAGGCCATTCCTGGCAGGATCCCCGCACAAAGTCAAATCTTTTCGGACCACCTAAACCTCACGCACTGGAAATCCCCACAAAAGATAAGTCGCTGTGTGGCTCAAGAAGTATTGGAACTCATGGAACAAAATCCACCACATCAAAGGAACCAACAACGGCCGTGCAGACACTTTATCACGAAGACCCAACTACGACAGCGGAGAACGAGAAACGAAGGAGTCGTCGTCCTACCAGAAGCCGTATTCGCGCGAAACCTCACCACCCAACACCCGGAAGCCCACGATCAAGACGAGAACATCATACGCCCATGGGTAGACCCCCACAAACTCAAGAAAGTCGATGGAGTCTGGTACCATCAAAGTGCACGAGTTATCACCAGAGGACCAGAGGAAATCTGCACCATCATCGCCAACCATCACGACCCCCCGTCTATGGCCACCCCGGAATCAAACGGACGACGAGAATCATCGAACAAAGTCACTGGTGGCCAAACATGCTAAAACAGGTAACAGAATATGTCCAAGGATGTGCAGAGTGCCAACGCCACAAAATCAACAACCGCCCGACGAAAGCACCACTGGTACCAATCACACCGAAAACCGATGCTAAGCCATTTGAAGTCATTGTTGAGCCGTAATACCTACTATAAGGCTCATTACGTAGGAATGACAGTACGATTAGTTATGCTATACACGTAATTCGGAGTATTTAGTCATACGGTATATGTACAGAATCCCCTTAAGGGATTATTCCGAGTCCACCGGTGATTAGACATTAGGCGACACTGAAAACGCGATATTGTGGACGCCTCTACTCATCACTTTTCCCCAAACGGACATGGGTGGACCATAGAGTATATAAATCCTACTATAGGAGCGAGTACCTATACACATCTCTCTCCACCCCACTCTGAGCTTCCTCTGCTTCACTCTAAGCCTCATCTAAGCTCTCTATTCAGGTAAGGGTCTACCTGTACACTGCGTGCATTGCTGCGCAACAGGTTATGGGCCCTGCCATAAGTCGCTTTGCGCCTTCATTGGCTGCAACGACGGCGGGTTACCTTTAGTACCTGCAGTGGGGTTGTCGCCTTCATTGGCAGACATTAGTCTCCTCCACTATGGGGAGACTATGACAGTATGTCGCCTTTAATGGCAGACATTAGTCTCCTTATAAGGGGAGACTATGCCGGTTTATTTTTCTGTTATTAGTCGCATACGGTGCTGACTACTCTCTATTCAGAAACCTTTTACAAATGTCGACTCTCACTACTCTTGTCCCCGTTCTTGACAGTAACAACTACCAAATTTGGGCTAAGCAAATGGAGGCTTTCTTAAAGTCTTCTGCGCTATGGGATATTATAAGCGGAAGACGGATCCTTCCTGCTTTCAAGGACAAAGACGCTCCTACCCCTGCGGAGGTTGAAGTGTACAATGCATGGGCTATTGATGACGACCGTGCCCTAGGCTCGATCGTGCTGCACCTTTCACTGGCTATACAATGCCAGGTTGAAACATTTGTGACTGCTGGTGATGTTTGGGGACATCTCAAGTCCCAGTATGGGGGCATTAGTGCCGCTAACGTCTACCAGGACTTTAAGCGTGCCATGGCGTTCCGTCTGGACTATGCTAAGCACCCTGGCCCCCAGATTGATGAACTGGCCACTATCTATGACCACCTTGCCGCTAATTCTGCGAAAGTACCCGATGGCCTTCAGGCCATGATGCTTCTCTCGAAACTACCAGCCAAATGGGAGTCATCCCTGGTCCCTATCCTCATGTCGGGCACTACGGCAAAGAAGCTTACTTTGACCGACATCCGTACTGCAGCGGTCAATCAGTGGGAAATCGAGCATACAAAAGGCCAGTCCTCTAACAAGGAATCGGCCAACAAGTTGTCGGTGGTCAAGCGCAAGCGTAACAACCCCGACTTCCAGCAGCAGCAGCAAGGCTCTTCAGGCCAGCAGAACAAGAAGTGCGGTAATCAACCGCAGCAGCAGCAGCAGCCCCAGCAGCAGGGAGGGAATCATCGCCAGCGTAGTAAACGCGCTGGCAAGAAGTTCAAAAAGCAACATACGCAAGGGCATACGCACATTGCCGACGTTGCGGCGCTCCCAGCGCCAACCTCTACGACCGTTGCGCATATCTCGCCTTCTGGGCTTGAGCAGCGCATCTCCTCTGCTCCTCCTGCGAAGAAGCGCGTCCCAGGACACTATAAGACCTTCAATAAGGCTCTGGACGTCACCCAGGCCTTAGAAACACCTGGAACTGTACAGACAGTGAAGATGCTTGAGCAGCGTCCTGGGCAGATGGTCGCGGATTCCCTGTGGACCAAGAACCCGAACACCTTCGCAGAGGACTGGGAAATGTCAGATGAGGATGAGGACCTCCCTACAGGCTGCAGTGCGCCCATTAATTCGCCTCCAGATACTCCTAAACTAACCTTGACCCCTTTAGTCTCACCTTCTGAGCAAGAGGCATGCAAAGACAAGGGCAAGGAGCCCATTCACACGGTTGAGCCTATCGAAGAATGCCCAGATAGTCCTACTGCGGTTGAAATAACCAAAATGTGGGAAGGCTTTCATAAGAAGGCAGCAGTACGTGCCCCCTCCCCGGATATTTCTCTGGATTGGGGAAGCGAAGCGAACGACGACGATGACCGTGACGTCTATGACGACCTCGCTGATGCAGTAGGACAAGATGACTTCAACCCCTACGAGGATGGGTTAGTAACTTTCCCTCCTCTAATAAGCAAATCTGACCACTCTACAGTGCTACTGGATATGATGCCGACTGGTGCTTCTAAAAATAGTAGTTACAGTGCACTTGTAAATAAAGTTGTGAATAGCGCTAATATATGCGCTCATGGTCTTGATTTCGCTTTATGCTCGAAATGTAAGGGAAAGAAAAGTCAAACAGAGCAAGAACCCATTTGGTTACTTGACTCTGGTGCGTCGGCACACTTTACAAATAATAAACTGGACTTTATAAGTTATACCCCCCTTTCACAAAAGCCTATGGTAAAGATGGCAGCCCATGCTCTTTATATACAAGGCAAAGGCTCAGTCTTACTAAAGCATTCTGTGGAACATAATGGCATTAAAACAGAGCGTATTACACGCATGTATCCTGTCTTTCATATACCACAGATGACAACTAAGCTATTGTCCATGGGGGAGTTTCTTCAACAGGGATTGCGCGTTCATGGGGATTCGCAGCATATATCTCTATTCTATAAGGGCAGTACGACGCCCATATTACAAACAAAACCCCTAGCAGATGGTCAGACACTTTACTGGCTTGATGCCGAAGTCACGCAAGTGAAAAATGTACATGAAGCCCATAGTACAATCTATACTGCTGACTACGACATTTGGCATAGACGTCTAGGACACCCTTCGAAGGAAGTACTACGTTGTGCCAAGGATCACACTAAGGGATTCCCTAAGGACCTTAAATATCCTTCTGAGACACCCATATGTCCTGGTTGCGCTCAAGGGAAAATGCCTGCTTCAACGCATAAACCCTCTGAGACGCGTGCTAAGAAGCCTTTTGAAAAGATTCATTCCGATCTTAAGAGCTTCCTAGTTGACTCGTACCACAAATATAAATACTTCATTAGTTTCTTTGATGACTTTTCCTCCTATGCGTGGGTCGTGCTATTACGCACCAAAGCACAGGCCATCAATGCGTTAAGGCAGTTTGTTGCCATGGTTAAAAATCAGCATAACGCCACTATTAAACAGTGGATGTCTGACGCTGGAGGAGAATACAAATCTGACGAGTTTACTAAGGTACTGAAAGATATGGGCATTACTATCCTACAAAGTGCACCACATACTCCCCAACAAAATGGTCATGCTGAACACTTTATGCGTACTTGTATGGATAAGGCTCAGGCTATGCACCTTGAAGCCTGTCTCCCTCAATCCTGGTGGGAATTTGCGGTCCTACATGCAGTACATTGCTATAATAGGACTCCAATAAGTCGCCTTAATTGGCAGACACCCTATATGAGCTTGCATGGTGAAGCACCTAGTCTTTCACACTTACGAGTGTTTGGATGTGGCGCATATGTGCACATACCAGAAGATTGCAGATCGAACAAACTTGACCCCAAAAGCGAACAAATGATCTATATTGGTCACACTGAGGGCATAAAAGCATATAGATTCATGCGGATCAAAAACAACACAGTGTTCACCAGCACTACTGCATTATTTGATGAGACCGTATACCCTAAGTGCGAAACACAAAGGGTGCGGGGTACAACCCGCATAAATGAGCCAGTAGAGAATCAACCTCCTATGGAGGATGAACCATCACCTACACAGCCCATTCCAAGTGGTTTTGACGATGATATGCCTACTCATCATCCCCCTAAACAGAGGCAAAATAGGGAGGATGCGCCAGACCGTGACGGCGAATCTGTGGAACCAGAGGAACCAGAAGCGCAACAGCCTCCGCCTCCTGCGCCAGAACCAGCACTACCACGACGGTCTGCGCGCTTGAGGAAAGTACCTACTTGTCCTGGCAATGTCTATGGGGAAGACAGGCACCCCACAAACATAACTAAAGACGTTGAACGGAGTAGCAAGTGGAAAGAAATGGTTGGAAGACAGCCTGGTCGCTCCAGAGCTGATAGTACACCAGGGCAAAGGCAGATTCCAGGAGGATTTCCTGAGACAAACCCTGACCCTCCACCTGCTGAGAGTGAAGCTCCGCCAGAACCCTCAGAGGATGAAGTGGATGATTTATTGTCATGCCTTGCTCAGGAAGGGGGAGTAAAATTCCTAGATCATCTGCTTGCCAAGGCAGTTCCATCTAATGATCTGGAACCACTGGACACTTCTAATATATGGGAGTGGACCTATAAAGATATAATACGCATGCCTGCAGCACAACAAAAGGAATGGAAGACTGCTTGTCGCGAGGAACTAGAGGCACTTCGCAGACGTAATGTCTTTGAGCTTGTGGAACCCCCTAAAGGGAGGAAAATAATAAAAAATAGATGGGTCTTTGATCAAAAGACTGATGGTCGCAAGAAAGCCCGGCTTGTTGCCAAAGGCTTTTCTCAGGTTGAAGGCGTTGACTATGATGAAATATTCTCACCAGTAGTGCGCTTTGAGACTGTCCGGATGATGCTCGCGCTTGCAGCGCTAGAGGATTGGCACATCACTGGACTAGATGTTAAAACTGCCTTCCTATATGGAGAGCTCAATGAAGAGCTATACATGGAACAACCTGAGGGCTTCAAAGCCAAAGGGCATGAAAACAAAGTACTGCGACTAAAACGTGCCATTTATGGACTTAAACAAGCTGCTCTAGCATGGTGGAAAGCGCTGGATAAGTCCATGGCTGCGATGGGCTGCAAAAGGCTATTATCTGACTCAGGACTCTTTACCCATAGAGGAAAGAGTGGCGCCCTTGTAGTGATCATTGTCTATGTTGATGATGTGATCTTTATGGGATCGGACAAAGCCCTTTTAAATGAACTTAAGAATAGGTTCATGAAGGCTTGGGAATGTTGCGACTTAGGTGATGCAAAGGAATTCTTGCGTATGCGCATTCAGCGGAAACATGGAAAGATCTTTTTAGATCAAACCGCTTACTTAGAAAAGGTGCTGCAACGCTTTGGACTCGCAGATGCGAAAGCAACTGCAACTCCACTTCCTGAAGGGTACCAACCTGTACCTAATAATTCACCAGTCAACCCAAGCGTCAGGAGCAAATACCAGCAAGTTATAGGTTCACTCCTATACATAATGCTTGGGACTCGTCCTGACATCGCCTATGCAGTTGTTAAACTATCACAATTCGCTGCAAACCCCTCAGAGGACCATTTGAACAGAGCACTCTATATCTGTCGCTATTTGCTCGGGACTTCTTCATACTCTTTGGTGTATGATGGAAGATCAAATGGAGGCTTAATTGCCTATGCAGACTCTGACTGGGCTTCAAACCCAGATAATAGGCGATCTACCACAGGTTATATGGTTAAACTGGCTAATGGGATATTCAGTTGGAATTCTAGAGCGCAAAAGACAGTCGCATTATCTTCCACTGAAGCTGAATATATGTCGCTGTCGGATACTAGCAGACAATTAGTTTGGATAAAGTCACTCTTTACTGAGCTTGGCATCAAACTAAGCCCAATACCACTCTGCGGTGATAATCAGGGGTCCATCTTTATGGCCTCAAACCCTGTCCAAGAAAAGTGTATTAAACATATTGATATACGCTATCACTACATAAGAGAAGTAGTGAGGGACAAGAAAATAGAACTATTCTTTATAGATGGTTCAGAGAATCCCGCAGATATGTTTACCAAGAACCTAGGGCGTATTAAGTTCGAAAAAATCAGAAGTCAGTTAGGACTTGAGTTTTACTCATCCAACTAAGTCACAAGGCAACAAACTTGGCCTTGAGACAAGCCTGAAAATTCCATTAATACTATGGAAGGTATATCGAGCGACGCTTGAAGACATTGTCTTCCGCATACATAGATTCTTCTCAACCAGAGAATCACAACATTTCTGCTCATTATACCAAAAAATCAGCCCAATGAACTGTAATAGTTCAAAAGCTGAAATGGGATGGTGAAGAGAACTCGGTCTCGAAACCGCTCTCATGGTTCCAAGATAGACTCCCTTCTAATCATGGCTAGAATATTAATTCGCCTTACACACTTGCTTAGAGCGCTTAGTAGCTGCACTTAGCAAGGGGGAGTGTTGAGCCGTAATACCTACTATAAGGCTCATTACGTAGGAATGACAGTACGATTAGTTATGCTATACACGTAATTCGGAGTATTTAGTCATACGGTATATGTACAGAATCCCCTTAAGGGATTATTCTGAGTCCACCGGTGATTAGACATTAGGCGACACTGAAAACGCGATATTGTGGACGCCTCTACTCATCACTTTTCCCCAAACGGACATGGGTGGACCATAGAGTATATAAATCCTACTATAGGAGCGAGTACCTATACACATCTCTCTCCACCCCACTCTGAGCTTCCTCTGCTTCACTCTAAGCCTCGTCTAAGCTCTCTATTCAGGTAAGGGTCTACCTGTACACTGCGTGCATTGCTGCGCAACAGTCATTGCCCTCGACTTCATTACTAAACTACCGGAATCGCAGGGATACGACTCCATCCTTACGGTGACCGACCACGACTGCACCAAAGCGTTGGTATTCATCCCCTGCAACGAAGAGATATCAGCAGAGGAAACCGCAGTGCTGTACGTCACTCACGTGTTTCGGAGATTCGGATTACCGGCGAAAATTATCAGCGACTGCGACCCACGCTTCGCATCGAAATTCACATGAGAGCTATGCCGAATCCTAGGCATATACCAGAACATCTCCACGGTGTACCACCCCCGAACAGATGGACAATCGGAGTGCACCAATCAGTGGCTAGAGCAGTATCTATGGTTCTGGACTAACGAGCGTCAAGACAACTGGGCGCAGTTCCTACCTATGGCAGAATTCGCGCACAACAACTGGCCGCATGAGGCAACAAGGAAATCCCCGTTCTCACTCATGATGGGATATGATCCGCGCGCTGATTGGATCAATAAGCCATCCCCTATTCCGCAAGTGCTCACGCGACTCCAACAGTTCTGCGAGGCACGAAGCGAAGCCCAGAACCTCATCAAAAAGGCGCAAACCCTGTGGATCAAACACCAAAGCACACCCAGGTACCAAATCGGAGATCAGGTGTGGCTAGAGGGGCGACACCTCCAAACCAATCAGCCAACCGCCAAACTGGCGGCACGACGGCATGGCCCCTTCAAAATCACATGTGTCCTATCACCGGTCAATTATCAACTCGAGCTTCCCACGCAGTGGAGTATTCACCCTGTGTTTCACATTGACTTACTCACGCCTTATCGAGAAACACCCATGCACGGGGAAAACTTCCAGCGCCCACCACCAGATTTGGTAGATGGAGAAGAGGAGTATGAAGTGGAGCGCATTCTAGACTCCAGGCAATTCAGCCGGAGCAAGAAACTACAGTACCTCATGAAATGGAAGGGGTACCCAGACTCGGAGAACCAGTGGGTCGACCAACATGATGTATTTGCTAACGAAGCTCTAGCAGAATACAAGCGGAGCCTGAACTCGAAAGAGACACACATAAGAAGAGGACGAATCGCAACTAAACCCCCATCTCTTCACACTGGATTCCTCGCTCAAACAAACATGTCTCTTCCCACTTCCCCCTCGTCCTCCTCTCTCACTTCCTGTCTCGTCGACAGCCTCACCCATGAAGAGCTCCGAGCGGCTCTCAACAACGTCCAGTCCATCATCGACGTCGAAGACCCAGACCAGCCCGCCACATACTGGATCCTCAACCCCAACGGCGACCACCTCAACACAGCGCCGTACACTGAAGCCGAAATTACTCGGCTTCGTGCAGCTGTCGGACTCTTTGCGAGTCCCCCATCTCGACCTGACCCTGTGCGGATCGAGATCAAGCAAGAAGAAGACCCCCGCAACGTTGAGGTGGCAAGAGTGGATGAAGACATGGGATTGGAGGAAGCCAGCGGAGGACTGGAAGCGCCGACAGCTAGCGGTAGCTGCAGCCAGAAGGGCTGTCATCTACCACCGACACCGCCAACATACCGAGACGCTGAAAGAGCAGTGTACGAAGCAGTCGAAGGAGGCCTGAAGGAATGGTACCCAGTTGAGCAGCCCTACCTTATTACGGCCACCGACTCTGACGACCCCCACGAAACCCCATACGCGTGCGACTCCACGGGTCGCCCCATATACCGCGGAGGCGTAGTCGTCGACACCCACGACTCCACCGCACCGGCTGTCCGCCTCCGATACCTGGGAGGGACATTGCGGGTCGCACCACATGGATACAAACACAACAGGGGGGACGACTTCGTCCATTACCCCATCACCGACGCTCAAGGGGTGACCTGTCAGGCCACCTACGTTCAAGTCATCGCCGGACCAGACCCCCTGGTCCTCAGCCTCGTGGACGACAGCGACAAGGTATACAGTCGCCCCCTATACGCCGAACCCCACGTCTGGGAGACAGGCAAACCCCACTACGCACCCGAAGATCTGTATGCCCTCGTCGGAGGGCACAGTAACCAGCACCAGGTGGATCGCACGGTCAACGAGTTGAGGGATGTAGGGCTCAAAGCTGAGTTAACCTGATTCCGCGCTTATCGACACGAGGCTGAGAGGATGGAGCAGCGGCTCCACGCCCTAGCTCAGGTGCTCGGAGGGGTGCAGTCAGAGCTGGCCCGGTGCAAATTCTGGCTGGAGATGGCGAACACCCTGGATCGGATCACGGAGAGGCAGGAAGCTTGGGTCAGAGGGATAGGCCCCACTCAGTGCCGTGGGCGTCGCAGCTGAAAAGGGGGTGATGTCACGGTACAAGGGAAACGGACTCTTACTTACGGTTATGACCACGTAGTAAGCAGTAATGAGTCATGGACAGAGGGATCAGTCAGCAGTAGCACAATCACATGCCAACGAGGCATGAGTCAACACTAGGATAGTCGTAGTAGGGTCGAGCTGCTTACGCTATTCGTCATACGGATTCGAGGGGAGCTTTAAAGCGACCCCATGCATGTATAAATAGTGGCTTGATAAGACCAAGATACGCCATCTTGGTCTTCTTCAATCACCACTCCATTCTCATCTCTTCCACATGCGATTCGCCTGTCTCTCCTCGAGCAAGTCGTCTTTATCGACCATCGGATTACCTAGTGGCTCGACTTGCCCTAGTGTACGTTCAGATCACGTGCCATACAAGCGCCGTGTATCTTGTGATCAAGTCACGTGATCACCGAGGATATTTTGCTAAGTTGTGAACGCCCTTTTGCAGTCCAAGTCGGACTAACGCCAGTGGTGGCATTACAGGAATGGATCGGACCACTACTTGCATCCATATATCAAACTCCTCGTACTCGAGAGGAGTCGCAGGGCGGGGGGCAACAGGGCAGGGGGTGTCGACACGAGCGGAGGAGGGACGAGTGATGGGCGATGGGAGCCCAGAGAGGGGTTCACCGAAGATGTCGGTGAGGACGTACTCGTATTGTACGCCTGAGGTGGACGAGCCTTGTTCGAACTCTTGAACAAAGGCAGAGGGGGACATGAGGGGAGTGAGGGGTGATGGGAGACGAAGGGGAGGGGTGGTGTCAATGACGGGAGGCGACGGGGGGCGGGGGGTAACGGTGGAACGAAGGGAAGAGTGACGACAAGGGGGGCGAGGGTATTGGTGGTCGTTTTCCTCGAAATATGACCCAGAATCTCCATCCCACTGACCAAACTGCGAGAAGTCGTAGTCGTAGTCAGACACTGGGAACACCCGGGGTCAGGTCTAATTGGGTTAGACTGTCCAAGTGTGATGACTCACTGTCACTCGACAGGGAATCACGACGGGTTCAGAAGACCAGGGGTGGTGGAGAACGCGGAGCGGGGCACAGGGACTACTGTGATGGAAAGCTTTGGCTCAACTGTCAGAACTGGCACGACGGCTCAGGGAAAGTGGCACTTAGTGGCAAGTCGTGCTTGACAGCTGAAGGGGCACTAGTGCTCAAGAGGCGGGAAGAGGCAAAGGGAGGATGTCACAAGTGGACAGTCTGAGGGACTGTCCGTTCTTTTGCGCTGGCTTATATACCCAGGGGGGTGGTCTGTGTGTAAGTTTAGGGCAGGCTTAAGGTCTGCCCACAGGTGCTGCAGAATACTGCGGAATGGAACATTCCAGTAACATCTAAATATAGTGTCCAATGGGAAAATCAGGATAGTATTGTACGACTGCTCTGCAGTCGATGACGCCATATGATGTGACTGCTTCGCAGTCCAATCAGAATAATCGTAGGAGTGGTATGACTGCGCCGCAGTCGAGTTGGTCATAATGATTTGACTGCTCTGCAGTCCAATCAGATAAATCCAAGGAATGGTACGACTCTCAGTCGTCAGGTGATTTGATAAACGATGGGAGATCACGTGACACATCACATGATCGTCGGAGTACGAAATTCAAACTCCGATTTCGGGTTTCCCCTTTAGGAAGGTGATTAGGTAAGACCGGGCCGGTGCGGACCGGTCTTAGACGCCTGAGTCACGACCCAAGTTTCTAGGTTCATGACAGCGAAGGCTTTGACTTGGGAGGACTTGGGCTTTGCCGTGGAGGACACGCTTGTCGTACTCATCCGTGATGATGTGGATGACTGTCGCGGGAGTAATGGTAGTCGAGCTCATGTCGGTGTTGGTGGTTATGATGCTGATATTGGCGTCGTATGAAGAAGGTAAGGATCCCAACAGCATATTTGTATATTGTTCATCGCTGATGGTTTGTCCCATAGCCGCCAACTGCTTGCGAAAATTAGCGAGCGATTCAAAATGAGTGCGTACGTCTTCGTCCTCTCCACACTTCGTATTTTGAAGCTTCCTCCCCAAATCGATCAACAGGTTCCTCGTCTGCCCCTCAAAAATCTTCTTCAACTTGTCCCATACGGACTTCGCATCGGCTCCACCTTTGATGCGGTTGAAGATACTGTCGGGCACGGACGCAACAATGAGCTGCCTAACCGCAGCTTCATCGACCTTCCAGCGCATCTCGGGCTTCATTGTAGCGTCTACCACGGACGCTTGCCTGACTTAGGCTTCTTGCTTGGTGGCGATCCTTGAAGTCGGAAGTTGCGGTTAGCGAAGGTCTCTGGGTAGAAAGCGGGATGAGGCTGAAGACTCTCGTCTTTCCCAAAGTAAGCATGAAGGTCTTCTAGTTGAATGACCCCTGGAGGGATCCTATCGATGTACTTGGCATTGGCCCAAGAAGTGCTGTCAAGTATGAAGAAAGAGTGATACGGGACAGCCACGCGTTTGTTGCGGTAAAGGTGTACTTGGTAGGCTGCGACGTCTGGAGGGAAGTCCACTGATCCATGAAGGGACAGATAATAAGTCATGGGGATCCCTGGTCTAAGGGGATATACCAGACGACTCACTTAAGAGGGGGAAAACCTCTTAGCAAAGACGAGTAGACTGTGGTGGTATTGGAAGAAGACCAAGATGCCATTCTTGGTCTTCGCGCTACTCAACTTATACAGATACACGCGGGCTTTGAAGCGCCGCTTGAATACTGCTAGCCAATAGCGTAAGTACCGTGAACTCTAGTACAGCTATCCTAGTATGAGTCACATCGAGTCATTACAAGATCTGATCCGCTATCGTACAATCACATGTGCTGGAGCTTACCCGGCTGACTGATCCTACAAGTCCATGATGATATTCTGCTGACGGGGATGTCATAGTCGCTGCGTCAGTGTCCACTTCCTGGCCTGAGGCGCCGATCAAACCGAAATGTAACATTCATGCCCCCTACGTCGCCGGCATCCTTGTATGCCTGGTTTAACGTCTACCACGGACATTTGCCTGACTTAGGCTTCTTGGTGAGTGGCGATCCTTGAAAGTCGGAAGTTACGGTTAGCGAAGGTCTCTGGGTAGAAGGCGGGATGAGGCTGAAGACTCTCGTCTCTTCCGAAGTAGGCGTGGAGGTCTTCCAACTGTATGACTCCCTCTGGAACCCTGTCGATGTATCTGGCACTGGCCCATGAAGTGCTGTTGAGTATGAAGAAGGAATGGTATGGAGCGGCTACACATTCATTGTGATACAGATATACTTGATAGGCTGCGATGTCTGGAGGAAGGTCCACTGATCCGTGAAGGGACAGGTAATAAGTCACGGGGATCCCTGGTCTAAGGGGATATGCCAGACAACTCACTTAAGAGGGAGAACCTCTTAGCAAAGACGAGTAGAAGATGGTGGTATTGGAAGAAGACCAAGATGCCGTTCTTGGTCTTCGCACTACTCTACTTATACAGATACGCACGGGCTTTGAAGCGCCACTTGAATACTACTAGCCAATAGCGTAAGTACCGTGAACCCTAGTACAGCTATCTTAGTATGAGTCTCGTCGAGTCACTACAAGATCCAATCCGTTATCATACAATCACATGTGCTGGAGCTTACTGTTGATAAGTGACCTGAGCGCATCTAGCAGCTCAATGGACATGCAGATAACGGACTGCTTTAGATAAGATATATTGGACTTATGTAGATTAGATTATACTGTATATGATCTTTACAATCTCGGACTTTCTTATCTATGACATCACTGTACAATGACATCATAGACTCCTCTGGACTCCCCTTGTATTTCATCCTTGTACTCTGATCCTTGTTGATATCTTTATTATGATGTCACTATGATATCATGTTCCAGACTTTGCTTGTTCTATACGCCTTGTTCTCCAGAACAGTACACTCCTTTGTCCACTTGTAGAACAATGCGTCTTGTATTTACTGTGACCAGCTGTTACCTGCGTCACTCTGTATTTTTGTATAAGTAGTATAGCTTGTACGCTCCTGGTCCACATCAGTTCTCATCTGTTGTGTGCCAGGTATGTTTCTCTCTCTTGTATAAATCATCAGTTCTCATCTGTTGTGTGCCAGACCTCACATCTGCTTCACTTGCTTGATATTACTCTGTTGCTGCTTCCAGCCACCCTCTGTATCTCACCACAGTCTACTTTGTCACTGTGAGTATAGTCCCTTCATGTGCGCTGTTCATCAGGTTATGGGCCCTGGTGCCCTAGCCACTCCACTTGGCTGGTCACTGTGTTCTTAGGATCACACACCAGGCTAAGGTCTGTCTGGGGCCTCACCAGCCTTGCCCAAGGCAGTAAGACACTGGGGCGCCAGTGGTCTCTGCTGAGGAACCTCCTGTTCATGTACTGCCCAGTAGTCCTACTTTCATCCCTACTGTTTTCCTAGCCCCTGCGCTATGCGCAAGGAGATTGGATCTGGTAGCCCCTTAATACATATCCAGGTGTGCATGGCCCACTGGGCTGTGTATTGTGGAGCTTAGTGCCAGCTGTCTCCGGTGCTCCACACTGGGCGCAGGATCTCCTCACCATGGGAGTGTAAAACCTGGTTCAGACTCTGGGGGGTGTTCACCACTATGGTGTTCTGCAACCAGATACCTGCCTTGTAGCGGCAATGGGAAAGGATTCAGTAAAGCCACTTGTGGCGATGAGGCAACCAACAGGCCGAGGAGGCTGAGGTAGACAGCCTTGGGCTCTGAAAGCATCCATTCCATATCCCCCTGACGCAAACTAGTGAGCCGTGTCCTAGACACATCCTGGCTGGCAGCTGGCTCCTAGTATGGCAAAGGGATCTTCCACCCTGGGCCTAG
Source organism: Lactarius akahatsu (assembly GCA_021524915.1). Classification (NCBI taxonomy): domain Eukaryota; kingdom Fungi; phylum Basidiomycota; class Agaricomycetes; order Russulales; family Russulaceae; genus Lactarius; species Lactarius akahatsu. The sequence goes on from JAKELL010000190.1 coordinate 87,766, forward strand.
CCCTTGTATCACTGGCATACCACAGGAGGCAGGACGCGTTAGCGTTCTGGCCTTACAGATTCACAGACAGGAGTGGTATCCCCATCATATCTTGCAAACTGTTAGAAGCACTGTTGCTGACTGCTCCTCGGCGACAGATAAATCATCCCCATGTCTGCCACCTCTTCTCGCGCTGCCTCGCCCACTGGTGTTGCCACCACTAGTGCGGCTGCAGGAGCCATGGCAGGTGCCTCAACCGGCCTGCCCCCAATCACTTCTGGGTCCACACCCTCCACGCGCATCGCCAATGCGTACTCCACAACCTTCGGCATGCCTTCTGGCATTCGCCTTGAGCAATTCGATGGGACTCACTGGAACGAATGGTCTGGGACACTTGAGGCCATCCTCACTCTACATGAGGCTGAGGATGTGTTCACCTGTCATACCCCGCCCACTGGAGTCTCCCCTGAAGAGTGGGAATCCATCCAGCGTCGGTCCAAGGCGTACCTCCGCCTATATCTTAAACCAGATGTCTACTCCCTCGTTGCCAACCCATATGCCTATCCCACCTTCGCTGCGAAGTGGGACAAGCTGAAGGATGTGTATGCTGGTGCTTCGGGCAGCACCACCATTTTTAACTTGTGGATCCAGTTAACTCAAGCCCACCTCGACGACTCCGCGCCCATGGCCTCACAACTGGCCAAACTCAATGAGCTGCGGGTCGGCCTCACCAACGCACAGATGGGTGTCACTGATACCCAATTCTGTCTCATACTCCTCCACGCCCTGCCAGCCTCCTATGAGGTTCTGGCGTCCACCATCCTTGCCAGTGGCGCACCCTCCAAGCTCAAGCACGCTGAAATAATTGCGCGCATTGTTTCAGAGGAGGCGCGCTGCTCTGGCCCCTCTGGTTCCTCGCTCAATAAAGCTGCCCCTATCAAGCCTAGTGGTGGTGCCCATAAGAAGAAGGATCACTCTCAGCTTACGTGCCACTACTGTAACAAGAAGGGGCATATCAAGCCTGACTGCAGGCAGAGGAAGAAGGATGAAGCTGCGGGGAAGTTGAAGGACACTGGCAACAAGGCTGCCAACTCTCATGTACTCGTACCTACCACCACCTCCATTAAGGAGGTCAGTGATGAACCGGCCATTGATTGGGCCGCAAATACAGTTGGAGTTGCCTTGTATGCTGTCTCGCGTGTGCGTTGGATGATGGACAGTGGTGCAACACACCACATCACACCACATCGGTCTGACTTCAAGGACTATACCCCATGTCAAGGCAGTGTGCGCCTATGGGATAAGTCCACAATCGACCAAGTTGGTGTAGGCTCCATCGTCTTCGCTACGAGCCAGGGCATTCCTATCACCCTAAGCAATGTGCTGCACCTACCACAGGTGAAAACACGCTTCTTGTCAACGCGTGCACTAGCACAAAAGGGTGCGGAAGTGGCTTTTGACAGTGGCTCTTTTAAAATATCTGTCAACAAAAGCTGTGTAGCTGTTGGCTACTTGGAGGACAACCTATACTGGTTGGACGCTTCAAGCATTGGCCTAAATGCTCACGTCAAAAGTGCTGCCACCACTCTTGATATCTGGCATCAGCGCATGGGACACATCTCCTCTGCTGCTCTCAAGTCGTACGGTCCCTCTGCCACTACAGGTATGGACATTGACAGCTCTACCACGCACACTGGTGTGTGTCGTGGGTGCGAGTTAGGCAAATCAACTCGCCAACCCTTCTCTGCGTCCTCCACCAAAAGGACAACCTGTTGAGCCGTAATACCTACTATAAGGCTCATTACGTAGGAATGACAGTACGATTAGTTATGCTATACACGTAATTCGGAGTATTTAGTCATACGATATACGTACAGAATCCCCTTAAGGGATTATTCCGAGTCCACCAGTGATTAGACATTAGGCGACACTGAAAACGCGATATTGTGGATGCCTCTACTCATCACTTTTCCCCAAACGGACATGGGTGGACCATAGAGTATATAAATCCTACTATAGGAGCGAGTACCTATACACATCTCTCTCCACCCCACTCTGAGCTTCCTCTGCTTCACTCTAAGCCTCGTCCAAGCTCTCTATTCAGGTAAGGGTCTACCTGTACACTGCGTGCATTGCTGCGCAACAGGTTATGGGCCCTGCCATAAGTCACTTTGCGCCTTCATTGGCTGCAACGACGGCGGGTTACCTTTAGTACCTGCAGTGGGGTTGTCGCCTTCATTGGCTGACACTAGTCTCCTCCACTATGGGGAGACTATGATAGTATGTCGCCTTTAATGGCAGACATTAGTCTCCTTATAAGGGGAGACTATGCCGGTTTATTTTTCTGTTATTAGTCGCATACGGTGCTGACTACTCTCTATTCAGAGAACCCTTTTACAAATGTCGACTCTCACTACTCTTGTCCCCGTCCTTGACGGTAACAACTACTCGATTTGGGCTAGGCAAATGGAGGCTTTCCTTAAGTCTTCTGCGCTTTGGGATATGATTAACGGAAGACGGGCTATTCCTTCTGTTAAGGATAAGGACGCCCCGACCCCTGCGGAGGTTGAAGCCTACAATGCATGGTCTACTGATGATGATCGTGCCCTAGGCTCCATTGTTTTGCGCCTTTCACCGGCTATTCAACGCCAGGTTGAAAAATTTGCGACTGCTGGTGATGTTTGGGGACATCTCAAGTCCCAGTATGGGGGCGTTAGTGCTGCTAACGTCTACCAGGACTTTAAGCGTGCCATGACGTTCCGTCTGGACTACGCCAAGCATCCTGGCCCCCAGATAGATGAGCTTGCCACTATTTACGACCACCTTTCCGCCAATTCTGCCAAAGTACCCGATGGCCTTCAGGCCATGATGCTTCTTTCGAAGCTACCTGCCAAATGGGAGTCATCCCTTGTCCCTATTCTAATGTAGGGCACCACGGCGAAGCACCTTACGTTAACCGACATCCGTACTGCGGCGGTTAACCAGTGGGAAATTGAGCGTACGAAGAACCACTCTTCTAACAAGGAGTCGGCCAACAAGTTGTCGGCGGTCAAGCGCAAGCGAAACGACCCCGACTTCCAGCAGCAGCAGCAAGGCTCTTCGGGCCAGAACAAGCAGCGCGGCCAGCAGCAGCAGCAGCAGCAACAGGGAGGGAATCATCGCCAGCGTAGTAAACGCGCTGGCAAGAAGTTCAAGAAGCAACATACGCAAGGGCATACGCACATTGCCGACGTTGCGGCGCTCCCAGCGCCAACCTCTACGACCATTGCGCATATCTCGCCTTCTGTGCTCGAGCAGCGCATTTCCTCCGCTCCTCCTGCGAAGAAGCGCGTCCCAGGACACTACAAGACCTTCAATAAGGCTCTGGACGTCACCCAGGCCTTAGAAACTCCTGGTACAGTACAGACAGTAAAGACGCTTGAGCAACGTCTTGGGCAGATGGTCGCGGATTCCCCGTGGACCAAGAACCCGAACACCTTCACAGAGGACTGGGAAATGTCAGATGAGGATGAGGACCTCCCTACAGGCTGCAGTGCGCCCATTAATTCGCCTCCAGATACTCCTAAACTGACCTTGACCCCTTTAGTCTCGCCTGCTGAACAAGAGGCGCGCAAAGACAAGGGCAAGGAGCCCATTCGCACGGTTGAGCCTATCGAAGAATGCCCAGATAGCCCTACTGCGGTTGAAATAACCAAAATGTGGGAAGGCTTTCATAAGAAGGCGGCAGTACGTGCCCCCTCCCCGGATATTTCTCTGGATTGGGGAAGCGAAGCAAACGACGATGACCGTGATGTCTACAACGACCTCGCTGATGCAGTAGGACAAGATGACTTCAACCCCTACGAGGATGGGTTAGTAACTTTCCCTCCTCTAATAAGCAAATCTGACCACTCTACAGTGCTACTGGATATGACGCCGACTGGCGCTTCTAAAAATTGTAGTTACAGTGCACTTGTAAATAAAGTTGTAAATAGCGCTAATCTATGCGCTCATGGTCTTGATTTCGCTTTATGCTCGAAATGTAAGGGAAAGAAGAGTCTAACAGAGCGAGAACCTACTTGGTTACTTGACTCTGGTGCGTCGGCACACTTTACAAACAATAAACTGGACTTTATAAGTTATACCCCCCTTTCACAAAAGCCTATGGTAAAGACGGCAGCCCATGCTCTTTATATACAAGGCAAAGGCTCAGTCTTATTAAAGCATTCTGTGGAACACAATGGCATTAAAACAGAGCGTATTACACGCATATATCCTGTCTTTCATATACCACAGATGACAACTAAGCTATTGTCCATGGGGGAGTTTCTTCAACAGGGATTGCGCGTTCATGGGGATTCGCAGCATATATCTCTATTCTATAAGGGCAGTACGACGCCCATATTACAAACAAAACCCCTAGCAGATGGTCAGACACTTTACTTGCTTGATGCCGAAGTCACGCAAGTGAAAAATGTACATGAAGCCCATAGTACAATCTATACTGCTGACTACGACAATTGGCATAGACGTCTAGGACACCCTTCGAAGGAAGTACTACGTCGCGCCAAGGATCACACTAAGGGATTTCCTAAGGACCTTAAATATCCTTCTGAGACACCCATATGTCCTGGTTGCGCTCAAGGGAAAATGCCTGCTTCAACGCATAAACCCTCTGAGACGCGTGCTAAGAAGCCTTTTGAAAAGATTCATTCCGATCTTAAGAGCTTCCCAGTTGACTCGTACCACAAATATAAATACTTCATTAGTTTCTTTGATGATTTTTCCTCCTATGCGTGGGTCGTGCTATTACGCACCAAAGCACAGGCCATCAATGCGTTAAGGCAGTTTGTTGCCATGGTTAAAAACACATAATGATCAGTAGTGGCTTATATAATTGATACCCCCAGCCGACGGTGAGAATCTTCTATCGTTCATACTCAGCCGACGTCGGCCGACGTCGGAGACTCCCACATGGTTGATACTCCAGCCGGCGCCGGCTGGGAGCGGGGGGTCCGCTTTGCGATTATGAGT
>JAKELL010000191.1:0-91827 GCA_021524915.1 Lactarius akahatsu
ACTTGCCCTAGTGTACGTTTAGATCACATGCCGATTAAGCGCCGTGTATCCCATGATCAAGTCACGCGACCTCGAAGGAATATTTCGCTAAGTCGTGAACGCCCTTTCACAGTCCAAGTCGGACTAACGCCAGTGGTGGCGTTACATTAAGACCAAGATCCATTCATTGTGGCATTCACAACCAGGGACCAGTGGAGAAACTTTCAAACCTACTCCCTCGAATGAAGAGGAGACTGCAACGTCCCAACACAATTCTTAGGAGCTGCCCGGTGGAGGGAATACAGGGGAGAAACAGGATACTTTGTAGACTTCGCATTGGGCCCAACCCGATACCGCCCCGTTGAGTTCAATTTTGATCACCTGTGCTGGGTCGAGATTATGTGGAACCCCATAGATAACCACTACGACGCAGTACGACCCGCAGGAAGAAACTACAACTGCAATATCGATTCAAGAAACCTACCCACATGCGCAGAGTGGGGACGCATAGATGGACAACCAGAAGAGGAACCAAGCACCTCCGAACCCAGAACCCCCGCACCATCGGAAACCAGCAGAGAAGACGAGGAAACAAACGACGAAGAGTCAGAAGTCGAAGACATAATACAAACAGCTGAGTCCCTACGTATAAACAAACCAGAGAACATCGAAGTACACCCCCCTGCAGAAATGGCCACTGAAACAATCACCAAAGTCGACACAGCAATTGAAGAAGCCCGAAGGATCACCGAAGAAGCCGAAGCCTACTTACGCCCCATCAACCCAACAACAGGACACCGAATGACAGCCGACGATGCGGCAATCTTCAGAGCGGTAGGACCAGACGTTGCGGACCCCCCACCAGGCGCAGGAGGCCCCCCCACAACCCAGAAGACCAGGAGGTAGCTTCGGCCAAGGACCTCCAGGAAGACGACAACCTCAATTCGGAGGAGGGGGAGGTGGAGACCCATTCGGAGGAGGACCACCACCACCGGCAGGAGGACCAGCTCCAGGAGCACTGGGAGCACCTGGAGCACCCCATGGGGCTGACAAACTAGTGGGAGAGACCCCAAACATCTTCGACGGAAATAGAGATGAGTACGAGTCCTTCCTCACGCAGTGGCACATATACTGGGGACAGAATTCAGAAGCGCCAATTATGACCAACGTTTATTGGCGATGCCTACTGTTCCTAGGCTTTATCAAAGGACCGCGAGTGTCGAATTGGACACTTGGCTTCCTCCAATGGCTCAACAACGAGCTACATCACAGATGCAGTCGATACGATCCCTATCTATGGGACACTCTAACGGCGGGATTCTCAGACCGATTCTCAAACGTACTAGAACAAGAACAGGCGCAGGCCACCTTAGCAAAAGGATTCAAATGATCGGTGATGACATTGATTCGTACATCACCAACTTTGAACAGCTGGCACGGAAGGCTGACTACCGCCTCAACGACTGCCAAACCCTGGACCGATTCACGGCGGGATTACCGAGAGCATTATTCACAAAAATCTACGAGTTGGACGATCCCCAAACCTTCAACCAATGGAAGGAGGCCGCACTTCGAAGGCAGAAACAGTACATCCATCTACGTGCCTGCCTCAGAATCAATGCCACCCCGCGCAATCCCCCAACGCCGAGACCCCAGCAGAACCGCAGCTATACCCCACAATGGGCACCACCCAGATTTCAACCACCTCGCCACGACCCAGACGCCATGGATACATCGGCGGATCGCACCTGAGCACGCCTCGCCGAAGTAGGGGACCCAAACCAAGGGGGCTACCAACGACCCCCATTCCCACCAAGAGGAGGACCGGGACAAAATTGAGGAGGAGGTCAACGCCGCGATATGAGGGAAGTAATATGTTACAACTGTAACAACCCAGGCCACTTCTCACGAGAGTGCACACGCCCCAGAAAGCCAAGGCAATCCCTCCCACCACGCGCAAGCACAAGTCGAAGCATGGACACCGACTACTACAGTCAAGAACCGACGACAATATGCCGCGCAGAAGCTACACCAGAAGAACAAGCCAAAGGGTGGATGGAGACTGTTACGATTCGGATTGATCGGCGCCTCGGGCCGGGAAGTGGACACTGACGCGTCGACTATGACATCGCCGTCAGCAGAATATCGTCATGGACTTGTAGGATCAGTCAGCCGGGTAAGCTCCGGCGCATGTGATTGTACGATAACGGATCGGATCTCGGAATGACTCGTAGTGACTCACAACTAGGATAGCTGTACTAGGGTTCACGGTACTTACGCTATTCGCTAGTTAGTATTCAAGCGGCGCTTCAAAGCCCGCGCGTAACTGTATAAGTAGAACAGTGCGAAGACCAAGAACGACATCTTGGTCTTCTTCCAATACCACTACTATCTACTCGTCTCCAGCTAAGAGGACTCTCCCCTCTTAAGTGAGTGTCCGGCATATCCCTCAGAGACCAGGGGATCCCCGTGACTTACCCGTTGACTGTCCCTTCGCGGATCAGTGGAATATCCCGCCGACACTGCAGCCTACCAAGTCTTCTTGTACCGCAACGACCGCGTAGCGTCCCCTTACCACACGTTCTACATCATCGATAGCGTCACGTGGGCTAACGCTCAGTATATCGATCACATCCCTGAAGGAGTACCACAACTTGAAGACCTTCACGCATACTTCGGGCGAGACGAGAGTCTCCAACCTCATCCAGCCTTCTACGCAGACACCTTCGCTAATCACAACTATCGACGCGTACGGATCGCCACTAAGCAAGAGGCCTAAGTCAGGCAAACGTCCGTGGTAGACGTTACAGAGACGCTTAGAGGAGCTAGCGACGAGGTGAAAGACCTCGTATTCAAGGATCTCTGGACCCAAGAGGGTTTTCAGGACGCCTGAACCCATCGGCCTGGGTGAGGGCAGTCAATTGTAATTCTGTAATCATGACTCGCTACCGTTCGCTCCGAATTCCAGTATCGATTTGTACAAATTACTCTATGGCCGACATCAAAGGGCTCATTGACTCCAGAGCCACCGACAACTTTATGAGACCCACGTTTGCTAAACGCATGGGCCTCGGGCTGCAAGCCCTAGAAAAACCAAAGAAAATCTGGAACATAGACAACACGGAAAACAAAGCTGGGTCTATTACACACTTCGTCAACCTAGACGTCCAAACCAATAACATCTCCAAGACTATGAGGTTCCTAATCACCGACATAGGAAATGAAGATCTCGTCCTGGGATACCCCTGGCTAGCCACATACGAACCAACCATCAGCTGGGCGCACGCTACCATCCACGAAGAAGCCCTCCCAGTAGTACTTCGATCGATCAACCCCACAGAACCACAAACCACAATAGCCAGCGCAATGACTCAGGACAAAGCAGAAAAAGTCGTCCAGGAACTCGAAGAAGAATGCCAACTACGCACCACGGCCACAGAACTAGCCATTGCAGCTAATCAAAACACCGTCGTAGAAGCCCTTCCAGAACCATACCAACGCTTCGCAAAAATCTTTAGTGAAGAAGCATCCCACCGATTCCCGCCATCACGGCCTTGGGACCACGTGATCGACTTCAAACCAGGCACACCCCCCAGCATCGACTGCAAAGTCTATCCAATGTCACAAGATGAAGACAGACAACTACGCGAATGGCTAGACGAACAACTCAAGCTAGGCTATATCCGACCCTCAAAATCACCCTACACCTCGTCATTCTTCTTCATTAAGAAAAAGGACGGAAAATTGAGACCGGTGCAAGACTACAGGCGAATCAACGCCTGCACGGTACGCAACCAATATCCACTGCCTCTCATGGCGGAGCTCATTAACGACCTTGGGAACGGACACATATTCACCAAACTCGATGTCCGCTGGGGATACAACAACATACGAATCAAAGAAGGTGACGAATACAAAGCCGCATTCAAGACAAAATACGGACTATTCGAACCCCTCATCATGTACTTTGGACTCACAAACTCGCCGGCGACATTCCAAAACATGATGAACAACATCTTGGGCGACACCATCCGCGTCTTCGCAGCAATGGGTACAATCATCCGCGTTTACATGGACGACATTGGCATCGCAACAGTCGAACACACAGGACTCCAAGCACACATAGACGCAGTATGCGCAGTACTCCAGGTTGCAATGGACCACGACCTTTACTTCAAACTGTCCAAATGCACCTTCCACCAACCGTGAATGGATTACCTGGGGGTAATCCTTGAAAAGGGGGTAACTCGCATGGACCCCATAAAAATTGCGGGCATACACGACTGGCCTACACCCACGAAGGTACGCGACGTACGCTCCTTCCTAGGCTTCTGCAATTTTTACCACCTCTTCATTCGCGGTTTCGCCACACACACACGAGCCCTCAACAAACTTACATGCAAAGACGCGGAATGGACATGGGGCAAAGACGAAGATACAGCCTTCCAAAACCTTAAACGCCTAGTCACCAGCGAACCGGTACTCGCACATCCCACGCTAATGGACCAGTTCGAGCTCGAGGTAGATGCGTCCGGATATGCAGTGGGCACAGTGCTCCTACAAAAGAAACAAGACGGAAAACGCCACCCCATCGGATACTTCTCAGCCACTCTGAATGAAGCGGAACGCAACTACGACATCTACGATTTAGAACTCCTAGCCATTGTCAAAGCGCTGCAACACTGGAGACACTTCCTAGCAGGATCGCCACACAAAGTCAAGATCTTCTCCGACCACCTCAACCTCACACACTGGAAATCACCACAAAAGATAAGTCGTCGCATAGCTCGAGAAGTCCTAGAACTCATGGAATACGACTTTGAGATCCACCACATCAAAGGGACAAACAACGGCCACACGGACGCACTATCACGAAGACCAGACTACGACAGAGGAGAAAAAGACAACGAAGGAGTCGTAGTTCTACCAGAAAAGGTATTCGTACGAAGCCTCACCACGCAAAACCCAGAAGTACACGATCAAGACGAACACGCAATACTCCCATGGGTAGACCCACACAAACTCAAAAAGATCGACGGAACCTGGTATTGCCAAGGCGCCCGAGTAATCACTGGAGGACCAGAAGAAATTCGCACCATCATCGCAAATCACCACGACCCCCCAGTCTACGGCCACCCAGGAATTAAACGAACGGCAAGAATTATCAAAAGAAGCCACTGGTGGCCGAATATGACAAAGCACATAACCGAATACATCCAAGGATGCGCAGAATGTCAACGACACAAGGTCAATAATCGCCCAACGAAGGCTCCACTGGTACCCATCACGCTGAAGATCGATGCTAAGCCTTTCGAAACCATTGCACTAGACTTCATCACTAAACTACCGGAATCACAGGGCTACGACTCCATTCTCACCATAACCGACCACAACTGCACCAAGGCATCAGTCTTCATCCCCTGCAACGAAGAAATATCAGCAGAAGAAACCACAGCCCTATACGTCACCCATGTGTTCCGAAGATTTGGATTACCGGCAAAGATCATCAGTGACCGCGACCCACACTTCGCATCAAAATTCACACGAGAACTGTGCCGAATCCTCGGCATCTACCAGAACATTTCCACAGCATATCACCCCCGAACAGATGGACAATCAGAATGCACCAATCAGTGGCTGGAACAATATCTCTGGTTCTGGACCAACGAGCGTCAAGATAACTGGGCGCAATTCCTACCCATGGCAGAATTCGCGCACAACAACTGGCCCCACGAAACAACAAGGAAGTCTCCATTTTCGCTCATGATGGGATACGACCCCCGCGCTGATTGGATCGATAAGCTGTCGCCCATCCCACAAGTACTCACGAGACTCCAACAATTCTGAGACGCACGGAAAGAAGCCCAGAACCTTATTCAAAAGGCACAAACCCTATGGGTCAAACACCGAAACACGCCCAAGTACCAAGTAGGAGATCAAGTATGGCTAGAAGGACGACATCTCTGAACCAATCAACCAACAGCCAAACTCGCGGCAAGACGCCACGGTCCATTCCGAATCACACGAGTCCTGTCACCGGTCAACTATCAACTCGGACTTCCCACGCAGTGGAGTATTCACCCCGTGTTTCACATCGATTTACTCACGCCTTATCGAGAAACGCCCATGCATGGGGAAAATTTCCAATGCCCACCACCGGATTTAGTAAACGGAGAAGAGGAGTATGAGGTGGAGCGCATTCTAGACTCGAGACGCTTCGGCCGGAGCAAGAAACTGCAGTACCTCGTGAAATGGAAGGGATACCCAGACTCGGAGAACCAGTGGGTTAACGAAAATGACATATTCGCTGACGAAGCCCTAGCGGAGTATAAGCGGAGTACGAAGGCAAGGAAGATACTTATAAGAAGAGGACGAATCGCAATACAACCCCCATCCCCTCACACTGGATTCCTCACTTACTCAACAATGTCTCTTCCCACTTCCTCCTCTCCCTCCTCTCTCGCTACCCGCCTCGTTGATAGCCTCACCCACGAGGAACTCCGGACAGCCCTCAACAACACGCAGCCCATCATCGACATCGAGGACCCAGACCAGCCCGCCATGTACTGGCTCCTCAACCCCAACGGCGACCGCCTCAACACAGCCCCATACACCGAGGCCGAAATTACTCGGCTTTGTACAGCTGTCGGACTCTTTGCGAGTCCCCCACTTCGACCTGGCCCAGTATGAGTCGAAGTCAAGCAAGAAGAAGATGCCCGCAACGTTGAGGTGGCAGGATTGGATGAAGGTACGGGACTGGAAAGAGTCGGCGGGGGACTGGAAGCGGCGGCAACTGGCAGTGGCAGCAGCCAGGCAAGCCATCATCTATCACCGATGCCGCCAACACACCGAGATGCTGAGAGGGCAGCATACGAGGCAGTAGAAGGGACGTTGAGGGAATGGTACCCAGTTGAGCAGCCATACCTCATCACCGCCACCGACTCTGACGACCCCCGGGAAAAGCCGTACGCATGCGACTCCACCGGCCGCCCCATATACCGTGGTGGCGTAGTGGTTGACACTCAAGACGCTACCCTGCCCGCTGTCCGCCTTCGATACCTAGGGGGCTCATCACGGACCGCCCCACACGGGTACAAACACAATCGGGGAGAGGACTTCGTCCACTACCCCATCACTGATGCTCAAGGGGTGACGCGCCAAGCCACCTACGTCCAAGTCATCGCCGGACCAGACCCCCTGGTCCTCGGCCTTGTAGACGACAGCGACAAGGTGTACAGTCGCCCCCTATACGCCGAGCCCCACGTTCGAGAAGCGGGCAAACCCCACTACGCCCCCGAGGACCTGTACGCCCTCGTTGGAGGGCACAGCAACCAACACTGGGTGGACCGAGCCATCAACGAGCTGAAGGATGTAGGGTTGAAGGCGGAGGTAGTCCGCTTCCGAGCCTACAAGCACGAGGCGGAAAGGATGGAGCAGCGTCTCCACGCCTTAGCCCAGGCGCTCAGAGGGGTACAGGTGGAGTTAGCCCGGTGCAAGTTCCGGTTGGAAATGGCGAATGTACTGGATAGGATTACGGAGCGGCAAGAGGCATGGGTTGGAGGGATAGGCCCCACTCGGCGCCGTGGTCATTGCGGCTGAAAAGGGGGTGATGTCACGGTACGTGGGAAACGGACTCTTACTATACGGATATGACCCCTTAGTAAGTAGTAATGTGTCATGGACTTAACGCATCAGTCAGCAGCCGTAGTATCACATGTTAGATACTATGACTCATTCCTAGTAGTAGCTGTAGTAGGGTTCGAGCTACTTACGCTACTAGTCATCTCGAGTTCAAGAGGAGCTTTAAAGCGTCCTCTCATATGTATAAATAGTGGCTCGACAAGACCAAGATAAGCCATCTTGGTCTTCTTGTAACGCCACCACTGGCGTTAGTCCGACTTGGACTGCGAAAGGACGTTCATGACTTAGCGGAATGCTCTTGAGGGTCACGGGACTTGATCACAGGACACACGGCGCTTATCGAGCACGTGTTCTGAGGCACACGGCGCTTATTCTGCACGTGACCTAAACGTACACTAGGGCGAGTCGTGCCACTAGGTAATCCGATCGATGAAGACAACTTGCTCGAGGAGGCAAGTGAATCACGCATGAGAGAGATGAGGAGAAAGTGGTGATTGAAGAAGACCAAGATGGCGAATCTTGGTCTTGTCAGGCCACTATTTATACATGTTTGAGGACGCTTTAAAGCTCCTCTTGAATCCATACGACTAATAGCGTAAGTAGCTCGAACCCTACTACGGCTATCATGTGATAAGTACATGCCTCGTTGGCATGTGATTGTGCTACTCCTGCTGACTGATCCTTCTGTCCATGACACATTACTACTTACTAACGCGGTCATATTCGTAAGTAAGAGTCCTTCCCGCGTGCCGTGACATCACCCCCTTTTCAGCCGCGACGACCTCGGCGCCGAGTGGGACCGATCCCCCCAACCCAAGCCTCCTGCCTCTCCGTGACTCTGTCCAATGTGTTCGCCATCTCCAGTCTGAACTTGCAGCGCGCGAGCTCCGCTTGTACCCCCCCGAGAGCCTGGGCGAGGGCGTGAAGCCGCTGTTCCATGTGCTCAGCCTCGTGCTTGTAGGCGCGGTAGCGGGTCAACTCAGCTTTTAACCCCACGTCCCTCAGCTCGTTCACCGCCCGATCCATGCGGTGTTGGTTGCTGTGTCCGCCCACGAAGGCGTACATGTCTTCGGGGGCGTAGTGGGGCTTGCCTTCTTCGCGTACGTGTGGCTCGGCGTAAAGAGGGCGACTGTATACTTTGTCGCTGTCGTCCACGAGCCCCAGGACGAGGGGGTCGGGTCCCGCGACCACTTGGACGAAGGTGGCCTGACGCGTCACTCCCTGCGCGTCGGTGATGGGGTAGTGGACGAAATCGTCCCCGCGATTGTGTTTGTAGCCATGTGGTGCGGTGCGTGCGGTGCCTCCTAGGTATCGGAGGCGAACGGCGGGCATGGGGCTGGTTTCGGTGTCGACGACCATGCCTGCTCGGTACAGGGGGCGTCCCGTGGTGTCGCATGCGTAGGGCGTTTCACGGGGGTCGTCAGTGTCGGTTGCGGTGATGAGGTATGGTTGCTCAGCTGGGTACCATGCCCTCAGTGACCCTTCTACTGCGTCGTATACAGCCCTTTCAGCATCTCGGTGTGTTGTTGGCGTCGTATGAGGATGACGGCCCTCCTCGCTGCTGCCGCGGCGAGCTGCCATTGCCTCCACTCCTCTGCCGGTTCCCTCCACGACCTGGCTTTCATCCAATCCTCCCATCTGAGCGTGGCTTTGTTCTTCTTCTTCTTCGATTTGGGTGGTGATAAGTCGAGGTGAGGAATTCTCACCGATTCCGACAGCTGCACGAAGCCGATCAATCTCGGCTTTGGTGTAAGGCGCCGTTGACAAGCGCTCCCCTCGGCTGTTGGTGAGCCAATAAGTGGCTGGCTGCTCGGGGTCTTCGAGGTCGATGATGGATCTGGCGGTGGCGAGGGCTTCGCAGAGCTCTTGATGGGTGAGGTTGTCGGTGATGCGACCAGTGAGAGTGGAGGTAGAGGTGGAAGCGGGAAGAGACATTTTGGAGTAAGTGAGGAATCCAGTTTGAGCTGATGGGTGAGACTTAGCGTCGTCTGCTTGGTTTATATGTGTTCTGGCAGTCCTTGAACTCCGCTCGTACTCCGCTACGGCTTCGTCAGCGAATACATCATCTTTGTTGACCCACTGGTTCTCCGAGTCTGGGTATCCCTTCCATTTCACGAGGTACTGCAGTTTCTTGCTCCGGCCGAATCGCCTAGAGTCTAGAATGCGTTCCACTTCGTATTCCTCTTCCCCATCCACTAGATCCGGTGGCGGGCACTGGAAATTTTCACCGTGCATGGGCGTTTCTCGGTAGGGCGTGAGTAAATCAGTGTGAAACATGGGGTGAATGCTCCACTGCGTGGGAAGTTTGAGTTGATAATTGACCAGTGACAGGATTCGTGTGATTCGGAAGGGGCCGTGGCGTCTCGCCGCGAGTTTGGCCGTCGGTTGGTTGGTTCGGAGGTGTTTCCCTTCTAGCCATACTTGGTCTCCCACCTGATATTTGGGCGTGTTGCGGTGTTTGATCCATAGAGATTGTGCCTTTTGAATAAGGTTCTGGGCCTCTTTTTGCGCGTCTCGGAATTGTTGGAGTCTCGTGAGTACCTGGGGAATGGGTGATGGCTTATCGATCCAATCAGCGCGAGGGTCGTATCCCATTAGGAGCGAAAATGGAGACTTCCTTGTTGCCTCGTGGGGCCAGTTATTATGCGCGAATTCTGCCATAGGTAGAAATTGCGCCCAGTTATCTTGACGCTCGTTGGTCCAGAACCGGAGGTATTGTTCCAACCATTGATTGGTGCGTTCCGATTGCCCATCCGTCCAGGGGTGATATGCTGTAGAGATATTTTGATAGATGCCCAAGATCCGGCACAACTCTCGCGTGAATTTTGAAGCGAAGCGTGGGTCGCGATCGCTAATGATCTTTGCCGGTAATCCGAATCTCCGGAACACGTGAGTGACGTACAGGGCGGCTGTTTCCTCCGCTGATATCTCCTTGTTGCATGGTATGAATATTGAGGCTTTGGTGCAGTCATGATCGGTTACGGTGAGGATGGAGTCATGTCCCTGCGATTCTGGTAGTTTGGTGATGAAATCGAGCGCTATGGTTTCGAATGGCTTAGCGTCGATCTTTGGAGTGATGGGTATCAGTGGGGCTCTCGTCGGGCGGTTATTGACTTTGTGTCGTTGACATTCCGCGCATCCCTGGACGTATTCGGTTACGTGCTTCATCATGTTTGGCCACCAGTAGTTCCGTTCGATGATCCTCGCAGTTCGTTTGATTCCTGGGTGGCCGTAGACTGGGGGGTCGTGATGATTTGCGATGATTGTGCGGATTTCATCTGGTCCTCCAGTGATTACTCGTGCGCCTTGGCGGTACCAGGTTCCATCGATCTTCTTAAGTTTGTGCGGGTCTACCCAAGGGCGTATGGCATCCGCATCTTGATCGTGGTCCTCTGGGCTTTGCGTGGTGAGGTTTCGTACGAACACCTTTTCTGGTAGGACTGTGACCCCTTCGTTATCCCTTTCTCCTTTGTCGTAGTCCGGTCTTCTCGATAGTACGTCCGCGCGGCCGTTATTCGTTCCTTTGATGTGGTGGATCTCAAAGTCGTATTCCATTAGTTCCAGGACTTCTCGGGCAACGCGGCGACTTATCTTCTGCGGTGATTTCCAGTGCGTGAGGTTAAGGTGGTCGGAGAAGATCTTGACTTTGTGTGGTGATCCTGCTAGGAAGTGCCTCCAGTGTCGCAGTGCTTTGACGATGGCTAAGAGCTCTAAGTCGTAGATATCGTAGTTGCGTTCCGCTTCGTTTAAGGTGGTTGAGAAGTATCCGATGGGGTGACGTTTCCCGTCCTGCTTCTTTTGGAGGAGGACTGCGCCTACGGCATATCCAGATGCGTCTACTTCGAGTTCGAATTGGTCTGTTAGTGTGGGGTGCGCGAGTACTGGTTCACTGGTGACTAGGTCTTTGAGGGTTTGGAATGCCTTCTCTTCATCTTTGCCCCACGTCCATTCGGTGTCTTTGCGTGTGAGTTTGTTGAGGGCTCGTGCGTGTGTGGCGAAGCCGCGAATGAAGAGACAGTAAAAATTGCAGAAGCCCAAAAAGGATCGTACGTCGCGTACCTTCATGGGTGTGGGCCAGTCACGTATGCCGGCAATTTTTACGGGGTCCATTCGAGTCACCCCCTTTTCAAGGATGACCCCCAGGTAATCCATTCGCGGTTGGTGGAACGTGCACTTGGACGGTTTGAAATAGAGATCATGGTCCATTGCGACTTGGAGTACTGTGCACACGGCGTCTATTGCAAAGACGCGGATTGTGTCGCTTAGTATGTCGTTCATCATGTTCTGGAAGGTCGCTGGTGAGTTTGTGAGTCCGAAGTACATGACAAGTGGTTCGAATAATCCGTATTTTGTCTTGAACGCCGCTTTGTGTTCGTCACCTTCCTTGATGCGTACATTGTTGTATCCCCAACGGATGTCCAGTTTGGTGAAGATGCACCCATTTCCGAGGTCGTTGATGAGTTCTGACATGAGGGGTAACGGGTATTGGTTGCGCACCGTGCAGGCGTTGATGCGCCTGTAGTCTTGTACTGGTCTCAGTTTTCCGTCCTTTTTCTTGATGAAGAAAAATGACGAGGCGTAAGGGGATTTCGATGGTCGGATGTATCCTAGCTTGAGTTGTTCGTCTAGCCATTCACGTAGTTGACCGTCTTCGTCCTGTGACATGGGGTAGACTTTACAGTCGATGCTGGGGGGTGTGCCGGGTTTGAAGTCGATCGCGTGGTCCCATGGTCGTGATGGTGGAAATCGGTGGGATGCTTCTTCACTGAAGATCTTCGCGAACCGTTGGTATGGTTCGGGGATGGTCGTGACGGCGGTGCCTTGGTTAGTGGCAATGGCGAGCTCGGTAGCTGTGGTACGTATCTGACATTCCTCCTCAAGTTCCTGTACGATTTCCTCTGCTTCATCTTGGGTTATGGCGCTGGCGATGGTAGTTCGCGTTTCCGCGGGGTTAACGGATCGGAGTACTACGGGGAGGGCATCCTCATGGATTGTGGCATGCGCCCAGCTGATGGTGGGTTCGTAAGTGGCTAGCCAGGGGTATCCAAGAACGAGATCTTCGTTTCCGATGTCCGTGACCAGGAACCTCATAACCTTAGATGCTCCATTGGTTTGAACATTTAGGTCGATGAAGTGAGTGATGCACCCAGCTTTATTTTCCGTGTTGTCAATGTTCCATATTTTCTTTGGTTTCTCGAGCGTTTGTAGCCCGAGGCCCATCCTTCTGGCGAAAGTAGGTCTTATGAAGTTGTCGGTGGCTCCTGAATCTACGAGCCCTTTTATGTCGGCCATGGAGTAACTGGTGCGAATCGAGACTGGAATTCGAAGCGAACGATAGCGAGTCATGATTACGGAGTTACAATTGACTGCCCTCACCCAGGCCGATGGGTTCAGGCGTCCTGAAAACCCTCTTGGGTCCAGAGATCTTTAAATACGAGGTCCTTGACCTCGTCACTTGCTCCCCTCAGCGTTTCCATCCACTCCTTGGCCTGTTCTTGTGGGGTGGTGTCTGCTCGTCGTGCCGTCGTGGGTTCTTGATTGTAGCTGGTGTCCGCGTTGCGGCTCATGCTTGCGTACGGCTGGGCAGGTTGCCTTGGTTTTCTGGGGCGTGTGCATTCTCGTGAGAAGTGGCCCGGGTTGTTACAATTGTAACATATTACTTCCCTCATGTTGCGGCGCTGACCTCTTCCTTGGTTTTGCCCTGGTTGTTACGATTTCCGCATTACTGTACAATATGCCTTGTCCGCCTGACCCCGTGTTTGCGTGTACTTCTACCCATGACCCGCTTCGATTCATGCTCCGACCCTTGTCTCGCACCCACCCCATGACCGTAGGGAAGCCGGATTCGTTACTCTTAAGGCCCGCTGACGTCACTTGAGCCCCGCGTGCCCCCGCGGGATTCCCTTGTACCCTTCATGGACTTCCCCTTCACATTACCTTATTAGCTCGCTAGGGCCAGTACCCTAGGATCGCGTCATGTGTTTGTACTCTACAAACACCCTGTACTAGTATATAAGTCACGCCCTACCTAGCTTGTACGGTAGACTTGACTTCTTGTGTAATACCACAATTGTCTTTGCCTCACGAACGACTTTGACTCGCCCTTGCGCTTGAGTCCCTCTTCGCTCGCCTTTTCGCTTGAGCCTTGAACTTCCGCTAATATCCTTGTGTCCCTGGGAGGCCAAGTGATACTTGTTCATCACCAAACTGAACCTTAACCGGTTCGCGCCTAACCGATCCCGTTGACTTATCGAAGTACACGTCGTACTTAACGCCCCTGTGGTGGCGTTACACTGGTCCTCCTCTTGGTGGGAATGGGGGTCGCTGGTAGCTTCCTCTGTTTGGGTCTCCTACCTCCGCGAGGCGTGCGCGAGTGCGGTCTGCTGACGTGTCCATGGTGTCTGGATCGCGGCGAGGTGGGGCGAATCTGGGTGGTGCCCACTGCGGGTTGTAACCGCGGTTTTGCTGAGGTCTAGGCGGTGGTTGGGTGCGTGGGGTAGCGGTAATCCCTAGGCGGGCGCGCAGATGAATGTACTGTTTTTGTCTTCGGAGTGCCGCTTCCTTCCATTCGTTGAAGGTTTGAGGGTCGTCTAATTCGTAGATCTTTGTGAACAGGGCTTGTGGGAGTCCCGCTGTGAATCGATCCAAGGTTTGGCGGTCGTTGAGGCGGTAATCAGCTTTCCGTGCGAGTTGCTCGAAATTGGTGACGTACGAATCAATATCGTCACCGATCATCTTGAATCCTTTGGCCAGTGTGGCCTGCGCTTGTTCCTGCTCGAGTACGTTCGAGAAGCGGTCTGAGAATCCCGCTGTCAAGGTATCCCACAGATATGGGTCGTATCGGCTGCGTCCGTGGTGTAGCTCGTTGTTGAGCCATTGAAGGAAGCCGAGCGTCCAGTTTGACACTCGTGGTCCTTTGATGAAGCCCAAGAATAGCAGGCATCGCCGATAGACGTTGGTCATAATTGGCGCTTCTGAGTTTTGCCCCCAGTAAATGTGCCATTGCGTGAGGAATGACTCGTACTCATCTCTGTTTCCATCGAAGATGTTTGGGGTTTCCCCCATCAGTTTGTCTGCCCCGTGTGGCGCTCCCAATGGCACTGCTCCTGGAGCCGGGCCTCCTGCCGGTGGTGGTGGTCCTCCCCCAAATGGGTCTCCGCCTCCCCCTCCTCCGAATTGAGGTTGTCGTCCTCCTGGGGGTCCTCGGCCGAAGTTACCTCCCTGTCTTCTGGGTTGTGGGGGTCCTCCTGCACCTGGTGGAGGGTCTGCGACGTCTGGTCCTACTGCTCGGAAAATTGCCGCGTCGTCGGCCGTCATCCGGTGTCCGGTAGTTGGGTTGATGGGGCGTAGGTAGGCCTCGGCTTCTTCGGTGATTCTTCGGGCTTCTTCGATTGCCGTATCTACCTCTGTTATTGTTGCGGTGGCCATTTCTGCAGGTGGGTGTACCTCGATGCTCTCTGGTTCGTTTATGCGTAGGGACTCAGCTGTTTGAATTATTTCTCCTACTTCTGACTCGTCTTCGTTTTCTGATTCTTCGTCGTCCCCGCTGGTTTCTGATGGTGCCGGAGTTCTGGGTTCGGAGGTGCTTGGTTCCTCTTCGGGTTGCCCGTCTATGCGTCCCCACTCTGCGCGTGTGGGTAGGTTCCTTGAATCGATGTTGCAGTTATAATTTCTTCCTGCGGGGCGAACTGCGTCGTAGCGGTTGTCTATGGGGTTCCAAGTGATTTCGACCCAGCACAGGTGGTCGAAGTTGAACTCAACTGGGCGGTATCGGGTTGGTCCCGATGCGAAGTCTACGAAGTATCCTGTCTCGCCTCTATACTCTCTCCACCGGGCTGCTCCTAGGAATTGTGTCGGTACGTTGCGGTCTCCTCGTCGTTCGAGGGAGTAGGTCTGAAAGTCTCTCCACTGGTCTCTGGTTGTGAACGCCACGATGGGTAGATCTTGGTCTTAATGTAACGCCACCACTGGCGTTAGTCCGACTTGGACTGCGAAAGGACGTTCACGACTTAGCGGAATGCTCTTGAGGGTCACGGGACTTGATCACGGGACACATGGCGCTTATCGAGCACGTGTTCTGAGGCACACGGCGCTTATTCTGCACGTGACCTAAACGTACACTAGGGCGAGTCGTGCCACTAGGTAATCCGATCGATGAAGACAACTTGCTCGAGGAGGCAAGTGAATCACGCGTGAGAGAGATGAGGAGAAAGTGGTGATTGAAGAAGACCAAGATGGCGAATCTTGGTCTTGTCAGGCCACTATTTATACATGTTTGAGGACGCTTTAAAGCTCCTCTTGAATCCGTACGACTAATAGCGTAAGTAGCTCGAACCCTACTACGGCTATCATGTGATAAGTACATGCCTCGTTGGCATGTGATTGTGCTACTCCTGCTGACTGATCCTTCTGTCCATGACACATTACTACTTACTAACGCGGTCATATTCGTAAGTAAGAGTCCTTCCCGCGTGCCGTGACACTTCTTCAATCACCACTCCATTCTCATCTCGTCCACGCGTGACTCGCTTGCCCCATCGTGCAAGTAGTCTTTATCGATTAAGATTACCTAGTGGCACGACTTGCCCTAGTGTACGTTTAGATCACGTGCCGATTAAGCGCTGTGTATCCTGTGATCAAGTCATGCGACCTCGAAGGAATATTTCGCTAAGTCGTGAACGCCCATTCGCAGTCCAAGTCGGACTAACGCCAGTGGTGGCATTACATTCAAGGCCATCTCTAACCTTTAGGGCCAAGTAGACTGGGGTGACTAAGATGCACAGTAAAGGGAAGTACCCTAGAGAGGAGCCAACAGCAAATTCCAGAAGCAATGATAGGGATCAACTCCCATAACAATTGTGACTGTTGTCTGTGGAGTCTCTAGACCAGACCATTAAGGGTCTTAGTACTAAGCAGCTAGACTAGTGATACATGCCATGCAGCAAATCCTGCACAATGGGAGCGAATGCTTCTCCTGGCAGAGGTCTAGTCATAGCTACTGTGTAAATACCATTATAGTATAGTAGCGTCTTCTAGTTGTGTCAGAGGGAAGGACTTCTGGGTTTGACTATTAACCAGGCCTTCACACCCCTTAAAGTGACCCAGGTATTAACCGAGTATCACCCAACCATTAAAGAGGCTTATAGCCGCAAGGGTCTTCCCCTTTTGGCCTATGAAAGCACTTCCGGACAAAGACCGGGTATAGAAATTATAGTAGGATAGTGCGCACAGAGGAATTTAAGGTCATAGAGACCTTTCATGAGAACCTCCTTAGGAGGCTAGCCAGAATGGCACATGACAGAGTCATGGTGGACGAGAAAGGATGTGTCGATGTGAAAAGGATAGAGGATGCTCACAGAGGATGTGTGTGACAACAACGAAAGGTGTGGTCGGCTGAAGTGAGCAGAGTGACACAAGTAGATCTGTGATATATCGCAAGTTAGTTATTAGGCGTCAGGGCCCATAACCTGTTGAAGCGCAGAACTAACGAGCAGAGGGTTAATAGCAAGTAGCTAGAGACAAGTAACTTCAGAGGGTGAAGGAACTCTATAGCAATACTACTACACACCTAGAGACAAGTACTAAGACGTCTGTGAGTAAAGGTAGTGTAGAGTAAAAGAGAGAAGGGACTTACACTTCAGAGGGTGAAGGAACTCTGAAGTGTAGAGGCGAAAACAGCAGTCCTTATATACAGGACGCTTAGCTAATGATGGTCTGTGCGCACAGGTGATCCAAACACAATACAGGTGGTCTGTGCGCCAGAGGGAGAAATGCCATTGGAGGGCAGAGAACAATAGCTGCCTAAAGCAGACAATACCGGTATCTTAAATAGGGGACAGATACCATATTTAGTATATGGGATGACTCAATCATATCCCACGAGACATGTGACTTGATTCAGTCGCGTCTCAACACTAACACCAGCTGGCTCCCTCTCAGAAAAGGAGCTATGGTCAGAAGTATCTGGATGCCCTATTGAGGGGGGCACCAAAGCAGGATGAAGCTCAGCCTCAGCCTCATCATCAGAGTCAGAGTCAGAGCCCACAAAGCCAGAGCCAGCCCCAGACAGTACACCATGGTCCATCTCTGAGTCAGAGCCTGAGATATTAGGGTCCATCCCTAGATAAGCACCAGCCTGGGCCATAGCATCAGGAGAGCCTAGATCAATGTCCATATCAGGACTGAAATGATCATCTGACACCATGCCACAGTAAGCAAGCATGCACTTTATATTAGAATAATATACTTACCAGGCTCTATAGCTTCCCCTTGAAAGTGATCGGGCTGCCTAGAGTCCTCAGAGTGCTTGGAATAGGTGTTAGTTAGCTGAACTGGGGGATCTGTGCTGCTTTAGGGTTAATAATAATAATAATAATAATAATAATAGTGCATACCTTCTGGGTCGTCTGAGCGAGATCTATCAACATTGGGTACTGCATTAAGCAGCCTAGGGCCTCCATGGAGTTGGGAAAGAAGTTGAATTGTTTGATTGATGCGCGATTGCACGAGATGGGCAGAATCTGCATTGGGAGGGAGTGACTGTAGAAAGACTTGATCTTGCTGCAAATGGGCCTCAATCGTGCATTTGGTGACACTTTTTGAACTTTCATAGCACTTGGAGCATGGGCAGGCATGTCTTGAAGCAGCTTGAGGTGTCATATTTACACAGCTGATGAGAATTCTGTGAGCGTGAGGGCAACTGCAAGGGCAACCAGACTCTGGTGCAGAGTGTGGGAACAGCACGTGTTTGTTCTACTTATGCTCGTGTCAACTTTTTTTTCTTTTCATCTTCTCTATATATGCTCACACAGCCACCACCTCACCAAAAATGTCTGACTATGGTGAGGATGACTTTCAAGACTTTGGCTCTGATGATGGCCTCGATACCCCTCCAGGGCTCCTCCCACCAGACTTGGGCATGTTACCTGAGGATGTGGGCATCCAGTACATGCCAAAACCCTCACTGAGATCAAGACCTCCAATCGACTTTTCTGCACGACACTCAACCATTGACACCATTGACTCTGACGTCAACTTCTCTGCTTTCGCTCCTCCACGTTCCCACATGTCTGGCTCAACTTACGCTCTAGTCTTCATCCTTCTACAGCACCTAAGACCTCTCTTGGCTCAGCTTCACTGGTGAGGCAGCCAGGGTTCCCTCTTGATGCCATTGTGGCTCTCACTGAGTCAGAACTCATTCATAACCCCCAATACTGCAAGCTTCGCCGAGATCACAACCACCTTGCCTCAGTCCTTACCACATACATAGAACAAGAGCTCGCAGAGTTTCATACCGTGAGGAGCGACAGCCTGGCCCCTGACATATACCAAGGTGTGTGGTAATTTACTTTCGAACCCAGGTGATCACTGACGCAATCCTATGACAGCAGTACTGTAACGTCTACCACGGACGTTTGCCTGACTTAGGCGTCTTGCTTAGTGGTGATCCTCGGAAGTCAAAAGTTGCGGTTTGTGAAGGTCTCTGGATAGAAGGCGGGGTGTGGTTGAAGGCTTTCGTCTACCCCAAAGTAAGCGTGGAGGTCTTCTAGTTGGATCACTCCTTGAGGGATCTTGTCGATGTACTTGGCGTTTGCCCAAGAGGTGCTATCGAGTATGAAGAAAGAGTGGTATGGGGCACCCACGCGCTCGTTGCGATAGAGATGTACTTGGTAGGCTGCGACGTCTGGAGGGAAGTCCACTGATCCGCGAAGGGACAGGTAAAGGATAAGTCATGGAGATCCCTGGTCTAAGGGGATATGCCGGACGACTCACTTAAGAGGGGTAGCCTCTTAGTAAAGACGAGTAGACTGTGGTGGTATTGGAAGAAGACCAAGATGCCATTCTTGGTCTTCACACTACTCTACTTATACAAATATGCACGGGCTTTGAAGCGCCGCTTGAATACTACTAGCCAATAGCGTAAGTACCACGAACCCTAGTACCACTATCCTAGTATGAGTCATTTCCAAGATCCGATCCATTATCGTACAATCACATGTGCCAGAGCTTACCTGGCTGACTGATTCTACAAGTCCATGACGATATTCTGCTGACGGCGGTGTCATAGCCGACACGTCAGTGTCCACTTCCCGGCCCGAGGCGCCGATCAATCCAAAATGTAACAAGTACCTTGCACTGTAAACTCTTCCTGTGCAGCTTCTTGTGCAGACTCTCGGGCATCGTCATTGGGGCCCAGCGATTCTGCATCTCAACAGGCAAGAACTGACGTCATGAAGAACAAGGCCATTGAGGATCTCCTTGAATGCATGGAGCCACCACCCCTCTGCCCAGAATTTCTTCCAACAACTGTGCTTTGGGACTTCACAGATTGTTACACCGACAAGACGCTGGGAGATATTATTACAGACAAGAACAAGTGTCAACTGAAATTGTCTCTTGCTATCTGCCGCCCGGACGGCTCAAAGATTTCCAACCTTGAACTCTCAAACATGCGACGCTCAGCAGAAATTATCATTCAGAAGCTCATTGAATTTATCAACTCGGACCCCCAGTTGGCTGGTGCTGGCCTCAAGATGCGGCCCAAGACCTTCATCAAGAAGTATTTCATGGCCGAGCATTACCAAGCTGTGCTTGACCTCGAAGCAGAGCAAAAGCTCCTTCGCTTGTGTTCAGCTCATTGGAAGGCTGATGCGTTTATCACCAAGGTCTTCTTAGACTGAAATAAAGAGAAAGTCAGGGCTGTGATGAACTCCACACCTGCCACATCCCCACAGTTCAGCCAATCTCCAGAGCCACCGATTGCATCCATCCCACAAATTCAGGAGGTAGCACCCATGAAAGCGACAAAGTGGGCTCTTGAGTTGAGCCCCAGCCCCAAATCACCTTCAGCATCGCACACCCAAAAGCGCAACAAAGACAACACTGTGCTAGTGGTTTCTGGACAGAAGACTGTGGGCTCTGGACCCTCAAACTGTAAGTGTTCTACTCAACAATGTCCAAACCCACTGACGAGTGGTACTTGTGCACAGAGAACCAATGTCTTGCCATATGCAAGATCACTCCCACATTCCTTACCTGCACCAAGGCAATCTGTGCGAAACCTGTGCCAACAAGTCTCCATCCTCTTCACGTTGATCCATCAGGTACATCTGTCCCTTACAGCCACTGTATACTGATATGAAGTTGAATTCCCAGCCAACAACCTCGTTGGTGGGTCAAAACTTGAATGCCCTGCACCCATGCTCCTACTGACTCTGTTTTCGTCCTCGCAGTGGCCCTCACATCCGAATTCCCATCCCTAACAAATGGCCCCTGGCTCCTTTACTCCATGAACGCACAGTTATCATTCAAGGAAGGCAAACCATCCAAGCAAGTCACGACGCTCCTTGAGCATGTCCAATCCACGGTCCCATCTTCACCTGACATTGATGAGGACAACATGTACGAAAGTTGGGGGCATTACCAGTTCACAGCAGGTGGTATCAGCCTGGCATCCTCGCTCACCAGTTGGGAGAAGGTTGGCAGCGTCACTACTGCCTTCAAGCTTGTGGCAGCCGCCATCAAGACATGCCGAGAAGCAAGGTTGATGTGCTTGAATGCTGGAATCCTGAAGACGAGTGGATTCATTAGTGATGTGTACCTTGAGAAGATCCTTGACTGTCTCAAGACTTGCTGGGTTGGCGCTGGTGGGGTACATATTCAATACACTCTCCCTTTTTTTTTTAATAACCTATCTTAGGTGCTTACTTCTCAAAGTCATGTCCCACCCACCACTCCTTCATATCAGGACGTTGCAATGTCACCACCGTGTTTGGCCATGATCAAGATTAAGTGGCCAGCTCCTCTCGCTGATGTCGCCGCAAGCAAAATCCCAGAGGTTCCCACAGGAACCAACTCAATCACCCAGCCCACCACCACCATGGAATGTGTGGAACCTTCAGCAGGGCTAGATGAGGTACATCTGTGTTTGGTAGTGACACCCTCTCCCACACATAGCCTCTAGGGCGCTCATGCAAGTGTCACATCGCTCAAGCAACTTCAAGTCTCAGAGCTCCTGGCCTGTTTCAGCGACAACAAGCTCAGTGCCCCAAAGGGAAAGTGGAAGGACGGTATGTCATATGTTCTAAGCCCAGTAATATTACCTATATCCTGGGCAGATCTTATCGATACCATTGTCAAGTCCCCCGAGCTTGTATACATTTCCAATGTGACCATCAAGGAAATTATCAAGAAGGTAAGATTCTCATCGTCTGCAGTATCCAACTCTGACCTACTGTTACCAGTGCAAGCCAAGAAAAGGGCCACAAAAGCCACTTGCTGTGTGACCATAGCATATGCCCATTGAATACACCACCATGCATGCATGGCTATGACTGCCCTTGATTCCCACGTGCTCTTGCTTGCTTGCTTGTATTTGGTTCTGAGGCTTTTTTTTCTAATATTTGGACTTGTCGATGTACATACATGACTTGATACAACCCTCCTCAACCTAGTGTGACTACCAGATGAATAAAAATTTGACCACAAAATGCATAAAAAGTCTGCAGGACGACTAAATTTGACCAATAGTTGACTAGAAAGATAACCTTCAGCTGACTGCAACTGACTACGGATTGTACATCGACGACTTGATGTGACTTTTCAGACCTGGGAACGACTTGAATCGGACTTAGGATGACTGAGGTCGACTACAGATTAGCCCTAATTGATTTGATGTGGCCATTGGTTGACCTAGAGTAGACCAAGAAAGACTGTATTTAGAGACAAACTGACAAAATATGACTACAGATTTGTCCCTCGACGACTAAAAATGATGTCGGATGACTCGGATCGCCCATGTGTTGACTTTGCTTGACTTCGGTAAAGCCCCTCAACCTAGCTATTCTTAGTCAATCCTTAGTCACCAAAACTCACAATTCTTGCAAATATACATTTTTTGGTCATATTGACTACCTGATGACCAACAGCTGACCAACAGCTGACTAACCTTTTTTACTGAACAGGACTGGTCAGTGAGACACTGAGCTTTTACACAACACCCTGCCACAAATCTGCCTCAGAGATTTTTGGGAACACTTTTGACACATAATTCATGTAGTCTCTAATATTTTCCAGTGAATAGCTCCAATCCTTTCTGAGAACACAATCATTGTCAAAAAATGCTCAAAAAACACACACATTCATTCTGTGGCCTAATATCACTGATAAACTCCCTTTTATTCTTACATATCATGGAAAGGGTGGTTATAGAAGCCCATACATACATAGATAGTTGTGTATTTTTAGCATACTTTCCATGATCTGGACCGCTCGGAACCAGCCGAAATTTTAGACTCCGCTTAAAATACTGTTTTCATGCTTATTCCAGCACTGAGTTAAACAACTATTATCTAATAAAATTTATTAAGTGATATCCCTTAAATTCTGACTAATCTATCTTAGTAGATTTGTATCAATGTTTAGTAGAGGATGAAACATCAGTGGCGACATGGGTGGACAATGGGCAGATAGTTGGGGCACAGCATGTGACAAGTTGAGCAAACATGATGAAATGTGATGAACAGCATACATAGAGGTGATACTCACAGCAACAAAGGTGTAGCGGTATGACACCTCGCTACACTAAGTCCAAGTGTGAAATAGAGATGAACCGTCAGGTGAACACACCCAAACCTAGCGCGGAGATAAATCACGTGCCAAATGTGCAGTCATGGCAGAGGGGACAACGGCGTGAGACCTTTATACAAGGATCCAAGTTGTCAATGATCACGCGGTGGCACGCTGAGTGGAGAACCAAGAGGACAAGTTGGTTCCACTCAGGACACTACAGGAGTGTTTATATATGCTACTAGGGCTGAGCTGGAACTGAGTCTAAATACTATTACTAAGTGTGCAGTGAGACTCCATGACTCAGGAGCTGACGCGTTGTGTGTAATAATAGCGCTATCTATTGTGCTGACTGATGCACTTGTCATAGCGCTGACACGATGCTTTATTGTAACGCGACCACAGGGGCGTTAAGTACGACGTGTACTTCAGCAAGTCAACGGGATTGGATAAGCGTGAGTCAGTTAAGACTCAGTTCGGCGATGAACAAGTATCACTTGGTCTCCCAGGGACACAAGGATAATAACGGAAGGTCAAGGCTCAAGCAAAGAGGCAAGCGAGAACAGGGACTCAAGCACAGGGGTGAGTCAAAGTCAGTTTGTGAGGCAAAGATGATGTGGTATTACACAAGAAGTCAAGTCTACTGTACAAGCTAGGTAGGGCGTGACTTATATACTAATACAGGGTGTTTGGCTAAGCCAAACACATGATGCCAGACTGATACCTTGCACTAAATAGGGTACAAAGGGATACCTTATGATGAGAGTTATGAAGACACACAGGTCTGTGCGTGAGTCAGATCAGCTCGGAAAGGTATAGTGGTTTTCGATGGCACAAACCACTGGTCGAAAAGAGTTGGGCACAAGTGGAATGGAACAGAATGGTTGGGCGCGTGATGAATGAAAAGCCCATGGAAATCGCATATCGTACAGTAAGTGGCGAGACAAACCAAAGTGCATACAACGGAAAGCAGAAGTCGTGACACTTATCTTGCTGAGTAAAACCTAATACAGTGAGTAAGCGTAAACTACTAAGTGAGGTTCTAGAGTTATCTAGAATGTTCCTTCCTTATCTACCAATCATAAGAGTCTGTATGTATATGGAGTGTGACCAGATTGGGTTGTCCCGTTAAGGGTGCAACTATCTCAGGGTCACGTACTTAAGGGTGCACATGATGGCAACATGTGACTAACAATGTCTCGTACTTTGGCCCTTTATATCTTCCTTAAATAATTCCATAAAAATACAGAAAAATAGGAAAATAAATATACACGTCCATGACATCACCCCCCTTCTTAAGGGTCGACGTCCGCGTTGGCCTCTGTGTACATTTGAGATGCTTGCCAAGGCAAGGACGTGTAGATGAGAGCTGCTATTTTTCTAGGTGTGCCCAGGTTAGAGGAGTGGAACTCCTTGACTTTGTCCAGGGCATGTGCTAGATTCTTGGCTGGCTCCCAAGTGTCCTTGCCTTCACTGTAGCCCTTCCAGCGAACTAGGTACTTAAGAGTACGACCAAAGAGCTTAGAGTCTTTTATATGGTCTACTTCATACTCTTCTTCCCCTTCGACTGTGACAGGTTCAGGTGGAGGTGGCATAAGCCCATTGACTTCGTTTCCCTTGTAAGGGGAGAGGCGGTCTACATGAAATACATCATGGATCCGTAATGCAGGGGGGAGTGCAAGCTTGTAGTTGATGTCACTTCTGACTTCAGTGACTTCAAATGGGCCTAGCTGTTTAGGGCCCAGTTTGGACGACTGCTGGTGTATCTTTATTTGCTTAGCCTGCAACCAGACTTTATCCCCGACGTTGAAGACATGTGGCTTATGTCTTTGTTCAGCGTCTGTCTGCATTTGCCTTTTACTTAGGCATAGAGCTGCCTCTGCATCCTTTCTTGTGGAAACTAAGTGCTGTAGATGCTTATCGAGTGTTGGGATACCAGTGGGCCTACCAGCGGGAATGGTGAAGTCAGGTGTATAGCTGTATAGTAGCTCAAAGGGAGTATGTCCTGTTGCTGAGTTGAGTCTACTGTTGACTACGAATTCTGCTGTAGGGAGTAGGTCTGCCCAATCATCCTGCCTCTTACTGATGAACAAGCGCAAGTAGACTTCTACTTCTTGGTTTTTGCGCTCTACCTGTCCATTAGCTTGAGGGTGATAGGCGGTAGTGAGACCTGCGTCTATCCCTAGTCGCTTGTATAGTGCCCGCATGTTCCTTGCAGCAAACTGGGGTCCCTGATCGCTGATGATTTTCTTGGGGATCCTGTGCAAGGGGAAGACTTGCTCGAAGTAGATGGATGCTACCCCATCAGCCGTAATTTGAGATGTCACTGGAAATAGATGGATCTGCTTTGTGTAGTGATCCACTATGTTAAGGATCATATCCTTTCCATGTGACATGGGCAGTGGACTGATTAGATTGACTCCGACTATCTGCCATGGTCCCTCAGGTATTTCTTGTGGCTGAATTAAGGCTTTGGGGTGTAGATCTTTGCGATAGCATTGGCAACAATCGCATCCTTCTACATATGAGCTGATGAAGCCTGCCATGCGTGGCCACCAATAATAGCGACTGACTAGCTCGATGGTGCCATTTTTACCAGGGTGACCAGTGGTGGTGGAGTCATGGCATGACTTGACCACGTCTTGTCTCAAAGTCCGGTCATTGGGGACATATAGTTTCCCCTTGTGGTAAACCAGGCTGTCATCCTCCTCCCACATCGCTACTCCATCCATGAGAGCCTTTGGAGCGGTCTTTTGTAAACTTTTAAGACCCTCTATGACTTCTTCTTCTCTAATGGATGCAAGTCTTATGCGATTTCCTAAGGAGTCCACTTCTGGGCAGAAGTGTGCTTGGGCGGCATTAAGGAAATGCTTATGTTGTAGAACCTGAACCTGGTGGTTATCCTCATTGTCTCTGATGTGATCTCTTGAGAATCTGCTTAATGCATCGGCTTGCATAGAGTCTCCCTTCTTGTAAGTGATTTTAAAGGTGAAGCGACTTAGGTACAGAGCCCAGCGGGCCTGTTGACGGTTTAAGTCTTTCATGCTTGCCCACCATTCCATGTTCTTATGGTTGGTGATCACTTCAAAGGAGATGCCTTCGAGGAAGTGTCTCCAGTCCTCTAGGGCGCAGATTAAGCTGAGCATTTCTCTGTCGTAGATTTCATAGTTGTGCTCTTCCTTGCTCATAGACTGTGAGCGATACGCAACGGGGTGCCAGAGACCATCAGGATACTTTTGAATAAGTATACCGCCAATAGCAAATCCTGAAGCATCGGTTTTGACTCTTGTTGGAAGCTGTGGGTCGTACACTTTGAGAATGGGTTCTCGTACAAAGCTCTCCTTCAAGTGGTCGAAGGCCCTTTGCTGTTCAGAATGCCAGTGCCATGGAGTGTCCTTCTTCGTGAGGTCATGCAAGGGTTGGGCGATGGCCACGAAGTCCTTGATGAACCGACAATAGAAGTTGGTGAACCCAATAAATGCTCTAACCTCTCTGAGCGTTGTGGGTGTAGGTGTCACGATCACCAAATCGTGCCATCAGTCAATTCTAGAATTAGCTGCGGAAGTTCTCATATTCTCGTGTTTCAAGATTCTTCCATGTTCTAAATTCTCATGTTTTGGAAATTCCCGTTTCCCTTTGGAAAACTTACTTACAAAAGTCATGTGACTTGGATGGTGCCATATGTCGACAGTGACTGCGCATTAGGGAGAAAATCGTGGAAAAATACAGAAAAATAGGGACTTCATACAGTATAAAAGAGCCAGTGGGGTAGCTTGTATTCCCTTGTTCTAGTCTTGTTTTCCGCCTCTGAATCTATTGCTCTTGTCTTTCACTTGCTTTGAGCAAGTCGTCTTACATAACCGACCTCCAACTGTAACCTGGAATAGTGCCTGGGCCCTGCACATTTCCCGAACACGACCAACTCGGTGCCAGCCCAAGCTCTGATCATGAAAGTAGGCTACTCCCTTACTGCAGCGACCTTGCCAGGGTCCATCTGCACTTCTCCAGGACAGATTATCATTCTGAGGTACTCCATTTCTTGCCTTTCAAAATCGCATTTCTCAGGTTTGAGATAGAGGTCATGTTCTTGCAATCTCCTTAGCACTTCACATACAATTTTGTGATGGTGCTCTAGAGAGTTGCTGTAGATGAGGATATCATCCATATATACGGTGACCTCTCCTGTTGCGATCAGATCGGCAAAGACGGCGTTCATGAGGGCTTGGAAGGTGGCTGGACTGTTGGTCATACTGAAATACATGACCTTAGGTTCGTACAGCCCGTGGTTGGTGACGATAGCACCTTTCCATTCGTCTCCAGCTGGGATTCAAATGTTATGATAGCCCCATCTTACGTCAAACTTGGTGAAGACCTTAGCTCCTTTCAACCGGTTGATGATGTCAGCTGCAAGTGGAAGTGGGTATCGATTCTTAATAGTGATTTTATTAAGACGTCGGTAGTCCTGCACTAGACGGAGTTTTCCATCCTTTTTCTTAATAAAGAACACTGGTGAGGCCATTGGTGACTTGGATGGGACCAGGTATCCTTTTGAGATGTGCTCTTGCAGGAATTTATCGAGTTCCACTTGCTTGCTCGGAGACATGGGGTACGTTTTGACCCTCCAGTGTTTAATGGCATCTGGTTCGAGGTCTATTGTGTGATCCCACAGTTGATGCTCAGGGAGCCTTTGGGATTCCTCCTCAGAGAAAACTTTTGCAAAGTCTCTATAGTGCTCCGGTACCATTTCTTCAAAGGTTTTCTTAGGTTTGGAGGTGGTGGCTTTCTTGGCGATTTGTTGAGAGTATGTAAAGCCTGCCAAGCAGAAAACTTCGTCTTGGACCGTGTCTAGCACTTTCTCCGCAAGGAGACGGTGGCGTTCCATTCAGTTCACCATTATATGCATCACCTCTACCTCCAACTCTAGTTGCACTGTTTCAGTGGTTGAGTTGAGGCATATAGTGCCTTCCTGCCAGTCTATCTGCGGGTTCCTTTGTCAGAGCCAGGGTAGTCCCAAAATGACATTTTCTGGGCCCAGTGAAGTGACGAGGAAGTCATAGTTTTCTTCACTTGGGCCAACTTTCAGAGTAAGTCTGACTTTGTGGGTGATACTACCAGCTTCGTTGAGAGTCCCATCTATGTTGTATAGCGTGATGGGGCTTTCAAGGGGAACCTGCAACATCTTGTGGCAGTCAGTGTACCTTTTGTCTAGGAACAACAAGGTTGCCCCAGAGTCTACCATTGCTGCTACTTTTACAGTACAATGACATCCTTTTAAATAAACAGAAATATGAAAATGTGATTTTTTATCTTTTGTTTCGGGAATAATAGTAGAAGACAGTGCTGCATCAGAAATCATCACGTGCAGCATTGCTTCTGAAGAAGGTGGAGCAAAAGGAACACTACTATTGTTCATCTCTGAGGCAGATGTAGATGTAATAGAATCAGAAAAACAAGAAACCGAACCAACACTACTATCTAACTTACAGGCAGGAGTCATATGAATTACAGAAGGTGAGTCCGAAACGAGGCGAGAGTGTAAACATATATTACAACTACATGGAGCCAAGTCATCTACTGTAGAGGGGCTGGTCGCAGCTATACGTGACCCATGATCTAAAAGGCCACCTTGAACATGTCTAGCTGTTCCTGCTGCTTCTCTAACATTCCCAACAACTTTGCCATGTCTGCCTGGGATGTCTGGGCAGGGGAAGTACTTGTGGCTGCTGCTGCTGCAGTATTGGACGAGGATGGTGGACTAGGGGATTCTGTTGTTGCTGCAGCTTTTGCTTTGGCTGGTTTCCCCATTTGTTTGTTTTGGCAGATGTTTGCACGGTGTCCTACTCTTTGACACCAGTTGCATACATCGCGTTCGTGATTTCCATCCTTCTTGGTGTGATCTTTCGATCTGCACCCATAGCATCTCCCTCTCATCCAGACCTGATACTCGCCCTGAGTTTTGAAGAATTCCTCTTTCCCTTTGTTGCCTTGCTGGCACGTGGCGTCAACTTGCATGGCGTTGGGGTCGGAGGCTGTGTTTGGTGATGACGATGAAGATTTGCCTTTCTTCTTGCTCTGGCGTTGGCGCAGTTGTTGATCAATGACTTGCGCGCTTTGCTTGAGTTCGTCGTAGGTATTGTGGGGCTTGTCTGTGATGGCGAGGAGGTCTTTGATTTCATCAGTGAGACCATCATAGAAGCGGGTGCTGTTAGAGGCGTGGGAAAGTGCGACTCAGTCTTTGGGAGAAAAGACTGAGGTGTCGCTACTGTGACTACAAGTATATAAGTTCAACAAGCAGAAAAATTTCTGCACTAAGTCTATAGGGGTATAGTAGGGCAGCTGTGCTCGACTTGGTCATTTCTGACCTCAGCTGGCTCGGAGCTACCCGATGCTTACTCAGTGTGTGCAGCTGAACTCCAACACGCCCCCTCAGTCCACACGTTGTAGGCCCATCGCCTCCAAAAATCGAACATGTTTTTCACACACCAAGCCCTTCATCAAGACATCAGCAACCTGGTCTCCAGTGGGGATGTATGCAAGATCTTGATCTTTGTCTTCAAGCTTTTGTCTAAGGAAATGGTGCCGGACTTCAATGTGTTTGGACCTATCATGGAACTCGGGATTTCATGTGGTGGCAATGGTGGACTGGTTGTCCATGAAGAGGGTGGTAGGTGAGTTGATTTCTTGTTTCATTTTGAGTAATAAACATTGTAGCCAGATGACTTCTTTCGCTGCGTGCGCTGCAGCGATATACTCGGCTTCGGTACTCGAGAGTGCAACTGAGCTCTGTTTCTTGGAGCTCCAGCTAATGGCTCCACCAGCAAGTGTGAAGACAAATCCTGAGGTTGATTTTCAATCGTTCACGTCACTGGCCCAATCAGCATCTACAAAACCTTGCAGGTCAATTCCATTGGGAGCCCCTCGCTGGAATACGAGCTTCCAATCGCTCGTGGCTTGGAGGTAACGGAAAGCGCAATTGAGGGCACGCTGATGCTCATTTCCAGGGCAGGCAGAGTGTTGCCTGAGCGCGGCCACGGTGTAGGCCAAGTCCAGGCGTGTACCGAGCATCGGGTACATGAGTGCGCCGATGGCACACTGGTACGAGCGAACGTCGATCTCGGGTGAGTCCACTTTGATCAGATGTTCATTTGCAAGCGTCGGCATGCTGATAGGGCAAATGTCTGACTTTCCGAAGTGTTCCAGAACCTCGCAAATGTATTTTTCTTGCGATAGGGCGATCCAGCCCGCTTCTCAATCACACATGACGTGCATGCCCAGGATCCAAGTTATCTCTCCAAGGTCAGTCATTTGGTAGTGCCTCTTGAGCGTTTCTTTGTCTTGACTGATGATTTCTAGACTTTTGCATGTCATGGTAATGTCGTCAACATACAGCGTGATGATGGACAAGATGTCATCTTGTGTAACGTCTACCATGGACATTTGCCTGACTTAGGCCTCTTGGCGTGTGGCGATCCTCGAAAGTCAAAAGTTGCAGTTAGCGAAGGTCTGGGGATAGAAGGCGGGATGGGGTTGAAGGCTCTCGTCTCTCCCGAAGTAGGCGTGAAGGTCTTCCAACTGGATGACACCTGGGGGTATTGTGTCGATATACTTAGCGTTTGCCCAGGAGGTGCTATCGATGATGAAGAAGGAATGATACGGAGAGGCTACGCGATCGTTGCGATATAAATGTACTTGATAGGCTGCGACGTCTGCAGGGAGGTCCACTGATCTGCGAAGGGACAGGTAAGGATAAGTCATGGGGATCCCTGGTCTAAGGGGATATGCCGGACAACTCACTTAAGAGGGGAAGCCTCTTAGCAAAGATGAGTAGATGGTGGTGGTATTGGAAGAAGACCAAGATGCCGTCCTTGGTCTTCGCACTACTCTACTTATACAGATACGCGCGGGCTTTAAAGCGCTGCTTGAATACTACTAGCCAATAGCGTAAGTACCGTGAACCCTAGTACAGCTATCCTAGTATGAGTCACTACAAGTCATCCCGAGATCCGATCCGTTATCGTACAATCACATGTGCCGGAGCTTACCCGGCTGACTGATCCTATAAGTCCATGACGATATTCTGCTGATGTTGGTGTCATAGCCAACGCGTCAGTGTCCACTTCCTGGCCTGAGGCGCCGATTGATCCGAAACGTAACAGATGGTACGTTATCCATTGTCGCTCACATTTCAAGTGTTAACCTTTTTTTGTCTGGTCAGTGAGCAGAACCCAAGTTGATGCGACACTTCTGCCACCCATGCCTTCACTGTCACGCTCGACTAATCCTATCTTGTTTTCCTGTATGGAGGATACCGGTGGTGTGTGCAACTCGGAGGAGCAGAACCCGAGTCGACATGACACTTCTGCTGCTCGCACTTTCACTGTCACGTTCAATTAATTCACATTTACTCTCGTCTTCTTGTGTAGAGGATACCCAGTGGCGTGTGCAACTCGGAGGAGCAGAACCTGAGTTGACACTTCTGCCGCTCACACTTTTACTCTCGTTTTCCTGTGTGGATGATACCAGTGGCGCGTGCAACTCAGAGGGCAGTGGTTCGGTATTGCCCAGGGACTCGTCGTGGCCTTTCCTTCATTGCATGGTTTTGTCTGAGTAATTAGATACCTAGTATAGTGCTAAATACAAATATGAAGTGTTCGAAAAGCCCAAGACCAAGAAGTTGACGACTGAAAAGCCCGATCCTACTGGGTACACTATGTAACTACTAGTACATACTATGATCATACTACAACTGTACTACACCACCACTCTGGTAGCTACCTCAGTACTACAATAGCTGCAAGCAGGCTATGGTAGTAGGGTATACTATGGTAGGACCATAGTAGTACTAGGGTAGACTAGCTGTAGTTGGGTAGACTATGGTAGTCAGGTGGATTATGGTAGTTGGGTAGATTATGGTAGTTGGGCAGACTATGGTAGTACTATGGTAGTAAGGTAGACTATGGTAGTAGGGTAAACTATGGTAGTACTGTGGTAGTATGGTAGGCTATGGAAGGACTATGGTAGAAGGGTAGACTATGGTAGTAGGGTAGACTATGGTA
Source organism: Lactarius akahatsu (assembly GCA_021524915.1). Lineage (NCBI taxonomy): Eukaryota > Fungi > Basidiomycota > Agaricomycetes > Russulales > Russulaceae > Lactarius > Lactarius akahatsu. The sequence continues at coordinate 32,244 of JAKELL010000191.1, forward strand.
GAACTACAGTAGTGCTGTCAGAGAAGATAGACGTCACTACCCAGCACTACAGGCACTATGGCCCTCTATGTAACGCCACCACAGGGGCGTTAAGTACGACGTGTACTTCGATAAGTCAACGGGATCGGCTAGGCGTGAACCGGCTAAGGTTCAGTTCGGTGATGAATAAGTATCACTTGGTCTCCCAGGGACACAAGGATATTAGCAGAAGTTCGAGGCTCAAGCGAAAAGGCGAGCGAAGAGGGACTCAAGCGCAAAGGCGAGTCAAAGTCGTTCGTGAGGCAAAGACGATTGTGGTATTACACAAGAAGTCAAGTCTACCGTACAAGCTAGGTAGAGCGTAACTTATATACTACTACAGGTTGTTTGTGAAGTACAAACATATGACGCGATCCTGAGGTACTGGCCCCAGCGAGCTAATAAGGAAGTGCAAAGGGGAAGTCCATAAAAGGTACAAGGGAATCCCGCGGGGGCACGCGGGGCTCAAATGACGTCAGCGGGCCCTAGAAGTCACAGCCCTGGCTTCCCTGCGGTCATGGGGTTGGTGCGAGATAAGAGGCAAGGACCGAACCGAAGCGGAACAGGGGTAAACGTACACGCGAGCGCGAGATAAGGCAGATAAGCAGATAGGACCTATCGTACAGAGAAGCGAGAATCGTAACACTCTATGGGTCACTGTGGCCTCTGTGGGCACTACTGAAGTACTACTGCAGAGGCCCAAGAATTGCTGATGTCAGGTTCAACAAGGCAGGGCTGTGTCATGGGTGTGGTTATATGACCAATTCTGGGAGGGAATGGGGGGAGTGGTGCATCTGTGGGAGGTGGTGGCGCATGTGTCTGTGGTTCTGGGAGAGTAGGGGCGGTGGGGATATGTATGGTGATGGGAGTATTGATGGATGGGGTGGTGAGCATGAGTAGTGAGGTGGTTGTTGCCTCCTGCATGAGGCATTCAAGAGTCGGGGCAATCAATGATAGGATGGGGGGATCTGGACTAGGGATTACTGAGTACGGCGTGCAACCCTCTGGCTGTAAGGGGACACCCTGATCCTGCGAGGGTACAGTCAGTTGATCAAGTATGCATTTCGACGGGGGGTGTGTGGGTACAGTGGAGATGACGGGAGTGGAAGTCATAATGTGGAAGATGAGGGAAGGGGGGATGCGTGATTTGGATTTGTGGGGCGCCTTCTTATATCTTTCATCCAGCCCCTTCGGCAGTTGGGTTATGCCAATAGAAGTCAGCAATAAGGTCAGGCGCATGTTGGACATTCTCGAGCGGTTCCCACGAACTATCGCTCACGGGGAGTCCTTTCCACTGGACTAGGAATTGGAGCTTGTGCCCTCAGCCATAAACCCTTGATCCGAGGATTTGCTCCACTTTGAACTCTTCTTCTCCATCCATGAGGTCAGGGGGAGGACACGTGAAGTTTTCCCCATGCAGTTCCGTCTCCTTATATAGGGTGAGGAGGTTAGTGTGGAACACGGGGTGGATCTTCCATGACTTCAGGAGTTCTAACTCATAAGATACTGCGGAGAGGGCCTTCTTAATGCAGAAAGGCCTGTGACATTTAGGGGCTAGTTTGGCCATGGGGTAGAACATTTTAAGGTTCGTCCCCTCTAACCACACTTGTGCTCCTTCTTGATAGGGAATGAAGCGAGTGCACCCTCGTTTCATCATGAGTTCTTGGGCGTGTTTGATACAGTCCTGTGCGTGTTGTCGGAAGTTGCCCATGTCTTCCAAGCGCTGGTCAACCGAAGGCGAGGTCGTGGGTTTTGGGGTCCAGGTAGTGTGTGGTTCCCAACCCATGATGAGTGAAAAGGGGGAGTGTTTTGTTGTTGTATTGGGCCACGCATTATGTGCGAACTGTGCTACTGGGAGGGCCTCTGCCCAGTTGTCCTGCTGCACATTACTCCAATGGCATACGTATTGTTCCAGCCATTGGTTGGTTCATTCTGACTGCCCATCTGTTTGAGGGTGATACACCAATGAGATGTTTTGTCTGATACCAAGAACTCAGCAGAGTTGTGTCATGAATGCTGATGTAAATCGGGGGTCTCGATCAGTGATCAGTTTTTGGCGTATGCCATAATGGGGGTAGATGTGACAAAGGTATAGCCAAGCTATGCTGTTACGGTTTTGCCCGTAACTGTCCCCCCGAACACCCCTGCAAGACCTCGGAACACTGCCGTGAAGCGATCACGTGCTGATTATGCCGAAGAAGAAGTTGAAGTTATGGGACTTATGGCTTCATACACCCAGCAACCAGCTAAGTCACGTGACCTTCCCAACTACCACGGATTCGCTCAAGAATATTGGGAGTAGATCACGTGATCTTACATCAAAACGCCCGTCACGTGACCCTGGCACGTGACCTGGCTAGACTCGCACCAGAAGGGTCCAGATGAGCTTGTGCCTGGACCGGTCTCGACTGCCTCGTGTTTGTGATGACTCGTATGTGCCTGATCGATTGTGCCTTGATTCTGATGGATTGTACACGTTTGCGTTCTGATTGGATAGAAGCAGCGCTCATACAGCTGCGGAAGCTTATCTCTGACTCATACCTTTGCGCCTTACTGCCATTGGTGGATTGTTATCTCTGACTCGTTTGTGACTCATTCCTAGGATCCGGATATTAGGGTTTCGGAGTTCCAAGCTGGGGTTCAAACCTCCTTGGACGTGTATATAGACTGGGGCTTATGGTCGCTGAAGACCTAAGCTTGACTTCTTGGATTATACCACCCATTGTAGTGCCACTTCTGCGCTGCCTTGCCAGTTGTGTGCTGATAGCTACCCTTGGTGCATATACATCTGTTGAATTGTCCTCAGCTGGGAGATCACCGCAAGGCCTCCATCCTTTCCTTTCCGCTCTACTCTTGCCGTTCCAGAAACGTGCTGTATCATTCTCCTTTGGTTGTGCTGTCTTGCCGACCATTCATTCATATCAACTACAACTTGCTCTCTTCATCGCCCTTTGCATCCTCTGGGCTACTCTACTACGCCTCGTTTGCGAGCTAGTACAAGATCGAGCACGTGACTTCGACATATCCCGGTGATCGTTGGGTCGTCACGAAAGCCTTGTCCGCAGTACAAGAAGGAACGTCCGGTGGAACGTTACATATGCCCTCTGTGGTGATTGTTTCATTACATGGGATAAAGATGGCCGCTTTGGAGCAGTCGTGGTCCATGATGGTGAGGATCGAGTCATACCCTTGTGACGGTGGTAGTTTCGTGATGAAGTCCATTGCTACGACTTCAAATGGTTCTGCTTCTGGGTCAGTTGTGATAGGGAAAAGGTGTGGCTTTTGTCGGTGGGGATTGATTTTGTTGGCTTGGCATGTGGCGCAACCCTTGATGTATTCTTCTATGTCTTTGTGCATATTGGGCCACCAGTAGTCTCGTCATAAAAGTTCATAGGTGTTTGTAATTCCGGGGTGTCCCATGGCGGGTGTGTCGTGGAAAAAGGTGATTACCCCCCGCTTAAGATCGTTGTCCCCGACAACGACAAGGGCATCACCCTTCCACCATAATCCCCCATGTTTTTTCAGGCTATGTGGTTCGATCCATCGTAGCACTTGTGATTCGTCAAGGTTCTGCACAATCTGGGTCCAGATGTCCATGTTGTGCATTGACATCTCGGTGACCCGGTGATGAACAGCATACATAGAGATCATACTCACAGTGGCAAAGGTGACTGTGGTGAGATATGAGGGTAAGCTGGAATGCAGCAACAGAGTAGATCTTGCAGGTGAAGCAGATGGGTGTCTGGCACACAACAGATGAGAACTGATGTTACATTGGTGAGGAGAAGACATACCTGGCACACAACAGATGAGAACTGATGTGGACCAGGAGCGTACAAGCTGCACTACTTATACAAAATACAGAGTGACGGTTGTAACACAGAGTTACAGTAAATACAAGAGGCATTGTTCTTCATACGGACAAAGGAGTGGACGTTCTGAGAACAAGGGACAGAAAGAACAAGAAGAGTCCAGACAAGTGACATCATACTGACATCATAATAAAGATAGAACAAAGGGAAACTACAAGGGCGTTGAGTACAATGCAAAGTCCAGATCCTGTGATGTCATATTCTACAGTGATGTCATAGATAAGTAAGTACAACAAGTCCAAGATTGTGTGATCATAATAATCTAATCTACATAAGTCCTGTATATCTTATCTACAGCAGTCCATATCTGATTGTCCTCTGAGCCGCTAAGTGCGCAAGGGTCACTTATCAACACCCAGATGAAGCGGTCCACAGGGAGGACAGTGACGTTGTTGTTATCTTCATTGCCTGGCGCATAGTCTGCTTGTCGGGACAGGGCATCTGCGCAACCGTTCCTAATGCCGGGTACGTGCTTCAATACGAAGTTGTATTCTGATAGCTCCAAGAACTCGCGCGCCACTCGTCGACTGATTTTTTGCGGTTCTTCCAGTATTGAAGGTTGGCGTGGTCAGTGTGTATAATGATTTTATGGGGTGAGCCAATGAGGTACATGTGCCAGGCGCGAAGGGCTTTGACCACCACAAGTAGTTCTCAGTCGTAGATGTCATAGTTCCACTCAGCTTGGGATAATGATTCTGAGTGGAACGCTACTGGGTGGAGTTTTTGGTCGTCTCCTAATTGGTTGAGCACTGCACCAATAGCGACGTTGGATGCGTCCACTTCCAGTTCAAACAGTTTTGTCAGATCGGGGGAAAGGAGGACTGGTTCTTGACATATTTGGTCTTTGATGCGTTCAAACGCCCACTGTTGCTCTACCCCCCAGTGCCATGGAGTGTCCTTTTTTGTGAGATCATGGAGGGGGCGTGTGAGGGATGAGAACCCTTTGATGAATCGGCGATAGAAGTTGCAGAAACTGATAAAGGCACGTACTTCCTTGAGGCTTCTTGGGGGTTGCCATTCGTGGATCCCTCATACTTTTACGGGGTCCATCTGCAGCTTCCCATGCCCAATGATGAGCCCGAGGTTCTCCATCTCGTGCACTTCAAACTCACACTTCTCTGGCTTGATGTAAAGGTCATTCTCCGCACAGATGGTTAGAACCTGGTGAACTCTTTCACAATGGTGTTCGAGATTGTCGAGGGTTGCGATGAGGATATTGTCCATGTACATGATTACCTCATTTGTCAATATTGGCCCTCGAAATGTAAAATCCATCATTGCTTGGAAAGTTGCTGGGGAGTTCGTGAGACTGAAGTACATTACAAGTGGTTCAAAGGTTCCTTTGTTTGTTTTAAAGGCAGCCTTCCACTCATCTCCTTTGTCTATGCGGATGTTATTGTATCCCCAGCGGATATCCAATTTTGTGAAGAGTCGCGCATCACAGATTTTTATCAATGAGCTCGGGAATAAGGGGTAGTGGGTAATGATTTCGGACAGTGACTTCGTTTAGCTGTTGGTAGTCTTGTACGGGTCTGAGCTTCTGGTCCTTCTTCTTTATGAAGAAGAAGGGTGAGACATATGGGGACTTTGACTGTCAAATGTACCCCCTCTCCAGCTGTTCAGTGAGGAATGTGTCAAGAGCCTTATCCTCTTCTTGCGTTAGCGGGTACACCTTGCAATCCATCGTTGTAGGTGCGTTGGGTGTTAGGTTGATGGCATGGTCCCATGGTCATTTCAGCAGGAAGCAATGGGATGCTTCCTCGTCGAATACCTTGCAATACCACCTTTCACAATCCAAGCCTCGATCGACTATTAAGGTGATTGTGTTCAATGGACAAGATGCGCCCAGGCTCGATACCAGGTGGCAAAGGCAAGGATGACATAAGATGACTTGCGACGCGCAAGAAAATAGACAAAGACTAGATTTCAGAGGACGGAAAACAAGACTGGAACGTAGAACTACAGTGCTATCCTACAGGTTTTTATACTAGTGAGCCCCCTCCTATTTTCTAGGTTTTTCTTTATTTTTCTGATATGCGCAGTTCATCAGTCGTTATAATGGCGCCATCCGCAGTAAGGGTCACATGACCGTAAGTAAGGCTTTTTCCAGAACAGAAACGGAAACTTCCGAAACATGAGAACACAGAAGAATCTTGAAACATGAGAAGTAGGAACAAGAATATGAGAAATGTTAGAACTTCTTTTGAGAATCGATGGCACAATCTGGTGATCGTGACACCACTGGTATTCCGGTGGGACCATTTCTTCAAAGGTGTGTACCTCTCGCTTGGCCCATCTGTAAAAGTGGGACCTGTCAAAAGCTGTCAGCAACTGGTCCTGACTGGTCTCTGACAGCTTTTGACAGGTCCCACTTTTACAGATGCTGCTTCTTGCTGTGCTAGTTCCAATGCCGTTGTGGTTTTTCGCAGTAACACCACACATGGCTCCTGCTCATTGTCTGCGATCTGCTCCCACACCTCCTCATTGAGTTGATACATCTCCAACGCCTGTATGGATGCTTCTACAGGCGTGGCTTCGTCCGATGATGAGAGGCTTAATATAACCACTGGTTGGAACTCCTCATCCAGCATCGCTTCCCCCCACTTTACAAGTGGTTTGAACACTGAGAACCATGGGTAGCCTAGTATGACTTCGTCCCTTCCCAAGTTTGTTACTAGGAAGCGAAGTGTCTTGGTGTTGTTCCTGGTTCAGACGTTCAGGTTGGTGTATTGGGTAATAGCCCCATCTTGGTTGTGCGTCCCATCCACATTCCAAATGCATATTGGTTGTGTGACATCACGTGTTCCAATCTGCAGCCACTTCAGTAGCGAGGCACAGATAAAATTGTCTGTTGCTCCTGAGTCCAGGAGTACTTGTCATTCGGCCATTGTGTGTGCAGATTTAAAGAGTACTGGGATTCGCATGGATCGGTATCTGCTATGGTACACGTTTACATTGAGTGCTCTAGCCCAGGCCGTTGGGTTCAAGCGTCGAGAAAATCCTCTTTTGCGAACAGCTTCTCCACCATGAGATCCCACACCTCCGGGGGCTGCGCTTTCATCACAGCGATCTGTGCTTCAGCCTGCTCTTCCGTCAAAAGTACGCGGTTAGATTGTATGGCAACAGTAGTGATGGCGGAAGCTGATACGGTCAGGGAAGTGGGGATGGGAGTTGGTTGGGCAGTCGTGGAGGAAGTAGCAATTCGAGTGCCCTTTTGTGGGCAGTTACGCGAGATGTGCCCTGCAGCGCAGCATCTAAAACAACGCCCCTCCTTTGGAGTTGGATTCAGTCAGTGTCAGTGAGAGCCACAGAGGCTCGGGCACATCCAACATCCATGGCATTTGGGTCACGGTTCTTGTTGAGGGCCTGTACCCACTGGTCACAGTTATGCCCTCCCTTCTTTTGACACAGGGTTCGGTTCTTGCCGAGTCGGTCCTTTAAAACCAGGTACTTGTAGCGGTGTGACACCTCGCTACGTTGAGTCCAAGTGTGAAGGGATAGGTGAACCATCAGGTGAGCACACTCAACCCGAACGTGGAGATAAATCACGCGCTAAGCGTGCAGTCAATGCGGAGGGGACTAAAGCTCAGATCCTTTATACAAGGATGCGGATAGTCAGTGATCACGCAGTGGCACGCTGAGTGGAGAACCAAGAGGACAAGTTAGGATTGAAGTAGAGTAAGGAGTACAGTGGAATACACACCTGAGTGGAGAACCAAGAGGACAAGTTGGTTCCACTCAGGACGCTACAGGGAGTTTATATACGCTACTGGAGCTGAGCTTAAACTGAGTCTAAACACTATTACTAAGTGTACAGTAAGACTCCATGACTCAGGAGCTGACGCGTCGTGTCTAATAATAGCGCTATCTATTGTGCTGACTGATGCACTTGTCATAGCGCTGACGTGATGCCTTATCTTGCTGAGTAAAACCTAATACAGCGAGTAAGCGTAAACTACTAAGTGAGTTCTAGAACTATCTAGAATGTTCCTTCCTTATCTACCAATCACAAGAGTCCGTACGTAAATGGAATGTGACCAGATTAGGTTGTCCCGTTAAGGGTGCAACTATCCCAGGGTCACGTGCTTGTAGGTGCACATGGTGGCAGCATGTGACTGACGATATCTCGTACTTTGGCCCTTTATATCTTCCTTAAATAATTCCGTAAAAATACAGAAAAATAATATACACATCCATGACATCACCCCTCTTCTTAAGGGTCGATGTCCGCGTTGGCCTCTGTGTACATATGAGATGCTTGCCAAGGCAAGGACGCATAGATGAGAGCCGCTATTTTTCTAGGTGCGCCTGGGTTGGAGGAGTGGAACTCCTTAACTTTATCCGGGGCGTGCGCTAGATTTTTGGCTGGTTCCCAGGTGTCCTCGCCTTCACCATAGCCTTTCCAGCGAACAAGGTATTTAAGAGTACGACTGAAGAGTTTGGAGTCTCTTATGTGGTCAACTTCGTACTCTTCTTCTCCTTCGACTGTGATGGGTTCAGGTGGAGGTGGCATAAGCCCGTTAACTTTGTTTCCCTTATAAGGGGAGAGGCGGTCTACATGAAATACATCATGGATCCGTAATGCAGGGGGGAGTGCAAGCTTGTAGTTGACGTCACTTTTGACTTCAGTGACTTCAAATGGGCCTAGTTGTTTAGGGCCCAGTTTGGACGACTGTTGGTGTATCTTTATTTGCTTAGCTTGCAACCAGACTTTATCCCCGACATTGAAGACATATGGCTTATGTCTTTGTTCAACGTCTGTCTGCATTCGCCTTTTACTTAGGCGTAGAGCTGCCTCTGCGTCCCTTCTTGAGGAAACTAGGTGTTGTAGACGCTTATCGAGCGTTGGGATACCGGTGGGCCTACCAGCGGGAATGGTGAAGTCAGGTGTATAGCCATATAGTAGCTCAAAGGGGGTGTGTCCCATGGCTGAGTTGAGCCTACTATTGATGACGAATTCCGCTGTAGGGAGCAGGTCTGCCCAATCATCCTGTCTCTTACTAATAAACAAGCGCAAGTAGACTTCTACTTCTTGATTTTTGCGCTCTACCTGTCCATTAGCTTGAGGGTGATAGGCGGTAGTGAGACCTGCATCTATCCCTAGTCGCTTATATAGTGCCCGCATGCTCCTTGCAGCAAACTGGGGTCCCCTATCACTGATAATCTTCTTGGGGATCCCGTGTAAGGGGAAGACTTGCTCAAAGTAGATGGATGCTACCCCATCAGCCATGATTTGAGAGGTCACTGGGAATAGGTGGATCTGTTTTGTGTAATGATCCACTATGTTAAGGATCATATCCTTTCCATGTGACATGGGCAGGGGGCCGATTAGATCGACTCCGACTATCTGCCATGGTCCCTCAGGTATTTCTTGTGGCTGAATTATAGCTTTGGGGTGCAGATCTTTGCGATAACGTTGGCATCGATTGCATCCTTCTACGTATGAGCTTATGAAGCCTGCCATGCATGGCCACCAGTAGTAGTGACTGACTAGCTTGATGGTGCCATTCTTACCAGGGTGACCGGTGGTGACCGAGTCGTGGCATGACTTAACCATGTCTCTTCTCAGGGTCCGGTTATTGGGAACGTACAGTTTCCCTCGATGGTAAACTAGGCCGTCATCTTCCTCCCACATCGCTACTCCATCCATGAGAGCCTTTGGAGCGGTCATCTGTAAGTTCTTAAGACCCTCTATGACTTCTGCTTCTCTTATGGATGCGAGTCTTATGCGATTTCCTAGGGAGTCCACTTCTGGGCGGAAGTGTGCTTGGGCGGCATTGAGGAAATGCTTAGGTTGTAAAACCTGTACTTGGCGGTTATCCTCGTTGTCTCTGATGTGGTCTTTTGAGAATCTACTTAATGCGTCGGCTTGCATAGAGTTTCCCTTTTTGTAAGTGATTTTGAAGGCAAAGCGACTTAGGTACAGGGCCCATCGGGCCTGTCGACGGTTTAAGTCTTTCATGCTTGCCCACCATTCCATGTTCTTATGGTCGGTGATCACTTCAAAGGATATGCCTTCGAGGAAATGTCTCCAATCCTCTAGGGCGCGGATTAAGCCGAGCATTTCTCTATCGTAGATTTTGTAGTTGTGTTCTTCTTTGCTCATAGACTGTGAGCAATACGCAACAGGGTGCCAGAGACCATCAGGATACTTTTGAGTAAGTATACCGCCAGTAGCAAATCCTGAAGCATCGGTTTTGACTCTTGTTGGAAGCTGCGGGTCGTACACTTTGAGAATGGGTTCTCGTACAAAGCTTTCCTTCAGGTGGTCAAAAGCCTTCTGCTGTTCGGAATGACATTGCCATGGAGTGTCCTTCTTCATGAGGTCATGCAAGGGTTGGGCGATAGCCGCAAAGTCCTTGATGAACCGACGATAGAAGTTGGCGAACCCGATAAACGCTCTAACCTCTTTGAGCGTTGTGGGTGTTGGCCACTCCCTTACTGCAGCGACCTTGCCAGGGTCCATCTGCACTTCTCCGGGACAGATTATCATCCCAAGGTATTCCATTTCTTGCCTTTTGAAGTCGCATTTCTCGGGTTTGAGATAGAGGTCGTGTTCTTGCAATCTCCTTAGCACTTCGCGTACAATTTTGTGGTGGTGCTCCAGAGAGTTGCTATAGATGAGGATGTCATCCATGTATACTGCGACCTCTCCTGCTGCAATTAGATCGGCAAAGACGGCGTTCATGAGGGCTTGGAAGGTAGCTGGGCTGTTTGTCATACCAAAGTACATAACTTTGGGTTCGTATAGCCCGCGATTGGTGATTATAGCACCTTTCCATTCATCTCCGGGTTTGATCCGGATGTTGTGATAACCCCATCTTACGTCGAACTTAGTGAATACCTTCGCTCCCTTCAACCGGTTTATGATGTCGGCGGCGAGTGGTAGTGGATATCGGTTCTTAATAGTGATTTTATTAAGATGACAGTAATCCTGCACTAGACGGAGCTTGCCGTCTTTCTTTTTAATGAAGAATACTGGTGAGGCCATCGGTGACTTAGATGGGACCAGATATCCTTTCGAGATGTGCTCTTGCAGGAATTTGTTGAGTTCCACTTGCTCACTTGGCGACATAGGATACGTTTTGACCCTCCAGTGTTTAACCGCATCTGGTTCGAGGTCTATTGTGTGATCCCACGGTTGGTGCTCAGGGAGCCTCTGGGATTCCTCCTCAGAGAAAACTTTCGTGAAGTCTCTGTAGTGCTCTGGTACCATTTCTTCGAAGGTTTTCTTAGGTTTGGAGGCGGTGGCTTTCTCGGCGATCTGCTGAGAGTATGTGAAGCCTGCCAAACAGAAAACTTCGTCTTGGACCGTGTCTAGCACTTTCTCTGCAAGGAGACGGTGGCGTTCCATTCAGTTCGCCATAATGCGCGTCACCTCTACCTCCAACTCTGGTGGCGCTGTTTCAGCGGTTGAGTTGAGGTGCATAGTGCCTTCCTGCCAATCTATTTGCGGGTTCCTTTGCCTTTCTTCTCGCTCTGGCACTGGCGCAGTCATTGATCGATGACTTGTGCGCTCTGCTTGAGCTCGTCGTATGTGTTGTGGGGCTTGTCTGTGATGGCTAGGAGGTCCTTGATCTCGTCTGTGAGACCATCGTAGAAGCGGGTGTGGAGGTCGATGATGGACCACCCGGTTTGTCCAGAGTACTGCTCAAATATGGATGCATATTCGGCAACCGTCTTTTTACCCTGTCTTGTTTTCTTTAGCTCTTCTCGAGCTATGTCTTGGACGTCTAGGGGGCTAAACCTGCGGTTGAACTCCTTGACGAAGTCCAACCAATTTCCTCCGAAGGGAATAGTCCCTTGGTTGGCAGACTCCAGATATGGGAGTGCCCAGGTTTTGGCGTCCCCTTCCATCAGGTTGAGGGCGGCAGCTATCCATCTATGCTCATCCGCGTACCATTTACTGTCCACTGCATGCCATGTGTTCATGGCGTCCCCTAGTGATCCTGCCCAGTTGTGGAAGGCGGCAAGGAAATGACGGGCATCCGAGGAGGAGCCTTTCCCATCCCAAGCTTTGGGGCAGGCCACTATTTCCTTGTTCTTTCCATTTCCTGGGCAAGTGGCGGTTGCTGAGGCCACCTGTGCAGTCAGGGCTGTGACTTGCTGTGCGAGGTTGCCGACAGCTATGCCGAGGTGATTTATGAGGTCCAGGCAATCCTGGACAGTGGGAGGGGGGAGTGGTGTGGGTGGTGCGGCATGAGGGAGGGTGCTCCTGCTTGGTTGTGACATCTCATCTAATTTCTTCTGTCTGTCTTTTCGCTCTGCTTCCTCTTGTGCCTGATGGAATTCTTCTAAGAGAAGGAGTTGTTCATCTGGCGAGATCTCGTCCCAGTCTTGGATACGAGATATGAACTCCTTTTCTTTCTTAGTTGGAGGAGGGAGGGCGAATTTCGAGCGAGCTCCGCTGGGATACTGAGCTTGTGCTAGACGAGCTGTCTGTTTCCCTTTCTTGGGAGCCACGTTCTTCGTCTTCCCTTATGTGGGAGATGAGGGGGTGAGGAGGCGATTCGAGACGAGGAATGAGATCTGCAGCAAATGCTATCAGCTGCGGGACTGTGAAGTTTGTTCCGAGAACGGGGATTTCTAGGCTGTAGAGGTCTAGTAGTCCGTATCGGATTTCTTGATCGTGGTAAATTGCCTGCATGTATTGCTCGGCGAGGTTACGAGGGGGTAGTTCTAACTGGAACCCCTGGTAACGGATGTTGACACCGTCTTCATCAATGAAACTTTCACCTGACTGGGCGAGTGTGGCTTGGGAGGAGGAGTGGGCGGAGTGGAATGATTCTATTGAGACAGTGGGTGATGGTGATGCCTACACTGGTGAGGGGATCCGGTCTTCTTCAGACTGGGTGTCCTGGTGTACGTGCAGTGATGCCGAAGCAGAGGCTGTAGTTTGGGGTGGTGTGATAGAGGCCTGTCTCCTCCTAAAGAGACGACGGAGTCGGGTTTGAACGTTCGCAAGTATGCGAGGCAGTTTGGAAATATGTGAGGTGGGTTTGAACGACGGGATACAACGAGCGCGAAATGCTAACTCAAGGATGACTGGAATGCCCTATCAAGCGAGACCAATACACAGTGATTGTTTCACACTGTGCGAGGCTGTGGCGATAAAGGGACACTCAGGAATGGTGTAAGAATATGTGTAGAGCTACAAGGCTGTCTGCCTCAGTCTTCTCGACCTGTTGGCTGCCTCTCACACCGAAGCGCTCTCAAACTTTTCTGGTTGGTACGCGTACAGCTGTCGCAGGCTAGGCCTGGCTGGCTCAATGTCTAACTGCAGCTTATCTGGCGTGGTGACCAGTTCTGCAGCCAGTACCCAGAGGCGTCTACTGATGACCAGATAGACCCAATAAAGGCAAGCACAATCTATGCCGATTTTACGGACACTAGAGTTGTACCACAAATGCACAGATTCTGCTTACGGACTTCCCCAGGCAAAGAGTGAGGTAGATAACACAATGGACTGATGGTCGTCAACCACCTAAAGGGACCGTGATAAAACTGGTGAGCATGGAGCTCAAGAGAGTGAAAAGGAACTTGTCCTAATGTAGCGGTATGACACCTCGCTACGTTGAGTCCAAGTGTGAAGGGATAGGTGAACCGTCAGGTGAGCACACTCAACCCAGACATGGAGATAAATCATGTGCTAAGCATGCAGTCAATGCGGAGGGGACTAAAGCTCAGATCCTTTATACAAGGATGCGGATAGTCAGTGATCACACAGTGGCACGCTGAGTGGAGAACCAAGAGGACAAGTTAGGATTGAAGTAGAGTAAGGAGTACAGTGGAATACACACCTGAGTGGAGAACCAAGAGGACAAGTTGGTTCCACTCAGGACGCTACAGGGAGTTTATATACGCTACTGGAGCTGAGCTTAAACTGAGTCTAAACACTATTACTAAGTGTACAGTAAGACTCCATGACTCAGGAGCTGACGCGTCGTGTCTAATAATAGCGCTATCTATTGTGCTGACTGATGCACTTGTCATAGCGCTGACGCAATGCCTTATCTTGCTGAGTAAAACCTAATACAGTGAGTAAGCGTAAACTACTAAGCGAGTTCTAGAACTATCTAGAATGTTCCTTCCTTATCTACCAATCACAAGAGTCCGTACGTAAATGGAATGTGACCGGATTAGGTTGTCCCGTTAAGGGTGCAACTATCCCAGGGTCACGTGCTTGTAGGTGCACATGGTGGCAGCATATGACTGATGATATCTCGTACTTTGGCCCTTTATATCTTCCTTAAATAATTCCGTAAAAATACAGAAAAATAATATATGTGTCCATGACAGTACTCAGCCTGTTTGTAACGCCACCACAGGGGCGTTAGGTACGATGTGTACCTCAGCAAGTCAACGGGATCGGTAAAGCGCGAACTGGTTAGGGTTCAGTTCGGTGGTGAACAAGTATCACTTGGTCTCCCAGGGACACAAGGATAATAGTGGGAAATCAGGGCTCAAGCGAAAAGGCGAGTGACAGGGGGACTCAAGCACAATGGCGAGTCAAAGGAGTTCGTGAGGCAAAGACGATGTGGTATTACACAAGAAGTCAAGTCTACCGTACATGCTAGGTAGGGTGTGACTTATATACCAATACAGGGTGTTTGTGAAGTGCAAACACATGGCGCAATCCTGAGGTACTGGCCCCAGCGAGCTGATGAGGAAGTATGAAGGGGAAGTCCATAAGAAGTACAAGGGAATCCCACGGGGGCACGCGGGGTTCAAATGATGTCAGCGGGCTCCAGAAGCTATAAGCCCGGCTTTCCTACAGTCATGGGATTGGTGCAAAATAAGAGTTGGAGAATGAATCAAAACGGATCATGGGTAAAAGTACACGCGAACACGAGACCAGATAATGAAGCATATCGTACAATAGGGCAAAAATCGTAACACTGTTGTAATTGGGCGGCCCACTTCCAATCCTCCCACGTAACAGGGTGTTGGAAGCAGATGGCGTTAATGACTAACTGGTTTGGGAGTCCATCTTGGAATAGCTCCAATGTTGTGACTTCGTCCGGGCCATACCTGGCTTTTGTCATTAGGTTGTCAAACTGGGCAATGTAAGAGTCGATGTCCTCTCCTTTCATTGCCAGGGTTTGCAAGGCTTTACAGGCCTTCGTCTATTCTGCAGTGTTGGTGTACGCCTGCAGGAACCGGGTTTCTACCTCGTTCCAGAGGTTATTTTGGGTTTGTAGGACCCCTGCTGCCAATTGAGCGTCGAGCCATCTCATCTGCTCATCGACCCAATCATCGACGAGCGGTCCTTGGATATAGGAGAGGAAGGCCATGGCTTGTTGTCCGGGTACCGCAAGCAGGTCTACTGTCAGGTTCATTCCGCAATATAGTTTGAAGGCACGTAGGAATGCCTTGCTCTTTTCTCAGTTTCTGTCAAATTCTAGTGGGGGGTTTCCTCCTAGGCAACCGTTGCCACCAGGGGCTGGTGCAAGTCCTCTGGCTGGTGCCTGTTATGGTTTTGCCTGTAACTGTTCCCCTGAACACCCCTGCACGACCTTGGAACACTGCCGTGAGACGATCACGTGCTGAATATGCCAAGGAAGAAGTTGAAGTTATGAGGCTTGTGGCTGAACATGCCTGCCTACCAGCTAAGTCACGTGACCTCCCCGACTATTATGGAATTGCTCAGCAACCTTGGGAATAGATCACATGATCTTATGTCAAAACGCCCGTCACATGACCCTGGCATGTGACCTGGCTAGACTTGCACCAGAAGGGTCCAGATGAGCTTGTGCCTGGATCAGTCTCGACTGCCTTGTGTTTGATGACTCGTACGTGCCTATTGTCACGATCCACTGATCGTGCCATTGATAGGAAAAGCCTCGGAAAATTCTCGGTTTCTCGATTCTTGTCTTGTGTTTCAGATTCTGCTTCTTGTTCCATTTGAAGATTCTCAACTGCGCATGGATTGCACAATCGTCACGACAGACTGATGTGCTCAGTCTATATTTAGCTCCTCGCTTACACGTCCCCAGAAAATAGTAGGAAAAGCATAGAAAAATAGGATTCCTGTAAGATATTTAAGGAGCCAGTAGTGCACCCTGTATTCTTTGTTCTAGTCTTGTTCCCTGTTTCCTGTCGTGTCCAATCCTAGTTCCATTCCCTTGCTCTCTGCTGTTTGCAAGTGGTCTTACATTCAGTGCTCTGCCTGGCTATATAGGCAGTACTCCTCTTGGTAGCTCAAGAGTGTCTTAGGCTCTGCCTAGCTATATAGGCGGCACTTCTCTTGGTGGCTCAAGAAGGCTTTGTCTAGCTATAATAGAAGACACTCCGCTTGGTGGCTCAAGCGTGTATCTGAGGGTATCGAGCCCCTCCCCATTGTACACAACCTGGTATCGAGCCTGGGCCCTGCGCGATCCCCTGGAAGCCCCTTTACGACTAAGTGGTAGCGACGTGGTTGTGAGCCCACCTCTAGGATTGTAAAACCTATCGATTGTGCCTGGCTTCTGATGTGTACTATACTTCTGATTGGTTCGTGACTGCACCCATACGACTGCAGATCTTTATCTCTGACTCATGCCATGAGGGCCTTATGCCATTGGCTTCTGATTATCTCTGACTCGTTGTGACTCATTCCTAGGATCCGGATATTAGGGTTTCGGAGTTCCAAGCTGGGGTTCAAACCTCCTTGGAGTAGTATATAGACTGGGGCTTATGGTCGCTGAAGACCTAAGCTTGACTTCTTGGATTATACCACCCAAACACCTTGCCTCTTCTGCGCTGTCTTGCCAGTTGAGTGCTGAATAGACTTTGGTTGTCAACTCCTAGTCCTTAGCTGGTGAATCTCCATAAGGCCTCACATCCATTCCTTTCCGCTCTACTTTTGCTGTTCAAGGAACATGCTGCATCATCTCCTTAGTCACACTGTCTTGCCGACTGCCTCTGCTACATCTACTTTGACTTACTCTCTTCACATCCCTTTGCATCCTTTAGGTAATATTGCTACGCCTTGCTATCGAGCTAGTAGAAGATCGAATTCATGACTTCGACATATCTGGTGATCGCTAGGTCGCTTCGTTGGCCTTGTCCGTAGCACAAGAAGAACATCCAGTGGAACGTTACAGTGCCAGTCCACTGCCACCACCACCACCACCGCCACTGCCACTACTGGTGGGGATTCCTCTGGCAGGTGCTCCACTTCTGCTAGGTGCTCCTCCTCTGCTTGTAAGGGTGGTACTTGCGGACGCTTGTCCTTGTTGGGCCATCGTGTAAGATGGGAATGCTGAAGTGGGGAGGTTGGTTGTTGGTATGGATACGCTTGGGGATGGGGTGCTAGGAGGGTCGATAACAATGCCTGAAGGGTTGGAGGATCCTAGGGGTCTGGTGTTCAGGGTGAGGGGTACTGGTCCTGTAGTGTACCACGCTCCTTCAGCTGGGGAATATTTGATAAAAGCCCAGATATGTCTGTCGTCGAGGTAATGGATCTGTCGGTACGATCGTGTCGAGGGGTCAAAGACAAAGTATCCTTCGACTCCATTGTGTTCTGCCCAGACTGCAGTTCCTTTAACTCTATCTGATAGTTCATTGGAGCTGAGGCGGTCAATGTACTCGGGCCTAAACTTGGTTCTACTGCTGTTGATAAGTGACCCTTGCGCACTTAGCGGCTCAGAGGACAATCAGATTTGGACTGCTGTAGATAAGATATACAGGACTTATGTAGATTAGATTATTATGATCACACAATCTTGGACTTGTTGTACTTACTTATCTATGACATCACTGTAGAATATGACATCACAGGATCTGGACTTTGTGTTGTACTCAACGCCCTTGTAGTTTCCCTTTGTTCTATCTTTATTATGATGTCAGTATGATGTCACTTGTCTGGACTCTTCTTATTCTTTCTGTCCCTTGTTCTCAGAACGTCCACTCCTTTGTCCATATGAAGAACAATGCCTCTTGTATTTACTGTAACTCTGTGTTACCACTGTCACTCTGTATTTTGTATAAGTAGTGCAGCTTGTACGCTCCTGGTCCACATCAGTTCTCATCTGTTGTGTGCCAGACATCATCTGCTTCACTTGCTAGATCTTACTCTGTTGCTGCTTCAAGCCTACTTGCATATCTCACCACAGTCTTCCCAGTCCACTGTGAGTATGCCCTTTATGTATGCTGTTCATCAACTGCGACTGGATGTCGCCACTGTGAGAGACTTGACTTAATGTAACGCCACCACAGGGGTGTTAAGTACGACGTGTACTTCAGCAAGTCAATGGGATCGGATAAGCACGAGTCGGTAAGGACTCAGTTCGGTGGTGAACAAGTATCACTTGGTCTCCCAGGGACACAAGGATAATAGTGGAAATCAGGGCTCAAGCGAAGAGGCAAGCGAAAGCGGGGACTCAAGCGCAACGGCAAGTCAAGATCGGTTTGTGAGGCAAGGACAATGTGGTATTACACAAGAAGTCAAGTCTACCGTACAAGCTAGGTAGGGCGTGACTTATATACTAGTACAGGGTGTTTGTAAGGTACAAACACATGGCGCGATCCTGAGGTACTGGCCTCAGCGAGCTAATAAGGAAGCATGAAGGGGAAGTCCATAAGAAGTACAAGGGGATCCCGCGGGGGCACGCGAGGCTCAAATGACGTCAGCGGGTCCTAGAAGTTATAGGTCTGGCTTCCCTATGGTCATGGGGTTGGTGCGAGATAAGAGTCGGAGAACGAATCGGAACGGATCATGGGTAAAAGTACATGCGAACACGAGGCAAGGTGAGAAGGTAAACAGAACGCGTCGTATAGTAAGGCGAAAATTGTAACATATAGTCCTTGAAGTCAGACCGATGTGGTGTGATGTGGTGTGTTGCACCACTGTCCATCATCCAACACACACGCAAGGCAGCATACAAGGCAACACCAACTGAATTTGCAGCCCAGTCAATGGCGGGCTCATCAATGACCTCCTTAATGGAGGCGGTGGTTGGTACTAATACATGACTATTGGCAGCCTTGTTGCTAGTGTCCTTTGCCTTCCCCGCAGCTTCATCCTTCTTCCTCTGCCTGCAGTCAGGCTTGATATGCCCCTTCTTGTTGCAGTAGTGGCACGTAAGCTGAGAGTGATCCTTCTTCTTACGGGCACCACCACTAGGCTTGATAGGGGCAGCCTTATTGAGCAAGGAACCAGAGGGGCCAGAACGGCGCGCCTCTTCCAAAATGATGCGCACAATTATTTCAGCGTGCTTGAGCTTGGAGGGTGCGCCACTGGCAAGGATGGTAGACGCCAGAACCTCATAGGAGGCTGGCAGGGCGTGGAGAAGTATGAGACAGAATTGGGTGTCTGTGACACCCATCTGTGCGTTGGCAAGGCTGACCCGCAGCTCATTGAGTTTGGCCAGCTGTGAGGCCATGGGCGCGGAGTCGTCGAGGTGGGCTTGAGTTAACTGGATCCACAGATTAAAGATGGTGGTGCTGCCAGAAGCACCAGCATACACATCCTTCAGCTTGTCCCACTTCGCAGTGAAGGTGGGATAGGCATATGGGTCAGCAATGAGGGAGTAGACGTCCGGTTTAAGATATAGGTGGAGGTACGCCTTGGACTGACGCTGGACGGATTCCCATTCTTCAGGGGAGACTCCAGTGGGCGGGGTATGACAGGTGAACACATCCTCTGCCTCGTGTAGAGTGAGGATGGCCTCAAGTGTCCCAGACCACTCGTTCCAGTGAGTCCCATCAAATTGCTCGAGGCGAATGCCAGAAGGCATGCCGAAGGTTGTGGAATATGCATTGGCGATGCGTGTAGAGGGTGTGGACCCAGAAGTAATTGGGGGCAGGCCAGTTGAGGCACCTGCCGTGGCTCCTGCAGCTGCACCAGTGGTGGTAACACCGGTGGGCGAGGCAGCACGAGAAGAGTGTGTGGAAGACATAGGGATGATTTATCTGTCGCCGAGGAGCAGTCAGTGACAGTGCTTCTAAAACAGTTGCAAGACGTGATGGGGATACCACTCCTGTCTGTGAATCTGTAAGGCCAGAATGCTAGCATGTCCTGTGTTACGGTACGCAAAGAAGTGGACTCTTACTTACGGTGATGACCTCGTTAGTAAGCAGTAATGAGTCATGGACAGTCGTATCAGTCAGCCAGTAGAGTTATCACATGCCAATGTGGTATTAGTAAACACTAGGATAGCGATAGTAGGGTTCGAGCTACATACGCCATTCGTCATACAGATTCGGGAGGAGCTTTAAAGCTACCTCATACATGTATAAATAGTGGCTCGATGAGACCAAGATTCGCTATCTTGGTCTTCTTCAATCACCACTTCTTCCTCATCTCATTCATGCGTGTTTCACTTGCCCCTCCACGCAAGTCGTCTTTATCGATCAGGATACCTAGTGGCACGACTTGCCCTAGTGTACGTTGAGATCACGTGCCAGATAAGCGCCGTGTATCTCGTGATCAGGTCACGTGACCCAGAGGGATTATTTCGCTAAGTCGTAAACGCCCTTTCGAAGTCCAAGTCGGACTAACGCCAGTGGTGGCGTTACATTAAGACCAAGATCCACCCACCGTGGCGTTTACAACTCGAGACCAGTGGAGAAACTTCCAAACCTACTCCCTCGAACGAAGGGGAGACCGTAACGTACCAACACAATTCCTAGGAGCCGCCCGCTGGAGAGAATATAGGGGGGAAACCGGATACTTCGTAGACTTCGCATCGGGCCCAACCCGATACCGCCCCGTTGAGTTCAACTTTGACCATTTGTGCTGGGTTGAAATTACGTGGAATCCCGTAGATAACCGCTACGACGCAGTACGACCGGCAGGAAGAAATTATAACTGCGACATCGACTCAAGAAACCTACCCACACGCGCGGAGTGGGGACGCATAGACGGACAGCCAGAAGAAGAACCTAGCACATCAGAACCCAGAACACCCGCACCATCTGAAACCAGCGGAGACGACGAAGAAACAGACAACGAAGAATCCGAGGTAGGGGACATAATACAAACAGCTGAGTCCCTCCGCATAAACGAGCCAGAAAACATCGAAGTACACCCCCCCGCAGAGATGGCCACCGCCACGATGACCGAAGTTAACGCAGAAATCGAGGAAAACCGAAGAATCACCGAAGAAGCTGAGGCCTACCTACGCCCCATCAACCCCACTACAGGACACCGCATGACCGCAGACGACGCGGCAATCTTCAGAGCAGTAGGACCAGACATCGCAGATCCTCCACCCGGCGCAGGAGGACCCCCACCACCCAGAAGACAGGGAGGCAACTTCGGCCGAGGACCCCCAGGAGGACGACAACCGCAATTCGGAGGAGGAGGGGGTGGAGACCCATTTGGAGGAGGACCACCACCACCAACAGGAGGCCCCGCCCCAGGAGTACTGCCACCAGGGGCACCACACGGAACGGATAAACTAATGGGGGAAACCCCAAGCATCTTCGATGGAAACAGAGATGAGTACGAGTCATTCCTCACACAGTGGCACATCTACTGGGGACAGAATTCAGAAGCGCCAATTATGACCAACGTCTATCGACGATGCCTACTATTCCTAGGCTTCATCAAAGGACTGCGGGTGTCGAACTGGACGCTAGGCTTCCTCCAATGGCTCAACAACGAGCTACACCAAGGACGTAGCCAATACGACCCCTACCTATGGGACACCCTAACGGCAGGATTCTCAGACCGGTTCTCGAACGTACTCGAGCAAGAACAGGCGCAAGCCACATTAGCCAAAGGGTTCAAAATGATCGGTGACGATATTGATTCGTACGTCACCAACTTCGAACAATTGGCAAGGAAAGCTGATTACCGCCTCAACGACCGCCAAACGCTGGACCGATTTACGGCGGGACTACCACGAGCACTGTTCACGAAGATCTACGAGCTGGACGACCCCCAGACCTTCAACGAATGGAAAGAAGCCGCCCTCAAAAGGCAAAAACAGTACATTCACCTACGCGCACGCCTAGGGATCAATACCACCCCTCGCAACCCCCCAACGCCGAGACCCCAGCAGAACCGCGGCTACAACCCACAATGGGCACCACCCAGATTTCAACCCCCTCGCCGTGACCCAGATGCCATGGACACATCGGCGGATCGTACTCGAGCCCGCCTTGCCGAAGTAGGAGACCCAAACCGAGGAGGCTACCAACGACCCCCATTTCCACCGAGAGGAGGACCAGGACAAAACCGAGGAGGCGGACCACGCCGTGATATGAGGGAAGTCATTTGTTACAACTGTAACAACCCCGGCCACTTCTCACGGGAATGCACGCGCCCCAGAAAGCCCAGACAACAATTCCAACCACGCGCAAGTACGAGTCGCAGCACGGAAACCGACTACTACCAAGAGCCCGCAACCGCTCGCCGCATGGAAACCACGGCCGAAGAGCAAGCTAAGGGATGGATGGAAACGCTAAGGGGAGCTAGTGACGAGGTCAAGGACCTCGTATTCAAGGATCTCTGGACCCAAGAGGGTTTTCAGGACGCCTGAACCCATCGGCCTGGGTGAGGGCAGTCAATTGTAACTCTGTAATCATGACTCGCTATCGTTCGCTTCGAATTCCAGTCTCGATTCGCACAAGTTACTCCATGGCCGATATTAAAGGGCTCGTCGACTCAGGAGCCACCGACAATTTTATGAGACCCACGTTCGCCAGACGCATGGGCCTCGGACTACAACCCCTTGAGAAACCAAAGAAGATTTGGAATATTGACAACACAGAAAATAAAGCTGGGTCCATTACGCACTTCATCGACCTAGACGTTCAGACCAATGGTGTTTCAAAGGTCATGAGATTCCTGGTCACCGACATAGGCAATGAAGACTTAGTCCTCGGATACCCATGGCTAGCCACCTACGAACCAACTATCAGCTGGGCACACGCCACCATACACGAAAATACCCTCCCGGTGGTGCTACGATCAATCAACCCAGCCGAAACGCAAACCACCATCGCACGTGCAATCACTCAAGACGAAGCGGAGGGAATAGTTCAAGAGCTTGAAGAAGAATGCCAACTGCGCACCACAGCTACTGAACTCGCCATCGCCGCAAATCAAGAAACGGTCGTCACGACCCTCCCCGAACCATACCAACGATTTGCGAAAATTTTCAGCGAAGAAGCGTCCCACTGATTCCCACCGTCGCGACCCTGGGACCACGCGATCGACTTCAAACCGGGTACACCCCCAAGCATTGACTGCAAGGTCTACCCCATGTCTCAAGATGAAGACGGGCAACTACGCACATGGCTGGACGAGCAACTCAAACTGGGATACATCCGCCCATCGAAATCTCCCTACGCCTCGTCATTCTTCTTCATCAAGAAGAAGGACGGCAAACTACGACCGGTACAGGACTATTGAAGGATCAACGCATGTACGGTGCGCAACCAATATCCACTACCCCTCATGTCGGAACTCATCAACGACCTGGGAGACGGGCACATATTCACCAAGCTCGATGTCCGATGGGGGTACAATAACATACGCATCAAGGAAGGGGATGAGTACAAAGCAGCCTTCAAGACGAAATACGGACTTTTTGAGCCACTTGTCATGTACTTCGGACTCACAAACTCACCAGCAACGTTCCAGAACATGATGAACGACATCCTGGGTGACACAATCCGAGTCTTCGCGGCAATGGGAACGATCATCCGGGTCTACATGGACGACATCGGAATCGCAACGCTCGAACACGCGGGCCTTCAAGCGCACATCGACACCGTCTGCGCAGTACTTCAGGTAGCACTGGACCACGACTTATACTTCAAACCGTCCAAATGCACCTTCCACCAACCGCGAATGGATTACCTGGGGGTAATTCTTGAAAAGGGGGTGACTCGCATGGACCCCGTAAAAATTGCTGGTATACGCGATTGGCCCACACCCACGAAGGTACGCGACGTACGCTCCTTTCTAGGCTTCTGCAATTTTTACCGCCTCTTCATTCGCGGTTTCGCCACATACGCACGAGCCCTCAACAAACTCACACGCAAAGACGCAGAGTGGACGTGGGGCAAAGACGAAGAAACAGCCTTCCAAACCCTTAAACGCCTAGTCACAAGCGAACCGGTACTCGCGCACCCCACACTGACAGACCAATTCGAACTCGAAGTGGATGCATCGGGATACGCAGTAGGCGCAGTACTCCTACAGAAGAAGCAAGACGGGAAGAGACATCCTCTCGGTTACTTCTCGGCCACCCTAAACGAAGCGGAACGCAACTATGATATCTACGACTTGGAACTTTTGGCGATTGTCAAAGCACTACGACACTGGAGACCGTTCCTGGCAGGCTCACCGCACAAGATCAAAATCTTCTCCGACCACCTCAACCTTACACACTGGAAGACACCGCAAAAGATAAGTCGTCGAGTAGCCCGAGAAGTCCTAGAACTTATGGAATACGACTTCGAGATCCACCATATCAAAGGGGCTAACAACGGACGCGCAGATGCTCTATCACGAAGACCCGACTATGACCGAGGGGAAAGGGACAACGAAGGAGTCGTCGTCCTACCCGAAAAAGTATTTGTGCAAACCGTCACCACGCAATCGCCAGAAACCCACGAACAAAACGAGGACATCCTACGACCCTGGGTAGACCCACACAAGCTCAAGAAAGTTGATGGAGTCTGGTACCACCAAGGTGCACGAGTAATCACCGGAGGCCCAGAGGAAATCCGCACAGTCATCGCCAACCATCACGACCCTCCCGTTTACGGTCATCCGGGAATCAAGCGAACCGCGAGGATCATCGAACGCGACCACTGGTGGCCAAACATGTTAAAAAATGTCACCGAGTACGTTCAAGGCTGCGCGGAATGTCAACGCCACAAGGTTAACAACCGCCCGACGCGAGCCCCGCTAGTACCCATCACGCCGACACCTGACGCTAAGCCATTCGAAGTCATCGCTCTTGACTTCATCACTAAACTACCGGAGTCGCAGGGATACGATTCGATCCTCACTGTAACAGACCACGACTGCACCAAAGCATCAGTATTCATCCCCTGCAACGAGGAAATATCCGCGGAAGAAACCGCTGCATTGTACGTTACTCACGTGTTTTGGAGATTCGGATTACCGGCGAAAATCATTAGCGACCGCGACCCGAGATTCGCATCAAAATTCACACGCGAACTGTGCCGAATCCTCGGCATCTACCAAAATATCTCCACGGCATACCACCCCCGGACCGATGGACAATCGGAAAGAACCAATCAATGGTTGGAACAATATCTACGGTTCTGGACCAACGAGCGCCAAGATAATTGGGCGCAATTCCTGCCAATGGCAGAATTCACACATAACAACTGGCCACACGAGGCAACCAGGAAGTCCCCTTTCTCACTCATGATGGGATACGACCCGCGCGCTGATTGGATCGACAAGCCATCCCCTATCCCACAGGTGCTCACACGACTCCAGCAATTCCGGGAGGCACGGAAAGAAGCTCAGGACCTTATCAAAAAGGCACAATCGCTATGGGTCAAACATCGGAACACACCCAAGTACCAAGTTGGGGACCAAGTATGGCTAGAAGGGCGACATCTACGAACCAATCAACCGACTGCCAAGCTGGCGGCACGACGGCATGGCCCATTCAAAATCACGTGCGTCCTATCACCGGTCAATTACCAACTGGAACTTCCCACGCAGTGGAGTATTCACCCCGTATTCCACATCGATTTACTCACACCTTATCGCGAGACACCCCTACATGGGGAATACTTCCAACGCCCACCACCGGATCTAGTGGATGGGGAAGAGGAGTATGAAGTGGAATGCGTTCTAGACTCCAGACAATTCGGCCGGAACAAAAGACTGCAGTACCTCGTGAAATGGAAGGGGTACCCAGACTCGGAAAACCAGTGGGTCAACGAGAATGACGTATTCGCCGAAGAAGCCGTAGCGGAGTATAGACGGAGTTCAAAAGCTGCGAGGACATATATAAACCGAGCAAACGACGCTAAGCCTCCCCCATTCCTTCACACTGGACTCCAACCACTCATCAACATGTCCTCCTCACTCTCCTCTCCCGCCATCACAGCCAACCTCCGAGGGTCCTTCACCCATGAGGAACTTACGACCGCCCTCGACAACCTCGCCCCTATTGAAGACCTCGACAACCCCAACACCCCCACAACCTACTGGCTGCTCGGTACCAAAGGCCAACACCTCAACCACCGGCCGTATACGCAGGCCGAAGTTAATAGGCTTCGCGCAGCTCTCCGAGACTGTGCACCTCCCTCACCGGGACCTCTCCCGGTTCGAGTGGAGCACTGGGTCGAAACGCGTCAAGAACCCGAACACGATGCGATGGGAGGAGTGGAGGCTGACAGCGGAGAGGTGGAGGCTCGAGCAGCTGGCAATGGCAGCGACAAGGAGAACGAAGATCCTCGAGAGGAGGAAGTTGTTCGACGAGACGATGCGCGCCAAGTGCGGGAGCAACCCGAACGCGAGCTCAAAGAGTGGTACCCAGCTGAGCACCCCTTCATCATCACCACCACGGACTCTGACCACCCCAACGAGACCCCCTACACCCTCGACACAGTGGGCCGCCCCATCTACCGGGGCTCCCTTCAAGTAGATCTTCCCTCCTCATCTCACCACACCACCACTCTCCATCGCCGCCTCACCGACTCCCATTTCGCCCCCTACGGTTACACTCACAACCGAGGGGACAAGTTCGTCCACTTCCCCATCACCGACGCCCAGGGTGTTACTACCCAGGCAGCGTACATCCAGGTCATCATGACCGCCAACCCCATCATCCTCAGCCTCGCTGCGGACAGCGACAAGACGTACTCAAAACCGCTTTACACGGAACCTCAAGTTCGGGAGCGGGGCAAACCTCACTATGGGGAGCTGGAGCTGCGCTCCCTCGCCGCGGGTCACGCCAATCAGCATCGTCTCGACACAGCAGTCAACGAGTTGAAGGACACGGGACTAAAAGCTGAGTTGCATAGATTCCGCTCGCTCAAGGCAGAAGCTGAAAGGATCGAGCATCGTCTCCACGCCCTCTCGACAGCCTTAGGAGGCGTGCAAGCCGACGTCGCCCGCTCCAAGTTCAGACTGGAGATGGCGGACATTCACAACCAAGTCGAAGAAGTACAGGAAGGATGGCTTGGAGGGATCGGGCCAACTCGGCGCCGTGGTCGTCGCGGTTGAAAAGGGGGTGATGTTACGGTACGCAAAGAAGTGGACTCTTACTTACGGTGATGACCTCGTTAGTAAGCAGTAATGAGTCATGGACAGTCGTATCAGTCAGCCAGTAGAGTTATCACATGCCAATGTGGTATTAGTAAACACTAGGATAGCGATAGTAGGGTTCGAGCTACATACGCCATTCGTCGTACAGATTCGGGAGGAGCTTTAAAGCTACCTCATACATGTATAAATAGTGGCTCGATGAGACCAAGATTCGCTATCTTGGTCTTCTTCAATCACCACTTCTTCCTCATCTCATTCACGCGTGTTTCACTTGCCCCTCCGCGCAAGTCGTCTTTATCGATCAGGATACCTAGTGGCACGACTTGCCCTAGTGTACGTTGAGATCACGTGCCAGATAAGCGCCGTGTATCTCGTGATCAGGTCACGTGACCCAGAGGGATTATTTCGCTAAGTCGTAAACGCCCTTTCGAAGTCCAAGTTGGACTAACGCCAGTGGTGGCGTTACATCCTGCCTCCTGTGGTACGCCAGTGATACAAGGGCTAGGCCCAGGATGGAAGATCCCTTTGCCATACTAGGAGCCAGCTGCCCGCCAGGGTGTGTCTAGGACATGGCTCACTAGTTTGCATCAGGGGGATATGGAATGAATGCTTTCAGAGCCCAAGGCTGTCTACCTCAGCCTCCTTGGCCTATTGGTTGGGTCATCGCCACAAAGGGCTTTACTGAATCCTTTCCTGTTGCTGCTACAAGGCAGGTATCTGGTTGCAGAACACCATAAGGTGAACACCCCCCAGAGTCTGAACCAGGTTTTACACTCCCATGGTGAGGAGATCCTGCGCCCAGTGTGGAGCACCAGAGACAGCTGGCACTAAGCTCCACAATACACAGCCCAGTGGGCCATGCACACCTGGATATGGATTGAAGGGCTACCAGACCCAATCTCCTTGCGCATAGCGCAGGGGCTAGGAAAACAGTAGGGATGAAAGTAGGACTACTGGGCAGTACATGAACAGGAGGTTCCTCAGCAGAGACTACTGGCGCCCCAGTGTCTACTGCCTTGGGAAAGGCTGGTGAGGCCCCAGACAGACCTTAGCCTGGTGTGTGATCCTAAGAACACAGTGACCAGCCAAGTGGAGTGGCTAGGGCACCAGGGCCCATAACCTGATGAACAGCACACATAGGGACTATACTCACAGTGACAAAGTAGACTGTGGTGAGATATAGAGGTGAGCTTGAAGCAGCAACAGAAATGATCTTGCAGGTGAAGCAGATGTGGTGTCTGGCACACAGCAGATGAGAACTGATGTGGACCAGGAGCGTACAAGCTACACTACTTATACAAAGCTAGAGGGTGACGCAGGTAACAACTGGTCACAGTAAATACAAGGCGCATGGTTCTACAAGTGGACAAAGGAGTGTACTGTTCTGGAGAACAAGACGTATAGAACAAGAAGAGTCTAGACTATGATATCATAGTGAC
The DNA here is from genome assembly GCA_021524915.1 of Lactarius akahatsu. NCBI lineage: Eukaryota > Fungi > Basidiomycota > Agaricomycetes > Russulales > Russulaceae > Lactarius > Lactarius akahatsu. The sequence goes on from JAKELL010000191.1 coordinate 60,773, forward strand.
ATCACAATAAAGATAAGACGAGGGAAAGTACAAAGACGTAGTATAAGGACAGTCCAGAGGAGTCCATGATGTCATGTACATAAGTGATGTCATAGATAAGAAGATACAAGAAGTCCGAGATTGTACAGATCATAATATCTAATCTACAAGTCCTGTATATCTAATCTAAAGCAGTCCATTATCTGCATGTCCATTGAGCCACTAGATGCGCTCAGGCCACTTATCAACACCCAAGACTGCAGCAAAACGAAAGGACAATCCGAACACGGAAGTCACAGTCATCCACAGCCATGGCGTTGACGACCCAATGCTCAAACTACAAATATACAAACACGCCCCATCCTCCTTCATCGCCAAGGTACAACAAAAAGTAGAGTGCCTATCTAAGGGAAAGCTAATCATCCTCTCTGGACGGTGGTCCCAATCCAAATTGCACAACTTCGTCTTCACATTCCAAGGCCACGTGCCCTTTGAGCACATCTTCCCCTTTAGAGACATCCTGATCAAACCCCTGTTCGCTGGATACATGGTTCCCAACAATGGATGGATGCACGCACAATTACAAGACATACAGACAAGAGCACCCAACGGCACAATCCACACCAATGACACTCTCTTAACTGAGCTTCGCCGCAACATCCCCTTCAAGAACACCATCTTTTGCCTAGTACCACACTGGCAAGGGAGCGCATACACAGTCACCCACTCTGAGAGAACCACAGTAACCATGGCCTTCGTAGATGAAAAAGGAGCAGTCTCCTCCTCCGCCATAGCCGCAGGAACATACATGTTCAACTCCTGTGCACGCCTTATCATCACTGGGGATTTGCCCACCATCGTCATGTGTGGACGATGCCACCGCATCAGACACACCACCAGAGCACCAGCATGCCCTCTGCTGGCAGGTACTTTCCAATGCATCCAATGCGGAGGATCCCACCACACTGATGACCACAACAAGCAGTGCAACGGATGCCACCTCAAAGCTGGTGTCTGTAACTGCTTCTTCCAATGCCTCAACTGCAATGGCAATCACAGTACTCGCTCTGTGGCATGTCCACTAAAAAAGGGGTTCACCCCCCCTGACTTAGTGCCCCATGACAACCCCACAATTGTCTCCATCCTGCCCAAACCCTCTGCCAAGGGTAAAGGCAAGGTGCCCGTGGCACCCCCACCTGAGGACCTGGTACCCACACAAAGGGAACCCACCTTGGGACTGGCCAGCGCGTCTGACAGAACCTTGGATGGCTTTATCATGGTCACAAAGAAGAAGAAGGGAGGCCACAGAGGACGTGGGGGGAATGCACAATGAGCAGACAAGCTCATGTCAACAGTCCCTGCCCGCCCACTCTTGGAGGGCTCTGCTCCACCAAGACCAGGCACCATCACAGCCCAGATCAACCCCAGACCAGAACCCCCTTCTGTAGCCACAGCACCGGTCATTGGTGAACCTCATGTTGCCACCATGGACAAGATGGTGAAAGCAATTGCATGCATCACCACCTCCTCCACCGACACCACACGAGATGACAACCTCCACATCATTTGTGACGATTGGAAAAGAGTTGTTGAGGAAGATGACCCCTTCGGCACATTGGTCTCCTGCATCCCCTTCTGCTACGCAGTTAAGTATGGCCTCCCCCTCACTGCCCACACCACTACTGCCACCATCACCAAAGGTCAGTCAATGGCTGCAGGAAGAGCCACGCTCAACAACTTCACTCACAAGTGGACAGAAATCTCCCCCTTCTTCTACACCCTCTCCTCCCTCCAACAAGGACAGACCTTCGTCCTCCCCAGGGAATCTTTGGAACCCCCAATGAACCCCGATGACAGAGCTAAGGAAGTCATGCTTTCAACAGCTCTCATCACATCCTGCATTGCCATCCACAAGTTTGAGCACCCCATAGACACAGTCCACATCTCCCCAGACGTCATAGGTATCATTGCCAATACCTACCCCATCCATTTCTTCAAGCTCACCAAACAAGACAACCTATGGAACACCCTAGTTGACAACCAGTGCACGATATACCCAACCCTGGACTTTCCCCATGCATAGTACAAACATCACTTCAGTCAATATGCAGCACTGAAATGACACCATGCATGCCCTCCTTGAGACCAATGAAACAGATGATATATTATGCATACAGGAACCATGGTTTGGCACCATAGGTACCGCTAGTGTTACGTTTTGCCCTTTGGCGCCCTCGCACATGACCGTGGGAGAATCGGAGATTGCCGACATTGGATAAAGCTGATAACTTCAAAGAATTATCAAGCGAGCATTCCTGGCATTTACTGAAGTTATGAAGAATTGGCCATCACATGACCTGGCACATGACCTGCTTCTAGAATGTTCCAGAAGAGCCTGGATGAGCACGTGCCCAGGCTGGCTTGTGATTATGGAACCAGTACATTTAGTAACCAATGGACATGTGATATGATGTCATGGGTCTGGACCCTGCCTCGTGTATATGACTCACAATGACTCGTGCCAAGAGCGCCTTATGCCATTGGCTAGTAGATCCGGTTGTATTAGGGTTCGTGACTCATAGTGACTTGGACCAAGGTTCAGGCTGAGCTTGAAAGCTCCCTGGACGTGTATAAGTAGTGCAGCTGAGCGTCCCTAAGATGCCAGCTTTGGAACATCTTGGATTCCCCCTTCCCCTCCTATCCATCTTGCTTCCTCATAGTCATGTAGTGCCATGCTGTGCTGTCTGTGCTGGCCATGGGCTGTATACTACCTCTGAACTTGGAATGCTGCTTGTACCATCCGCTCCTCAGTGTGCCCTCGGGGACCCATCCCACCACTGTGACCTTTCATCACCATTACCCACTACAGTTGTGCCGCTGTGCCAACTCTGTCTTTCATTTATGACCGTAACAACCTTCTCCATTACGACTTCGGCATGTGTCAGTGTTTGACAACGAAACCAAGTCGGTTACGCACAACAGGCCAGAAGGACCATTACAGCTAGACAGGACAAGAGCAAACACAGTGTAGACATTCTCAGTGGGGCGAACCACCAGAACTGGCGCCTCTTCTACCCCACATACACAATGGAGAAGCAAGCAAAAGTCATGATATACACTAGAAAATACAGCAGTGTAACGTCTACCACGGACGTTTGCCTGACTTAGGCCTCTTGCTTGGTGGCGATCCGTACACGTCGGTAGTTGTGATTAGCGAAGGTGGCTGCGTAGAAGGCTGGATGAGGTTGGAGGCTCTCGTCTCGCCCGAAGTATGCGTGAAGGTCTTCGAGTTGAGGTATCCCTGCTGGGATGTGATCGATATACTGAGCGTTAGCCCACGTGACGCTATCGATGATATAGAACGTGTGGTAAGGGGACGCTACTCGGTCGTTGCGATACAGGAAGACTTGGTATGCTGCGGTGTCGACGGGATATTCCACTGATCCACGAAGGGACAGTCAATCGGGTAAGTCACGGGGATCCCTTGGTCTCTGAGGGATATGCCGGACACTCACTTAAGAGGGGAAAGACCTCTTAGCTAGAGACGAGTAAATGGTGGTGGTATTGGAAGAAGACCAAGATGCCGTTCTTGGTCTTCGTACTCGTCTACTTATACAGTTACGCGCGGGCTTTGAAGCGCCGCTTGAATACTAACTAGCCAGTAGCGTAAGTACCGTGAACCCTAGTACAGCTATCCTAGTTATGAGTCACTACGAGTCATTCCGAGATCCGATCCGTTATCGTACAATCACATGCGCCGGAGCTTACCCGGCTGACTGATCCTACAAGTCCATGACGATATTCTGCTGACGGCGATGTCATAGTCGACGCGTCAGTGTCCACTTCCCGGCCCGAGGCGCCGATCAATCCGAATCGTAACATCACCCCCTTCTTACGGTCGAGCCCCAGCTCGACCCCGCTGGACTGCCTCCCTCTGCTCTGCGACTTGCTGCCCCGCCTCCAGGCCTGGTCGATAGGAGTCCCTCTCCGCCTCGATGCGCGTGATTGCATTGGCGCGCTGCAGACGGAGCACACACTCCCGTCGTACCCTGGCGACCTTGTCTAACTCCTCTGTGAGCCTCGCCAATTCCGACTCCTTCGCTTCCACCCCCGCTTGGGCGCAGCGGTATCGATGGACCTCTGCCGTCAGCGTGAGGTCCTTCATGCCCGTGAGGGCGCGGTCCACCGATTCCCGCATGATGCTGCGCTGATCCAAAAAGATCAGGTCGTCGTCGCAGTAAGCGGTGTCCCGGGGATAGTCGTAGTTGGGGGCGGCGTGCACTGGCTTCCCGTACTGCTGGTCGCTGCCCCTCCTGTAGGCGAGGACGAATGGGTCCGCCGTAAGGATGAGCTGCGTATACCGAGCTGGGTGCAGCCGGTCTTGAGCATCGCGGATCTGGAAAGGGATATAGTGTACTCCCCTGTTGTGTCTGAACCCGAGGGGTGGAGGAGTCTCCACTTGGCGTCTGGAAACCGGGCTGTGTTCTTCCGCACGATAGACGCGGACCTTGGGTCGAGGATTTTGCGGCATACGGATAGGTTCCCCGTCCGTGGTGCATAGCGGAGGGGTTTCGTTGTGCGTGGTGGTGAGGTGGTTGCCGTAGACGAGGTGTTGGTGTAGAGGGCAATGTTCCTCTGATAGGTACCGGTCGAAGTCCCGGTCCTCTTGAACCGAAGCCTCGTCCGTATCGGGTTCCGCGGTCGTTGACATGTGTGTCGGTGAAGGATTTCTTGAACCAACTCTTGTAGTGGTTGGTGAAGGAAGGAGGGATGGTAAGGGGGTAGGTGGACGACTGTCTCCGTTGTGAATGGACTGGGGAAGCGACAGGGGTGATGATGGCGCGTTTTGAACGATGAGGGTAGGTTGTACTGAGATTGGGAGTAGGTCGTCGAGGACATAGTGTACTTGAACTGGGGATGAGGACATGAGTATGTGGGAGAGTGGGTGAAGGAGATGGGGACGTCTCTTGGGATTTCCCTGCGCTTATATGTGCTTCTCTGGCGGGGTTTGAACGTTTGAATTCCCGAATTGCTTCATCAGCGAATATGTCATCCTTGGAGACCCACTGGTTGTCCGAGTCCGGGTATCCGCGCCATTTGACCAAATATTGCAACTTCCTTGTCCTGCCGAATCGCCGGGAGTCTAGAATTTTCTCGACCTCGTATTCTTCTTCTCCGTCTACCAGATCCGGTGGTGGGCGCTGATAGTTTGGTCCGTGTGTGGGAGTTTCTTTGTACGGAGTAAGGAGGTCCGTGTGAAATACTGGGTGAATGCTCCACTGCGTGGGAAGTTCTAGACGGTAATTGACTGCGGACATCACCTGGATGATCTGGAAGGGTCCATGTCTTCGGGGCGCGAGTTTTGCCGTTGGTTGGTTGGTACGTAGGTGGCGCCCTTCGAGCCATACGAGGTCCCCAATTTGGTATTTTGGGGTGTCCTTGTGTTTGATCCAGCCCTGCTGCGCTTTGATCATCAGTTCCTGGGCACGTGTTCTAGCCTCCTTGAATTGCTGCGCCCGTAGCGCCACTTGCGGAATAGGGGATGGTCGATCGATCCAATCAGCGCGTGGGTTGTACCCCATGAGGACGTTGAATGGGGATTCCTTGGTTGATTCGTTGGGCCAGTTGTTGTGGGTGAATTCTGCCATTGGTAGGTATTGTGTCCAGTCATCCTGTCGTTCGTTTACCCAAAATCTTAGGTATTGTTCTAGCCATTGGTTGGTTCGTTCCGATTGGCCGTCAGTTCTGGGGTGATATGCGGTGGAGATGTTTTGTTCTATGCCGAGTATTCGGCACAGTTCGCGGATGAACTTTGATGCGAATCTGGGGTCTCGATCGCTGATAATGCGCGCTGGCAGTCCGAACCTGGGAAAAACATGTGTCACGTACAGGGCCGCCGTTCCTTCTGCGCTAATCTCTTCTAGGCACGGAATGAATATTGCCGCTTTAGAACAGTCGTGGTCTGTCACTGTCAGTATGGAGTCGCAGCCGTTCGATTGGGGTAATTTGGTGATGAAGTCTAGGGCTATGACTTCGAATGGGGTTGCTTCCAGTTTCGGGAATATCGGTTGCAGAGGTGCGCGTGTTGGTCTGTTGTTGACTTTGATTCGTTGACAGTCGGCGCATCCTTTGACGTAATCCTGTGCTTCTTGCTGGAGTCCTGGCCACCAGTAGTATCTTTCAATTAGTTTGATGGTTCGGCTGATTCCCGGGTGTCCGTACGCGAGGGTGTCGTGGTGGGCTTGTATAATACGCTTTCGTTCATGGGCGTCGCCTGTGACTACCCTTCGCCCCTCCTTGTACCAGGTGTCTTCGATGCATTTGAGTTTGTGGGGGTCTACCCATTTCGCGACAATGTTGTTGTCCTGGGTGTACACTGGGTACGTGGGTTGCATTTCTTCCACCGAGATCGTTGCGCTCATGCGTGTTGGGTTGTCCGTTGTGTCGATTGTTGCAGCTCTGACGAATATGTGGTCCGGGAGCACTGTGACTTGTTCGTTGTCGTGCTCTCCTTGGTCGTAGTCGGGTCTCCTTGATAGGGCGTCCGCTCTCCCATTCGCTGTTCCCTTGATGTGGTGAATCTCTATGTCGTATTCGGAGAGTTCCAGTACTTCCCTTGCTACCCGTCTGCTTATTTTTTGTGGGGATCTCCAGTATTGCAGGTTCATGTGGTCGGAAAACACTTTGATCTTGTGGGGTGATCCGGCAAGGTAGGGTCTCCAGTTTCTCAGTGCTTTGACGATGGCTAACAGTTCCAAATCGTAGATGTCGTAGTTCCTTTCTGCTGCGTTGAGGGTGTTGGAGTAGTAGGCGATCGGGTGTCGTTTGTTGTCTTTATCACGTTGGAGTAGTACTGCTCCCACTGCGTATCCCGAGGCGTCGACTTCTAGTTCAAACGGTTTGTCTAATTCCGGGTGTTTGAGCACTGGTTCTTCCGTTACAAGGGTTTTGAGCTTGTCGAACGCTGTCTGTTGTTCTGTTCCCCATTGCCATTCCGTGTCTTTGCGTGTAAGTTTGTTGAGCGGTCGTGCGTGTGTGGCAAAACCTCGAATGAAAGCGCGGTAGAAGTTGCAAAATCCTAGGAATGATCGTACCTGTTTGACGTTTTTGGGGATCGGCCATTCGCGGATTCCGGAGATTTTGACAGGGTCCATGCGAATCACCCCCTTCTTAATGATTACCCCCAGGTAATCGAGGGTGTCTGAGTGGAATGTGCATTTGTCCAGTTTGAGGTAGAGGTTGTTTTGTTCCAGCAGGTCTAGGATGTCGTGGATGGCTTCCGTATGTGCTTCTTTCGTTGTAGCCGTGGCTACTCCGATGTCGTCCATGTACACACGAATAATAGTTCCTTTCTTCTCGTGATGTTCAATGAGAGGAGCGAAGGTCCAGTTCATCATAGCTTGGAAAGTTGCCGGTGCGTTTGTCATCCCAAAATACATTACTAAGGGTTCGAAGAATCCTCGTTTGGTTTTGAATGCCGCTTTGTGTTCGTCGCCGGGCTTGATTCTGATGTTGGTATATCCCCACCGGACGTCGAATTTCGAGAATATCCATCCCCCACTGAGGTCTGCGATTAGCTGGGGTATGAGTGGTAGGGGGTATTGGTTGCGTATGGTCCATGCGTTGAGCTCTCTGTAGTCCTGCACCGGGCGTAGCTTTCCGTCCTTCTTTTTGACGAAGAAGAAAGGGGCTGCGTACTGTGATTTAGACGGTCTGATGTATCCTTTTGCCAATTGTTCATCCAGGAATTCTTCTAAGGCTTTGTCCTCCGTTTGATTGAGCGGGTAGACTTTGCAGTTGATGTGGTCTGGGGCGTTTGGTTTAAGGTCGATGGCGTGATCCCAAGGTCTGGATGGTGGGAATCGATGGGATTCCTCCTCACTGAATACCTTCGCATGTCTCTTGTATTCCTCCGGGAGCTCCTTCTTTTCCGTTGTTTCGTGTGCTGCAATTGCCAAGTCGGTTGCCGTTGTTCGTAGGTGTACTGGGATTGTCTCTTCTAGTTCTTCGAAGGCTCGTGTTCGTTCGTCATCCTGCATTTTTGTGATGATACTTCGAAGTTCTTCTTGGACAATTGCTTGGGTCGGTGGTTTGTTGGGGTTGGTGGTTCGTATAATGATGGGGTACTGTTTTGTATCCATGGTGGCGGTAGCCCATTGTATCCGTGGTTGGAATGTTGCTAACCAGGGGTAACCAAGGATGATGTCTTCTCCTCCTACGTTGGTGATTAGGAACTGGATGGTTTTAAGTTTTCCATCAGTTTGTATGTTTAAATCGACGTAGTGGGTGATTTTTCCCCCTTTGTTGTGTGTCCCGTCAATGTTCCATATGTTGCGCGGGTTTGGTAGTTCTTTGGTTCCCAGATGCATCCTTCGGACGAAGTCTGGGTGTATGAAGTTGTGGGTGGCTCCGGAGTCCACTAATGCTTTTTTGTCGGCCATGAAGTAACTCGTGCGAATCGAAACTGGGACGTGCATAGATCGATAGTGCGTGATAAACGTGGAGTTACAATTTAAAGCCCTCACCCAGGCCGTTGGGTTCAGGCGCTCGGAAAATCCTGCCTCCCCATCATTTCCCTCATAAACATTCCCCTTTGTTCCTCCGGTAGTGCCACGACTTGAGTCAGTAGGTCGCCTACTTGAGAGCTGGCAGCGCCTCTGTTGCCTTGGACTGATTCGTCCAGGTCAATGAGAGGTTCCTCGACCACACTTTGCGGTGCGGTGGGGACTTCTTCGATATATGCGCTTCTTCCTCGCGCTCTTCGTGGCTGGTTGCAATCTCGTGAGAAGTGTCCCTTCTGGTTACAGTTGTAACAGGTTACGTCCCTTATGTTCAGGACTCCGCGTCCTCCTCCCCTTTGTTGCATGAATCCGCCTCTTGGCGGGAACGGAGGTCTTCCTCCTGGGGTCCAGTTTCTGGGATTTTCTGGGTGGTTTCTGTTGACGTCACCAATTTCCGCAACTCTTGCTCTGATCCTCCCGGGGGTGGTATCCATTGCGTCTGGGTGGTTGCGGTATTGCTGCCACCCCTGTTGGTTCCCTTGTCGTTGCGGAGGTTGGAATCGGAGCGGCTGGTTTGGGCGGGGTCGTGGTCCTGTTTGTGGCTGCCTTCCAAAGCCGGTTTCTCTGGCCTTTATGTGTAGGTACCTCTTCTGTTGTTCGATGAGCGCGCTCTTCCATTGGGAGTAGCTGCGCGGATTGTGGAACTGATAGGCATTTTGGTATAGCTTAAGGGGAACGCCCCTTGTGAATTTGTCGAGTACGAGTGGTTCGTCCAGCCGGTAGTCAGCCTGTCGAACTAGTTTTTCGAATTTAGTGACGTAGCTGTCAATGTCCTCGTTCATCATCCTGAACCCTTTGTCGAGCTCTACTCTCGCGCGGTCCTTTTCCAGGTTATCTCGGAATTGTCCTTTGAACGCGAGTTCTACTCCTGCCCAGAGCCATGGGTCATTCCTGTTGGCCTGTGCGTCGAGCCATTTGGCTGTTTCTGTCGCCCATTCGTCGACTAGTGGTCCTTGGATGTAAGTGAGGAACATCATTGCTTTGATGTAGGGGACTTTGAGGCTTTTGTTGGCGGCGTTGACTCCTGCAAACCGGTTCCATTGGGCGAGGAATGCTTCCGCTTCGTCACGGTTTCCGGTAAAGATTTTGGGTTCTTTCCCGATGAATTTGTCGGTATCGGGCATTGTAAATGGTGGCACGCCCGCTTGGTCATCTTGTGGGTTGTCGCCTGGGTCGCCTCCGGGTGGTGCTCCTCCTCCTCCGTCGGGTGGTCCCCCAGGGAGTGATTGGTACTCGCTGGTGTCTCTGCCCAGTAGGGCTGTTCGGGCTGCGGCCATGGTTGGGATAGTTATGGACATGTCGGTGGGAATCAACTCAGCGATTTGTTTCAACTGTTCCTCTTCTTGTTCGTCTCTAATGACGATCTCCTCTGGGTTGCTTTTGATTGATGGTGATGGTGCGGGTGTCTTGGGTGTAGGGGACCTGATGGGTTCTTCGTCCTCTCCATCGATTGTTCCCCACTGGTCTCTGGTAACGACTTCTGATTGTTTGATATCTAAGTTGAGGATCGAGCTTGCTGGTCTAGTGGCTTGAAGTTTCTCTCTTCCAGCGTCCCAGCGAACTTCTACCCAACAGTGGTTGTCGAAGTTGAATTCTACTGGGATGAGTTGCGAGTTGTTTTGTCGATCAAAATAGTAGGTGACGTAGCCTGGTGTTTCCGCGTCGTCTTTCCAAAATGCGGATCCCAGGTATCTCTTTGGGACGTTGCGGTCTCCTCTTCTGTCGATGTAGTAGGGTCTGAACGGGACCCAAAGTTCTTTGGTTGTAGGATTGGCCACGGTGGGATCTTGGTCTTAATGTAACGTCTACCACGGACGTTTGCCTGACTTAGGCCTCTTGCTTGGTGGCGATCCGTACACGTCGGTAGTTGTGATTAGCGAAGGTGGCTGCGTAGAAGGCTGGATGAGGTTGGAGGCTCTCGTCTCGCCCGAAGTATGCGTGAAGGTCTTCGAGTTGAGGTATCCCTGCTGGGATGTGATCGATATACTGAGCGTTAGCCCACGTGACGCTATCGATGATATAGAACGTGTGGTAAGGGGACGCTACTCGGTCGTTGCGATACAGGAAGACTTGGTATGCTGCGGTGTCGACGGGATATTCCACTGATCCACGAAGGGACAGTCAATCGGGTAAGTCACGGGGATCCCTTGGTCTCTGAGGGATATGCCGGACACTCACTTAAGAGGGGAAAGACCTCTTAGCTAGAGACGAGTAAATGGTGGTGGTATTGGAAGAAGACCAAGATGCCGTTCTTGGTCTTCGTACTCGTCTACTTATACAGTTACGCGCGGGCTTTGAAGCGCCGCTTGAATACTAACTAGCCAGTAGCGTAAGTACCGTGAACCCTAGTACAGCTATCCTAGTTATGAGTCACTACGAGTCATTCCGAGATCCGATCCGTTATCGTACAATCACATGCGCCGGAGCTTACCCGGCTGACTGATCCTACAAGTCCATGACGATATTCTGCTGACGGCGATGTCATAGTCGACGCGTCAGTGTCCACTTCCTGGCCCGAGGCGCCGATCAATCCGAATCGTAACAAGCAGACTCGCCTCTAAATGCAGACTACACCCCACACATGTAATCCCCCGCTTAGACATTCTCTCACACCCATGTATACTAATAGTAGATGTCCAACTCCACACACATTCCTTATGTATCATAAACTTCTACCACAACACCGCTGACCCTACAGCACTCCGCTCTCTACTAACTCTTGAACTAGACCCCACCATTGTCATGGGAGATTTCAATCTACATTCCCTGTGCTGGTCACCAAGAGGGTGGTCCCCTTCTCCCCGAGTAGCCGACTTCAAGACATGGGCTGCGTCCCAGCTTCTCAAACTCACCTCGGAGCCTGGTGTCACCACGCGGGGGGCATGCCTGATGAGTGTGAAAGCACACTAGACAAGGTCTAGTGGAACCTCGCCACAATCGAATGGCTCACCCTTTCCCCCCTGGTAGTTGACTGGGAGATGTCAGTCAGCTCTGACCATGCTGCCATTCGCACCGCTTGGGAACTCACAGGGACCCACCGGGTGTTGCACAGCAATGCACACAGTGTACAGGTAGACCCTTACCTGTATAGAGAGCTTAGACGAGGCTTAGAGTGAAGCAGAGGAAGCTCAAAGTGGGGTGGAGAGACATGTGTATAGGTACTCACTCCTACAGTAGGATTTATATACTCTATGGTCCACCCATGTCCATTTGGGGAAAAGTGATGAGTAGAGTGTTGATAAGTGACCTGAGCGCATCTAGCAGCTCAATGGACATGCAGATAACGGACTGCTTTAGATAAGATATATTGGACTTATGTAGATTAGATTATACTGTATATGATCTTTACAATCTCGGACTTTCTTATCTATGACATCACTGTACAATGACATCATGGACTCCCCTGGACTCCCCTTGTATTTCGTCCTTGTACTCTGATCCTTGTTGTTATCCTTATTATGATGTCACTATGATATCATGTTCCAGACTTTTCTTGTTCTATACGCCTTGTTCTCCAGAACAGTACACTCCTTTGTCCACTTGTAGAACAATGCGTCTTGTATTTACTGTGACCAGCTGTTACCTGTGTCACTCTGTATTTTTGTATAAGTAGTGTAGCTTGTACGCTCCTGGTCCACATCAGTTCTCATCTGTTGTGTGCCAGGTATGTGTCTCTCTCTTGTATAAAACATCAGTTCTCATCTGTTGTGTGCCAGACACCCATCTGCTTCACCTGCAAGATCTCTCTGTTGCTGCTTCCAGCCACCTTCTGTATCTCACCACAGTCTACCTTGTCACTGTGAGTATAGTCCCTTCATGTGCGCTGTTCATCATAGAGGCATCCATAATATTGCGTTTTCAGTATCACCTAATGTCTAATCACCAGTGGACTCAGAATAATCCCTTAAGGGGATTCTGTATGTATACCGTATGACTAAATACTCTGAATTATGTGTATGGCATAACTAATCGTACTGTCATTCCTACATAATGAGCCTTATAGTATCACTGGATGGAAAATACACTTTTACCATTGACAAAATTTAGGCATAGCCAATAACAAAAGGTATTTTATATCCACAATTTTTCATACATAAAATGTTGATAAGGTAACTAAATATTGTCAATGCAATTTCAAAGCACAATATGTAGACAATATAATTTTCCTTTTCCATGATATTGTCAGAATATTATTGGGGTTATATTATGTATCTTGTTAAAATATTTTACATGGTAATATCTTTATAAAATGCAACAGTGGCTCAGCTCAGAGGGTTCAGGCAAGGTTCAGGGTTCAACCACAAAAACATTTTATCAAGATATTACCATGTGAAATATTTCAACAAGATACATAGTATAACCTCTATAATATTCTGACAATATTATGGAAAAGGAAATTTATATTGTCTACATATTGTGCTTTGAAATTGCATTGACAATATTTAGTTACCATATCAACATTTTATATATGAAAAATTGTGGATAAAAAATACCTTTTGTTATTGGATATGCCTAAATTTTGTCAATGGTAAGTGTGTATTTTCCATCCAGTGTATGTATTACGGCTCAACACTGGGGCCCAAAACAGCTCCCCTGAGCTGGCTATCAAATCAACTTCAACAATGACGAAGCTAAGAAGGCCTGGTTGGACGACATAACAGCCCACCTACCAAATACCGCCTCCCTAACCACCAGTGAAGATGTTGACGCAGCAGCAGAACAGTTACAGACAGCCCTAAAAAATGCCTGTGACCACCACATGGAACTGAAAACCGCAGGAAAGGCACATGGGAACCTGTGGTGGACCAAGGAGTGCACAGAAGCAACCAACACACTGCACACCACAACCTCCGACTCTGACCAGCGACGCTTAGCAAAGCGAAACCTCAAAAGAATCACCAAAACCGCCAAGCAGAAGTACTACAACGAGCTGATCACCAACGGCAACATTTGGGACATTGCAGCATGGAGACATGGAAGGCAGCTCTCCAGGATCCTGGCCCTACGTGACCCACTCAACCACTCCATCCAGCACAGCAACAATGACATCGCAACCACGCTGGCATGAAAATTCTTTGTAGAAGAGGACGCACTCGGTACGGTCAACCCAGCACAACCAGATGACCTGCCTCCACTTCTGACAAGGCCATTTGCCCCACTATCAGTGCAGGAGCTTCACCCACTCCTACATGATACGAGCAATAAATCGGCCCCAGGGGAGACGGGACTTTCTTGGCACATCCTCAAACTTGCCTGGCCTTGGATAGACAAGTCATCAGGAAAACCATGTATTTACTTATTCATACTTTTCCATACTTTTTCATTCTTTTCAGAAAACAAGTAGAAAAAGTAAGAAAAAGACATCCCTCTTTCTTTTTTTTTTACTTGCTGAGCTGCCAAAAAAAGTACAGGATAAGTAGAGTACCAAATGACCAAAAATTGACAAAATAAAATGTCCAAAAATGAAAATATTGGACCAAACTTTATTTTTTGGTCCGAAAATTTCCATATATGGTAATAAATTGGACCAAAATTTCAAAAAATCGGACCAAAATCAGACCAAAATCCAAAATTTCCCCAGAACTATGCCTAAAAAGTAGGAAAAGTAAAGAAAAAGAAGAGGGGATTTCTTTTTTTAAGTAGTTGGTACTTTTCTGAAAGGGTCCTTTTTTCCCTTGCTAAAAGAGCAAAAAGAACAGAAAGTACAAATAAGTAAAACATGGGTTTTCCTGATGAATGCCACCACGAACATCTTCAATGCATGTCTCACCCTTGGCCATCACCCAGTGCTGTGGTGACAAGCCATCGTGGTCGTCATCCCCAAACCGGGCAAGAGCAATTACCTAGCCCCAAAGGCATACCAACCAATCTCACTAATCAAGTGCCTGAGCAAGCTCCTTGAAAAAGCCATTGTGAAGAGGCTGCTCTTCGACACCAACAAATTCAACATCCTCCTGACCACACAGTTTGGCACAAGAGCCTTCTCCTCCACCTTGGATGTGGGCCTCACCCTCACACACAATGTTCAAGCAGCCTTCCACACAAAACGAAAGTGTGCAGCCCTCCTCTTTGACATAAAGGGGTTCTTTGACCACATTCACTGAGACCGCCTGGTACACACCCTGCAGAACCTTGGGTTCCCCGAGTCGATCACTACATGGGTCCACGTCTTCTTGAGTGACCGGAAAGTTACCCTGTCCTTCAACAACACAACAGGACCAGAACAGAACCAACCGATTGGCACCCCACAGGGCTCCCCTCTTTCGCCCATCCTCTTGGCCTATTACACCACCTGTTACGATTTCCGCGTTCTTGTACGATATGCCTTGTCTGCCTGACCCCGTGTTCGCGTGTACTTTTACCCATGATCCACTTCGATTCACGCTCCGACCCTTATCTCGCACCCATCCCATGATCTTTGGGAAGCCGGCTTTGTCACTCTTAAGACCCGCTGACGTCATTGGAGCCCCGCGTACCCCCGCGGAATTCTCTCATACTCCTTATGGACTTCCCCTTCATACTACCTTATTAGCTCGCTAGGGCCAGTACCCTAGGATCGCGTCATGTGTTTGTACTCTACAAACACCCTGTACTAGTATATAAGTCACGCCCTACCTAGCTTGTACGGTAGACTTGACTTCTTGTGTAATACCACAATTGTCTTCGCCTCACGAACGACTTTGACTCGCCTTTGCGCTTGAGTCCCTCTTCGCTCGCCTTTTCGCTTGAGCCTTGAACTTCCGCTAATATCCTTGTGTCCCTGGGAGACCAAGTGATACTTGTTCATCACCAAACTGAACCTTAACCGGTTCGCACTTAACCGATCCCGTTGACTTATCGAAGTACACGTCGTACTTAACGCCCCTGTGGTGGCGTTACACCACCACCCTCCTCAAACTCCGCCCACCAACACCAAACACAACACTCGGCATGTATGTAGACGACGGAATCATCTTCTCTCACAGATGGACCTGGGAACAGGTATGCAACGGACTTGTAGACAGATATAGACAATGCAAGTCATGGCTCCACCGCTCAAACTTAGAACTAGAATCAGACAAAACCAAACCTATCTTCTTCTCCCCTCCCTACTCATGAAAAACCAACCCCCCACCCACTCACTTATACTTACCAGACCCCAAACTACATACCTACTATAGAGTCAACCACTCCCCCACGATATGATACTTGGGGTTTTTTATTAACCAATGCCTAGACTGGGAGCCGCATGTGACCACGATGTGCAATTGGGCACATGCCTCCCTGAAGGCTTTACAACTTCTAATGAACTCCCAATGAGGCATATCCACAGCAAGCTGGCAGCTACTGTTCAACACAGTTTGCATGCCAGTCCTTTCCTATGGATGCCAGTTGTGGATTGACAGCCGAAAAAAGATTGGCCTTCTGAAGAAAGTACAACTGGTAATGAACGAGGGGGTGCGCGTGATTTTGGGATCCTTCCGAATGGCACCACGTGGCCCCCTCCACAAGTTTCTCCACATTCTACCCACCAGGTACTATATGGAGAAACTAACTGCGACCTCTGCCCTCAGACTGTTCTGTGTCCCCTGGACTTCACAGCTCATAGCCCGTTTGGGCAACGACTGGGACCCTCCAGTTCAGAGCGGCCCACACTCCAGCAATGGAGGGGTGGTGAACAACAGAACACTGTGGGTATGGTCTGAAGTATCCGCACAGCGCCCCACTGCCTTGGAGGCTCTCGGCACGCAAGTGGATCTGCTCAGGACCAAATGTGTTGACATCATGGCTGTTGCCCCTTGGGAGGTACCCAACTGGGGGGCACACGTGATCCACGAAGGGCTAGTGAACCCCAAAGAGCAGAAAGAATACATCAATGAGCTCTATGCCCTGAGATGCTTTCAAAGTACGCTGATCATTCACATGGCTGGGATGGTCTTGAACAAAAACAGACCAGACCACCTCCTGGTGGGTGGCGCAGCCATCTCAGTGTGGCAAGGAGAGATGGAGCCACACATATGGGCGTGGACACTCAGTACAGGGGTGGAGTCACATGATGTCCACCTCTTTGGCATCTCAAAGGCCACCAAGTTTATATCAGATGAGTACTCACGTGTGCCCCCTTCACGTATCTACATCCTATCATTGAACAACGGAGCGCTCAGCTCCATACATAATACCCGATCACTCACTAATCAGGCAGAGGTGCTCTGCTTTCACTGGGCCCTTACAACCTTCTACAGCATCCACAGGGAGACAAACATCCACCTCGTCTGGTCAACAGAACACAGGAAGAGAGCATCGGACACCCAAGCCAGGTTGGCGGCCCGCAACACCTGCACAAACACCCCCTCCCCCTCCATAAAAACAGTCCAATCACCAGGCTTCGTTAAGTGCATGCTATGCATGCATGCCTTCCAAGCATGGTGCCGAGACTGGACAAAGATCATCTCTGCTACCCACCCACCACCTGCCCGTGCCTACAGCCACTCCATCAGGTTCCATAACCCACCTGACGGGCACAACCACCCCCTATGGTCTGCTGCCATACCCCCCAAAAAGCCATCACAATCATACACCCACATCACATGCCGGGCACACTGCACTGCTATGCAGCTGGTGACCCTCCACTCATTCACATCCGACTACACCACCACCCACCAGCTCAACCTCCCTCCTGAGGCGGCACTCTGTGGATGCTCATTCCATGACAAATCCTCCTACCACATTGTCTATGACTGCCCGCTCTACAGCCAGCATTGGGACTACTACCTTTTCAATAACCAGCAGACTCCCGATAACACAGAGCCCCTGACCCTATTCACAGGGGAAGGCATGGTCACACACAACCTATGTGTGTTCCTCCAGAAGTCTGGCGCAGCCTCACAACCTGAGAACATGCCACCAGTGCTGTTTGATCTGGGTTGAAGATGCTCTTGACCTCAAAACCCTAGACCCAGCCCAGGCTGCCCAGTGAGTTGCTCAACTGCGATGACCCATAACTACTATACCTCTGTCTTCTCTATGTGGTTTGACACATTACCTTTTTTCCTTCAGTCTTATTTAGCTTTCCTCTGGGAGGTGGCCTCTAGTACTGTTACGTTCCAGATTGATCAGCGCCTCAGGCCAGGAAGTGGACACTGACGCGTCGACTATGACATCGCCATCAGCAGGATATCGTCATGGACTTGTAGGATCAGTCAGCCAGGTAAGCTCCGGCACATGTGATTGTATGATAACGGATCGGATCTTGGATGACTCATAGTGACTCATACTAGGATAGCAGTATTACATCTGCAAAAATGGACCCTGTCAAAGCTGTCAGGGACCGGTTGCTGACTGTCGCCGACCAGTCCCTGACAGCTTTGACAGGGTCCACCCTTGCAGATGTAGGGTTTGCTCTACTTACGCTATTGGCTAGTTAGTGTTCGAGCAGTGCTTTAAAGCCCGTGAGTATCTGTATAAGTAGAGGAGTGCGAAGACCAAGAACAGCATCTTGGTCTTCTTCCAATACCACCACCATCTACTCATCTTTGCTAAGAGGTCTCCCCCTCTTAAGTGAGTCGTCCGGCATATCCCCCTTAGACCAGGGATCCCCATGACTTATCTGTTGCCTGTCCCTTCGCGGATCAGTGGATTATCCTCCAGACGTCGCAGCTCACCAAGTGTACCTATACTGCAACAAACGCGTAGCCACCTCGTATCACTCCTTCTTCATACTTGACAGCACTTCTTGGGCGAACGCCAAGTATATCGACAGGATCCCTCAAGGAGTCATCCAGCTAGAAGACCTCCACGCTTACTTTGGAAGAGATGAAAGTCTTCAGCCTCACCCCACCTTCTACCCAGAGACTTTCGCTAACCGTAACTTCTGACTTTCAAGGATCGCCACCAAGCAAGAAGCCTAAGTCAGGCAAACGTCCGTGGTAGACGTTACAAGTACGAGTTTCTACTTCGATACTATTTACCCATTTGCTTGGCGCACGTGATTACTTAATTACATTACTTCTCTTAAATCTCGCTCTGTAGGGAGTCAAGGACTGGCTTTGTATTCTCTACTGCCCTGGAATAAACATGACAAAAAAAAAAAAAAAATCTCACTTTTCTGGTTCTCTGAGGTGACAAAAGCATGATGATTTGAAGCTCCTCCAGCTGGGATCACCAGCAACTGACTTACCGGCAGTGCTAATCACCTGCAGCTGGAACTTACCAAACATTGCTGTTGGTGTGATGGGTGAGTGACAGATATTTGCAGAAGGGGGGTAAAAACACAACACTTTCCAGGAGACAAAATAAAATAAGAAAAATTCACCAAAGGATTGAATATTCATTATTCTATTAGTATGCATGAGTTGAAGTAGCCATGATGTGTTGTCGAAGCTACAGAAAATAACAGGCATCTTTTTGCATTACTACTAATACGATACTATAAAGGATGTGGCAGATGGGTTGAAAACTGTTGAGATGCGACCTATGTCACATGTCTCATGGGATATGATTGAGTCATCCCACATACTAAATACGGTATCTGTCCCTTACGGACTGATTTGGACTTGGCTGGACTCTTACGGACTGCTTTTGTTTATCTTTATTTTAGAGTCACGTGTGGACTCTTATTGTTCTCCATTATTAAGATACCGGTATTGTCTGCTTTAGGCAGCTATTGTTCTCTGCCCTCCAATGGCATTTCTCCCTCTGGTGCACAGACCACCTGTATTGTGTTTGGATCACCTGTGCGCACAGACCATTCTTAGCTAAGCATCCTGTATATAAGGACTGCTGTTTTCGCCTCTACACTTCAGAGTTCCTTCACCCTCTGAAGTGTAAGTTCCTTCTCTTTTTACTCTACACTACCTTTTACTCACAGACGTCTTAGTACTTGTCTCTAGGTGTGTAGTAGTATTGCTATAGAGTTCCTTCACCCTCTGAAGTTACTTGTCTCTAGCTCTTTGCTATTAACCCTCCGCTCGTTAGTTCTGCGCTTCAACAGGTTATGGGCCCTGACGCCTAATAACTAACTTGTGTTATACCAACAGATCTACCTGTGTCACTCTGCTCACTTCAGCCAACCACATCTTTACTTTGTCGTCACACATCCTCAGTGAGCATCCTCTATCCTTTTACATTGACACATCTTTTCTTGTCCACCATGACTCTGTCATGTGCCATTCTGGCTAGCCTCCTAAGGAGGTTCTCATGAAAGGTCTCTATGACCTTAAATTCCTCTGTGCGCACTATCCTACTATAACTTCTATACCTGGTTTTCGTCTGGAAGTGCTTTCATAGGCCAAAAGGGGAAGACCCTTGTGGCTATAGGCCTCTTTAATGGTTGGGTGATACTCGGTTAATACCTGGGTCACTTTAAGGGGTGTGAAGGCCTGGTTAATAGTCAAACCCAGAAGTCCTTCCCTCTGACACAACTAGAAGACGCTACTATACTATAATAGTATTTACACAGTAGCTATGACTAGACCTCTGCCAGGAGAAGTATTCGCTCCCCTTGTGCAGGATCCGCTGCATGGCACGTATCACTAGTCTAGCTACTTAGTACCAAGACCCTTATTGGTCTGGTCTAGAGACTCCACAGATGACAGTTGCAATTGATATGGGAGTTGATTCCTATCATTGCCTCTGGAATTCGCTGTTGGCTCCTCTCTAGGGTACTACCCTTTACTGTGCATCTTAGTCGCCCCAGTCTACTTGGCCCTAAAGGTTAGAGATGGCCTTGAAGCGTCCTTCGCCGGACAAAGCTTCTATGAGCCCTTCTTGCTAGACCCTGATAAAGCTGTATGATATGGCCACTCGCCCTCGGGCCTCAGAAGATCACAGTATAAGGCAGCCATCATAAAAATGAATCCACTACCATAGTATACCCCAAGTCACACAAACTTGAGGCATGACACCCTACTGTGTTATGGAGTTATAGCGCTCTTATGGCTGGACCTCTACCTTCCTGTAACAAGATCTGGGCTGGTTCTGACTGCTCCTTGGAACCTGATTTCTTAAACATCTCAAATGGCTTCGCCCTCTTTCCACCTCTCTTTCCCTCCTACCCTTGTCCTCTCAAAGCTGGACGGGACTAACTGGCAGACATGGGGAGCGACGTTCACGTCACTTATGCTGATGAACGGAGTGAGGAGGCACCTCACTCACTCTGTCCCAGCCCATGTCCCCCATCATCCCGCTCCGGCTGCAGGTGTTGTTGGTGCCCCTGTTGTGCCCACAGACGAAGGATTGGCCATTTTGGCCTTATGGGAAAAGCAGGAGGAGGTCATCACAGGCCTCCTATATCTCTCAGTCACCTCGGAGGTCCTCTCTGGCATTGTCTCAGAAGCGCTGTTTCCAAGCGTCCATGACAAATTTGTACACCTTGATCACCTCTATGGACAGGTCAGCTCCATGGCCACCTTCAATCTATGGGTGGGCTTGGCTAACACCAAGCTTCAGGAAGGTAGCCCCTGCCAACCTCAACTCCAGAAAATGCTGGACGCAAGGAACACCCTTGTGGAGCAAGGGATGCCCGTCTCAGACATGCAAATGTCTTTCATACTTTTATATGCGCTACCCCCCTCCTACAGCACCATAGCAGGCACCATCCTCGCATCTGGCCCCCCTGCCAACCTACTACCTCAGGACCTCATCAACAGGTTCATCAATGAGGAATCGCATGTCGCTGGTCCCCCGGCATCTTATAATAAGATAGCCCCCATCAAGAAACATTCGCCTCCGCAGGCTCATGCGTTGCAGGCATCGGGCAGCTCTGTGTCTTTGGACATAATCTGCCACTACTGCAAAAAGTCTGGCCATAAAAAGCCAGACTGTTACAAACTCAAACGGGACCAGGAGAACACAAAGAAAGGGAGGGCTGGGCAGCGAGGGAAGGCTGCACAAAATACAATGACTGAGGCCCCAGACTCACTTCCGGGAAATAGGTTTGCTGCGGCCAATAGCATACCTGTACCAAAGAGTCGATTATTTACCATAGTTAATGGCTCTGGCAAAATAGAAGAGGTACATGAGGTACCTCAGGTCTCCCTCTACATGATGAGTGCCAATCACACTCAAAAAGCGTCAAAATGGATGATGGACAGTGGAGCATCAGCACATTTCACACCACACCTCGAAGACTACGACTCCTACACACCTCACGAAGGAGTAGAAGTGCTTCTTGGTGACAACTCTCTACTCAAGAGCGTTGGCACTGGTACGGTTACAATCCGAACCAACAGAGGTTACGACCTCAAAATATCCAATGTGCTCCACCTCCCCAATACGCATTCACGTATACTGTCCGCACCTGCCCTAACAGAAAAAGGTGCAATCATCAGCTTCGACGCTACATCTTTTTCTATAAGATTCAATGAGGAGACCATTGCAGAAGGACACAAGGCTGCAGGCCTATATTGGCTTGATGGACATCACATAAACACAGTCTGGGCATCTGCATCTGCCAGCCTTGATGTCTGGCATCAGCACATGGGACATATGTCCAAAGACGCGCTCAAGAGATATGCTCAAGAGTCAGTAAAGGGACTCAACATAAACAATTCACCAGAAGACGATACACTTTGCCATGGTTGTGAAACTGGCAAGTCTACACGTCTTCCATTTCCTCCTTCCACAAAACATGCACAACAACCCCTTGAAGTCATACACAGTGACCTTATTGGCCCCATGCAGAGCCATTCAATACAAGGAAACAAGTACTTCGCCACATTCATAGATGACCACTCCAAAGCAGCAGTCATCGTCTTTATGAAATCTAAAGACCAGTATAAGGATGCCTTCATACACTATAAGGCATGGGCTGAAAAGCAATTAAATAAGCCCATCAAAACCTTACACTCGGATCGTGGTGGCAAATACGTCAATAATGACTTAAAGCGCATACTTTTGGAAGCTGGAATTGAGCATACTCTTACAATGCCTCATTCTCCACAACAAAATGGGAGAGCCGAGCGTTTTAATTGTACGGTTATGGAAAAAGGCACAAGCATGCTCCACCATGCAGGCCTTAGCCTCGGCTTCTGGGAACAAGCAGTACAAACTGCTGTGCAAATATATAACCGCACTCCCACTCATTCTAACAAATGGAGAACTCCGCTGGAGCTCTGGGATGGTACAGTCCCAGATGTCTCTTACTTTAGAGTATTCGGCTGCAAAGCCTACTATCATGTACCCAAACACAACCGGCACAAATTAGATCCTAAAGCAAAGGAAGCCGTGTTTGTGGGCTATGAACCCCTATCAAAGGGTTACAAACTTTGGGATAGACATAGCCGGTGCTTCGTCTCTTCACAAGATGTTACATTTGACGAAAGCACCTTCCCATCCCTGAGTGACCTGGCTCGTCACTCCCAAATTCCTTCCCCTCCCGTGTCTGGTGAACTCGAAAGAGGCGCTGCTGGCAGTGAGATCTTCTTTGTAGTGCCTAGCCCGCCTACACCAGCTGTTGCATTTGCGGCACCTACACCAATCTTCATACTACCACCAGTACAGGTGCCCACAGAACCCCAACAACAGCCTAGCACACCCCCCAACTCCACACCTGCTCCAGCAGACCAGACAATTTATCACACTCCCCCTTCCCAAGCTCCTCCCCCTACCAACACAGCTCCCACACGCCCTCGCACTCGCAATACCAGGCGTGCTGCTGTAACCGCTCCTATAATGGCCCCCAATTTCAATAGGGAAGTGTCCCCTCTCAGATCTACTCCCAGATCTCCGAGAAATGGACAACCGGTTTCGCCTACTCAACCAAGGCGGAGCACTAGGGTACAATTCACGAATCCTCGCTACGTCCAGCAGGATGGCGATGAATTCGTGCAAGGGAGCAGCAGACTGGGAATAATGGACCTACTTAATGTGGCAGAGGCACCCGGCTATAGGGACCCTCAGACCTTTAAGCAGGCCATGGAGTCTGACCAAGCTGTTGATTGGCTTGAAGCATGCCAGTATGAACTGGATGCTCTCGACAAGCTTGTGTTGAGACGCGACTGATTCAAGTCACATGTCTCGTGGGATATGATTGAGTCATCCCATATACTAAATACGGTATCTGTCCCTTACGGACTGATTTGGACTCGACCGGACTCTTACAGACTGCTTTTGTTTATCTTTATTGATAGAGCCATATATAGCTCTTATTGTTCTTCATTGTTAAGATACCGGTATTGTCTGCTTCAGGCAGCTATTGTTCTCTGCCCTCCAATGGCATTTCTCCCTCTGGCGCACAGACCACCTGTATTGTGTTTGGATCACCTGTGCGCACAGACCATTATTATCTAAGTGTCCTGTATATAAGGACTGCTGTTTTCGCCTCTACACTTCAGAGTTTACTTCCCCTCTGAAGTGTAAGTCCCTTTATTATTACTTCTTTTATTTTACCTTTACTCATGAGACGTTCCTTTATAGTAACTTGTCTCTACTAGGTATGCAGTTGTAATAGAGTTTACTTCCCCTCTGAAGTTAACTTGTCTCTACTAGCTCCTTGCTATTAACTCCTCGCTTGTTAGTTCTGCGCTTCAACAGCTTGATGTCTGGAGATTAGAACCCCTTCCTGCTGGAAGGAAGGTGGTTAAATGCAAGTGGGTGTTTAAAAAGAAAGCAGATGGATGCTTTCGTGCTAGGCTAGTGGCAAAAGGGTTCACCCAACTAGAGGGGGTGGACTTTGATGAAACTTTCTCCCCAGTTGCCCGCTTCGAGTCTTTACGACTCCTTCTTGTGTTGGCTATGCTTGAAGACTGGCATATTCACCAGATGGATGTCAAATCGGCATTCCTTCATGGGGAACTGGAGGAAGAAATCTATATGGAGCAACCCGTCGGTTTCATCACAGCTGGCTCTGAGCACCTTGTGTGCCAGTTACAGAAGGCCCTTTATGGCCTGAAACAAGCTTCCTGCGCATGGAACGTGCAATTCCATGGGGTCCTTTGTGACCTAGGCTTCACGCGGACGTACTCTGATGCAGGAGTATACGTGTTTCATCTTCAAGAGGGGGGTGATACACTATTCGTGATCTTATATGTAGATGACATCACTATACTAGGGAGCTCCCTATCAAAGATCAATGATCTGAAAGTCTCTCTATCTAATCGATACGAGATGACCGACCTTGGTGAAATCCAATCATATCTCGGTGTCAACATCATCAGAGATCGTGCAAACCGCACCATGGAAATCAACCAATCAGATTATATCCGCGATGTGGTGGAGCGCTTCGGAATGATAGATTCCAACCCAGTATATACCCCTCTTCCCTCTGGCGCTGAGGCACACTTGATCAAATTTGAAGATCAGGCCTCTACTTCTGAAATTAAGAAGCATCAACAGATAATTGGGTCTCTGCTGTATGTGCAGATAGGAAGCAGACCTGATATATCCTTCGCTGTTGCGCGCCTTAGTCAATTCGCTTCCAACCCCTCACCTCAGCATTTACGCCTATCCAAGTATGTCCTAGCCTACCTAAACACAACAAAGGACTACAGGATACGCTATGCTGGAGGGACTGATTCTGATGGAGCTGGCCTTCATGGCTACTGCGACTCTTCCTGGGGAGATCAGGAAGAAAAGCACTCCACCTCAGGCTATGTCTTCTTGCTCGCCAATGGAGCCATTGTTGCGCAGCAATGCACGCAGTGTACAGGTAGACCCTTACCTGAATAGAGAGCTTAGACGAGGCTTAGAGTGAAGCAGAGGAAGCTCAGAGTGGGGTGGAGAGAGATGTGTATAGGTACTCGCTCCTATAGTAGGATTTATATACTCTATGGTCCACCCATGTCCGTTTGGGGAAAAGTGATGAGTAGAGGCGTCCACAATATCGCGTTTTCAGTGTGATGAACAGCGCACATGAAGGGATCATACTCACAGTGAACTGGTGACTGTGGTGAGATATGAAGGTGAGCTTGAAGCAGCAACAGAGAGATCTTGCAAGCGAAGCAGAGGCAGTGTCTGGCACACAACAGATGAGAACTGATGTTTATACAAGAGAGGGAAACATACCTGGCACACAACAGATGAGAACTGATGTGGACCAGGAGCGTACAAGCTACACTACTTATACAAAAATACAGGGTGACGCAGGTAACAGCTGGTCACAGTAAATACAAGACGCATTGTTCTACAAGTGGACAAAGGAGTGTACTGTTCTGGAGAACAAGGCGTATACAACAAGGAAAGTCTGGAACATGATATCATAGTGACATCATAATAAAGATAACAACAAGGATCAGAGTACAAGGACAAAATACAAGGGGAGTCCAGAGGAGTCCATGATGTCATTGTACAGTGATGTCATAGATAAGAAAGTCCGAGATTGTAAAGATCATATACAGTGTAATCTAATCTACATAAGTCCAATATATCTTATCTAAAGCAGTCCGTTATCTGCATGTCCATTGAGCCGCTAGATGCGCTCAGGTCATTTATCAACACAGTGTTGCCTAATGTCTAATCACCGGTGGACTCAGAATAATCCCTTAAGGGGATTCTGTATGTATATCGTATGACTAAATACTCCGAATTACATGTATAGCATAACTAATCGTACTGTCATTCCTACGTAATGAGCCTTATAGTAAGTATTACGGCTCAACACTCCCCCTTGCTAAGTGCAGCTACTAAGCGCTCTAAGCAAGTGTGTAAGGCAAATTAATATTCTAGCCATGATTAGAAGGGAGTCTATCTCGGAACCATGAGAGCGGTTTCGAGACCGAGTTCTCTTCACCATCCCATTTCAGCTTTTGAACTATTACAGTTCATTGGGCTGATTTTTTGGTATAATGAGCGGAAATGTTGTGATTCTCTGGTTGAGAAGAATCTATGTATGCGGAAGACAATGTCTTCAAGCGTCGCTCGATATACCTTCCATAGTATTAATGGAATTTTCAGGCTTGTCTCAAGGCCAAGTTTGTTGCCTTGTGACTTAGTTGGACGAGTAAAACTCAAGTCCTAACTGACTTCTGAATTTTTCGAACTTAATACGCCCTAGGTTCTTGGTAAACATATCTGCGGGATTTTCTGAACCATCTATAAAGAATAGTTCTATTTTCTTGTCCTTCACTACTTCTCTTATGTAGTGATAGCGTATATCAATATGTTTAATACGCTTCTCTTGGACAGGGTTTGAGGCCATAAAGATGGACCCCTGATTATCACCGCAGAGTGGTATTGGGCTTAGTTTGATGCCAAGCTCAGTAAAGAGTGACTTTATCCAAACTAATTGTCTGCTAGTATCCGACAGCGACATATATTCAGCTTCAGTGGAAGATAATGCAACTGTCTTTTGCGCTCTAGAATTCCAACTGAATATCCCATTAGCCAGTTTAACCATATAACCTGTGGTAGATCGCCTATTATCTGGGTTTGAAGCCCAGTCAGAGTCTGCATAGGCAATTAAGCCTCCATTTGATCTTCCATCATACACCAAAGAGTATGAAGAAGTCCCGAGCAAATAGCGACAGATATAGAGTGCTCTGTTTAAATGGTCCTCTGAGGGGTTTGCAGCGAATTGTGATAGTTTAACAACTGCATAGGCGATGTCAGGGCGAGTCCCAAGCATTATGTATAGGAGTGAACCTATAACTTGCTGGTATTTGCTCCTGACGTTTGGGTTGACTGGTGAATTATTAGGTGCAGGTTGGTACCCTTCAGGAAGTGGAGTTGCAGTTGCTTTCGCATCTGCGAGTCCAAAGCGTTGCAGCACCTTTTCTAAGTAAGCGGTTTGATCTAAAAAGATCTTTCCATGTTTCCGCTGAATGCGCATACGCAAGAATTCCTTTGCATCACCTAAGTCACGACATTCCCAAGCCTTCATGAACCTATTCTTAAGCTCATTTAAAAGGGCTTTGTCCGATCCCATAAAGATCACATCATCAACATAGACAATGATCACTACAAGGGCACCACTCTTTCCTCTATGGGTAAAGAGTCCTGAGTCAGATAATAGCCTTTTGCAGCCCATCGCAGCCATGGACTTATCCAGCACTTTCCACCATGCTAGAGCAGCTTGTTTAAGTCCATAAATGGCGCGTTTTAGTCGCAGTACTTTGTTTTCATGCCCTTTGGCTTTGAAGCCCTCAGGTTGTTCCATGTATAGCTCTTCATCGAGCTCTCCATATAGGAAGGCAGTTTTAACATCTAGTCCAGTGATGTGCCAATCCTCTAGCGCTGCAAGTGCGAGCATCATCTGGACAGTCTTGAAGCGCACTACTGGTGAGAATATTTCATCATAGTCAACGCCTTCAACCTGAGAAAAGCCTTTGGCAACAAGCCGGGCTTTCTTGCGACCATCAGTCTTTTGATCAAAGACCCATCTATTTTTTATTATTTTCCTCCCTTTAGGGGGTTCCACAAGCTCAAAGACATTACGTCTGCGAAGTGCCTCTAGTTCCTCGCGACAAGCAGTCTTCCATTCCTTTTGTTGTGCTGCAGGCATGCGTATTATTTCTTTATAGGTCCACTCCCGTATATTAGAAGTGTCCAGTGGTTCCAGATCATTAGATGGAACTGCCTTGGCAAGCAGATGATCTAGGAATTTTACTCCCCCTTCCTGAGCAAGGCGTGACAATAAATCATCTACTTCATCCTCTGAGGGTTCTGACGGAGCTTCACTCTCAGCAGGTGGAGGGTCAGGGTTTGTCTCAGGAAATCCTCCTGGAATCTGCCTTTGCCCTGGTGTACTATCAGCTCTGGAGCGACCAGGCTGTCTTCCAACCATTTCTTTCCACTTGCTACTCCGTTCAACGTCTTTAGTTATGTTTGTGGGGTGCCTGTCTTCCCCATAGACATTGCCAGGACGAGTAGGTACTTTCCTCAAGCGCGCAGACCGTCGTGGTAGTGCTGGTTCTGGCGCAGGAGGCGGAGGCTGTTGTGCTTCTGGTTCCTCTGGTTCCACAGATCCGCCGTCGCGGTCTGGCGCATCCTCCCTATTTTGCCTCTGTTTAGGGGGACGATGAGTAGGCATATCATCGTCAAAACCACTTGGAATGGGCTGTGTAGGTGATGGTTCATCCTCCATAGGAGGTTGATTCTCTACTGGCTCATTTATGCGGGTTGTACCCTGCATCCTTTGTGTCTCACACTTAGGGTATACGGTCTCATCAAATAATGCAGTAGTGCTGGTGAACACTGTGTTGTTTTTGATCCGCATGAATCTATATGCTTTTATGCCCTCAGTATGACCAATATAGATCATTTGTTCGCTTTTGGGGTCAAGTTTGTTCGATCTGCGATCTTCTGGTATGTGCACATATGCGCCACATCCAAACACTCGTAAGTGTGAAAGACTAGGTGCTTCACCATGCAAGCTCATATAGGGTGTCTGCCAATTAAGGCGACTTATAGGAGTCCTATTATAGCAATGTACTGCATGTAGGACCGCAAATTCCCACCAGGATTGAGGGAGACAGGCTTCAAGGCGCATAGCCTGAGCCTTATCCATACAAGTACACATAAAGCGTTCAGCACGACCATTTTGTTGGGGAGTATGCGGTGCACTTTGTAGGATAGTAATGCCCATATCTTTCAGTACCTTAGTAAACTTGTCAGACTTGTATTCTCCTCCAGCATCAGACATCCACTGTTTAATGGTGGCGTTATGCTGATTTTTGACCATGGCAGCAAACTGCCTTAACGCATTGATGGCCTGTGCTTTGGTGCGTAATAGCACGACCCACGCATAGGAGGAAAAGTCGTCAAAGAAACTAATGAAGTATTTATATTTGTGGTATGAGTCAACTGGGAAGCTCTTAAGATCGGAATGAATCTTTTCAAAAGGCTTCTTAGCACGCGTCTCAGAGGGTTTATGCGTTGAAGCAGGCATTTTCCCTTGAGCGCAACCAGGACATATGGGTGTCTCAGAAGGATATTTAAGGTCCTTAGGGAATCCCTTAGTGTGATCCTTGGCACAACGTAGTACTTCCTTCGAAGGGTGTCCTAGACGTCTATGCCAAATGTCGTAGTCAGCAGTATAGATTGTACTATGGGCTTCATGTACATTTTTCACTTGCGTGACTTCGGCATCAAGCCAGTAAAGTGTCTGACCATCTGCTAGGGGTTTTGTTTGTAATATGGGCGTCGTACTGCCCTTATAGAATAGAGATATATGCTGCGAATCCCCATGAATGCGCAATCCCTGTTGAAGAAACTCCCCCATGGACAATAGCTTAGTTGTCATCTGTGGTATGTGAAAGACAGGATATATGCGTGTAATACGCTCTGTTTTAACGCCATTGTGTTCCACAGAATGCTTTAGTAAGACTGAGCCTTTGCCTTGTATATAGAGAGCATGGGCTGCTGTCTTTACCATAGGCTTTTGTGAAAGGGGGGTATAACTTATAAAGTCCAGTTTATTGTTTGTAAAGTGTGCCGACGCACCAGAGTCAAGTAACCAAGTAGGTTCTCGCTCTGTTTGACTCTTCTTTCCCTTACATTTCGAGCATAAAGCGAAATCAAGACCATGAGCGCATAGATTAGCGCTATTTACAACTTTATTTACAAGTGCACTGTAACTACAATTTTTAGAAGCGCCAGTCGGCGTCATATCCAGTAGCACTGTAGAGTGGTCAGATTTGCTTATTAAAGGAGGGAAAGTTACTAACCCATCCTCGTAGGGGTTGAAGTCCATCTTGTCCTACTGCATCAGCGAGGTCGTCGTAGACGTCACGGTTCATCGTCGTCGTTCGCTTCGCTTCCCCAATCCAGAGAAATATCCGGGGAGGGGGGCACGTACTGCCGCCTTCTTATGAAAGCCTTCCCACATTTTGGTTATTTCAACCGCAGTAGGACTATCTGGGCATTCTTCGATAGGCTCAACCGTGTGAATGGGCTCCTTGCCCTTGTCTTTGCGTGCCTCTGCTCAGAAGGCGAGACTAAAGGGGTCAAGGTCAGTTTAGGAGTATCTGGAGGCGAATTAATGGGCGCACTGCAGCCTGTAGGGAGGTCCTCTCCTCATCTGACATTTCCCAGTCCTCTGCGAAGGTGTCGTGGGTTCTTGGTCCACGGAGAATCCGCGACCATCTGCCCAAGAGTTGCTCAAGCGTCTTTACTGTCTGTACTGTACAGGAGTTCTCGGGCCTGGGTGATGTCCAGAGCCTTGTTAAGGGACTTATAATGTCCTGGTACGCGCTTCTTCGCAGGAGGAGCGGAGGAGGAGCTGCTTCGAGCCCAGAAGGCGAGATATGCGCAATGGTCATAGAGGTTGGCGCTGGGAGCGCCGCACGTCAGCAATGTGCGTATGCCCTGGTATGTTGCTTCTTCGAATTTGCCGGCGTGTTTACTGACGCTGGCGATGGTTCCCTCCCTGTGCTGCTGCTGCTGCTGGCCGCGATGCTTGTTCTGGCCTGAAGAGCCTTGCTGCTGCTGATTGGAAGTCGGGGTCGTTACGCTTGCGCTTGACCACGCAACTTTGTTGGCGATTCCTTGTTAGAGGACTGGCCTTTTGTACGCTGATTTCCCACTGATTGACCGCTGCAGTACGGATGTTGGGAAAGTAAGCTTCTTTGCCGTAGTGCCCAACATGAGGATAGGGACAAGGGA
>JAKELL010000192.1:0-90534 GCA_021524915.1 Lactarius akahatsu
TACCCAACAACGAACATCTTCTACAGCACAGGGGCGCGCAAGACACAATTGATCCATTCTTCTACTTTGTCACCTACATGCTTACGAAGAGAACAGAGAATCCCCCAGACAATCACCACGTCGTATGGCGGCCCCGAGTTTGGCGTTCCTTTCGACTATGCAACGAGGGTGTGTAGGCTATTCGCAGAACTTGGTTTGCGCGGCGTCAGCGTGTTGAGCCGTAATACTTACTATAAGGCTCATTACGTAGGAATGACAGTACGATTAGTTATGCTATACACGTAATTCGGAGTATTTAGTCATACGGTATACGTACAGAATCCCCTTAAGGGATTATTCCGAGTCCACCGGTGATTAGACATTAGGCGACACTGAAAACGCGATATTGTGGACGCCTCTACTCATCACTTTTCCCCAAACGGACATGGGTGGACCATAGAGTATATAAATCCTACTATAGGAGCGAGTACCTATACACATCTCTCTCCACCCCACTCTGAGCTTCCTCTGCTTCACTCTAAGCCTCGTCTAAGCTCTCTACACAGGTAAGGGTCTACCTGTACACTGCGTGCATTGCTGCGCAACAGGTTATGGGCCCTGCCATAAGTCGCTTTGCGCCTTCATTGGCTGCAACGACGGCGGGTTACCTTTAGTACCTGCAGTGGGGTTGTCGCCTTCATTGGCTGACACTAGTCTCCTCCACTATGGGGAGACTATGACAGTATGTCGCCTTTAATGGCAGACATTAGTCTCCTTATAAGGGGAGACTATGCCGGTTTATTTTTCTGTTATTAGTCGCATACGGTGCTGACTACTCTCTACACAGAAACCCTTTTACAAATGTCGACTCTTACTACTCTTGTCCCCGTCCTTGACGGCAACAACTATCAAATTTGGGCTAAGCAAATGGAGGCTTTCTTGAAGTCTTCTGCGCTGTGGGATGTAGTGTCTGGGAGGCGTGGTGCCCCCAGCGCTGTAGATGAAGACAAGCCCACTGAAAAGGAGCTTGAAGCGTACAACGCTTGGGCTACTGATGATGATCGTGCCCTTGGCTCGATTGTGCTGCGCCTTTCGCCGGCTATTCAACGCCAGGTCGAAAAATATGCGACTTCTCGCTTGGTTTGGGATCATCTCAAGTCCCAGTATGGGGGCGTTAGTGCTGCTAACGTCTACCAGGACTTCAAGCGTGCCATGACATTCCGTCTGGACTACGCCAAGCATCCTGGCCCCCAGATCGATGAGCTTGCAACGATTTACGACCACCTTTCTGCCAACTCCGCCAAAGTACCCGACGGCCTTCAGGCCATGATGCTTCTTTCGAAGCTACCTGCCAAATGGGAGTCATCCCTTGTCCCTATCCTCATGTCGGGCACTACGGCAAAGAAGCTTACTTTGACCGAAATCCGTACTGCAGCGGTCAATCAGTGGGAAATCGAGCGTACAAAAGGCCAGTCCTCTAACAAGGAATCGGCCAACAAGTTGTCGGCGGTCAAGCGCAAGCGTAACGACCCCGACTTCCAGCAGCAGCAGCAAGGCTCTTCGGGCCAGCAGAACAAGAAGCGCGGTAATCAACAGCAGCAGCAGCAGCAGCCCCAGCAGCAGGGAGGGAACCATCGCCAGCGTAGTAAACGCGCCGGCAAGAAGTTCAAGAAGCAACATACGCAAGGGCATACGCACATTGCCGATGTTGCAGCGCTCCCAGCGCCAACCTCAACGACTATTGCGCATATCTCGCCTTCTGGGCTCGAGCAGCGCATTTCCTCCGCCCCTCCTGCGAAGAAGCGTGTTCCAGGACACTATAAGACCTTCAATAAGGCTCTGGACGTCACCCAGGCCTTAGAAACCCCTGGAACTGTACAGACAGTAAAGACGCTTGAGCAACGTCTCGGAAAAATGGTCGCGGACTCCCCGTGGACCAAGAACCCGAATACCTTCGCAGAGGATTGGGAAATGTCAGATGAGGATGAGGACCTCCCTACAGGCTGCAGTGCGCCCATTAATTCGCCCTCAGACACTCCTAAACTAACCTTGACCCCTTTAGTCTCGCCTGCTGAACAAGAGGCGCGTAAAGACAAGGGCAAGGAGCCCATTCGCACCGTTGAACCTATCGAGGAATGCCCAGATAGTCCTACTGCGGTTGAAATAACCAAAATGTGGGAAGGCTTCCATAAGAAGGCGGCAGTACGTGCCCCCTCCCCAGATATTTCTCTGGATTGGGGAAGCGAAGCGGACGATGATGACAACGTCTACAACGACTTCGCTGATACAGTCGGACAAGATGACTTTACTCCCTATGAGGATGGGTTAGTAACTTTCCCTCCCCAAATAAGCGAATCTGACCACCCTACAGTGCTACTGGAGACGGCGCCGACTGGCGCTTCTAGAAATAGTAGTTACAGTGCACTTGTAAATAAATTCGTAAATAGCGCTAATCTATGCGCTCATGGTCTTGATTTCGCTTTATGCTCGAAATGTAAGGGAAAGAAAAGTCAAACAGAGCGAGAACCTACTTGGTTACTTGACTCTGGTGCGTCGGCACACTTTACAAACAATAAACTGGACTTTATAAGTTATACCCCCCTTTCACAAAAGCCTATGGTAAAGACGGCAGCCCATGCTCTTTATATACAAGGCAAAGGCTCAGTCTTACTGAAGCATTCTGTGGAACACAATGGCATTAAAACAGAGCGTATTACACGCATATATCCTGTCTTTCATATACCACAGATGACAACTAAGCTATTGTCCATGGGGGAGTTTCTTCAACAGGGATTGCGCGTTCATGGGGATTCGCAGCATATATCTCTATTCTATAAGGGCAGTACGACGCCCATATTACAAACAAAACCCCTAGCAGATGGTCAGACACTTTACTGGCTTGATGCCGAAGTCACGCAAGTAAAAAATGTACATGAAGCCCATAGTACAATCTATACTGCTGACTACGACATTTGGCATAGACGTCTAGGACACCCTTCGAAGGAAGTACTACGTCGTGCCAAGGATCACACTAAGGGATTCCCCAAGGACCTTAAATATCCTTCTGAGACACCCATATGTCCTGGTTGCGCTCAAGGGAAAATGCCTGCTTCAACGCATAAACCCTCTGAGACACGTGCTAAGAAGCCTTTTGAAAAGATTCATTCCGATCTTAAGAGCTTCCCAGTTGACTCGTACCACAAATACAAATACTTCATTAGTTTCTTTGACGACTTTTCCTCCTATGCGTGGGTCGTGCTATTACGCACCAAAGCACAGGCCATCAATGCGTTAAGGCAGTTTATTGCCATGGTCAAAAATCAGCATAACGCTACTATTAAACAGTGGATGTCTGACGCTGGAGGAGAATACAAGTCTGATGAGTTTACTAAGGTACTGAAAGATATGGGCATTACTATCCTACAAAGTGCACCGCATACTCCCCAACAAAATGGTCGTGCTGAACGCTTTATGCGTACTTGTATGGATAAGGCTCAGGCTATGCGCCTTGAAGCCTGTCTCCCTCAATCCTGGTGGGAATTTGCGGTCCTACATGCAGTACATTGCTATAATAGGACTCCAATAAGTCGCCTTAATTGGCAGACACCCTATATGAGCTTGCATGGTGAAGCACCTAGTCTTTCACACTTACGAGTGTTTGGATGTGGCGCATATGTGCACATACCAGAAGATCGCAGATCAAACAAACTTGACCCTAAAAGCGAACAAATGATCTATATTGGTCATACTGAGGGCATAAAAGCATATAGATTCATGCGGATCAAAAACAACACAGTGTTCACCAGCACTACTGCATTATTTGATGAGACCGTATACCCTAAGTGCGAAACACAAAGGGTGCGGGGTACAACCCGCATAAATGAGCCAGTAGAGAATCAACCTCCTATGGAGGATGAACCATCACCTACACAGCCCATTCCAAGTGGTTTTGACGATGATATGCCTACTCATCGTCCCCCTAAACAGAGGCAAAATAGGGAGGATGCGCCAGACCGCGACGGCGGATCTGTGGAACCAGAGGAACCAGAAGCGCAACAGCCTCCGCCTCCTGCGCCAGAACCAGCACTACCACGACGGTCTGCGCGCTTGAGGAAAGTACCTACTCGTCCTGGCAACGTCTATGGGGAAGACAGGCACCCCACAAGCATAACTAAAGACGTTGAAC
Source organism: Lactarius akahatsu (assembly GCA_021524915.1). NCBI lineage: Eukaryota > Fungi > Basidiomycota > Agaricomycetes > Russulales > Russulaceae > Lactarius > Lactarius akahatsu. Next base: position 4,166 of record JAKELL010000192.1, read on the forward strand.
GGAGTAGCAAGTGGAAAGAAATGGTTGGAAGACAGCCTGGTCGCTCCAGAGCTGATAGTACACCAGGGCAAAGGCAGATTCCAGGAGGATTTCCTGAGACAAACCCTGACCCTCCACCTGCTGAGAGTGAAGCTCCGCCAGAACCCTCAGAGGATGAAGTAGATGATTTATTGTCACGCCTTGCTCAGGAAGGGGGAGTAAAATTCCTAGATCATCTGCTTGCCAAGGCAGTTCCATCTAATGATCTGGAACCACTGGACACTTCTAATATACGGGAGTGGACCTATAAAGATATAATACGCATGCCTGCAGCACAACAAAAGGAATGGAAGACTGCTTGTCGCGAGGAACTAGAGGCACTTCGCAGACGTAATGTCTTTGAGCTTGTGGAACCCCCTAAAGGGAGGAAAATAATAAAAAATAGATGGGTCTTTGATCAAAAGACTGATGGTCGCAAAAAAGCCCGGCTTGTTGCCAAAGGCTTTTCTCAGGTTGAAGGCGTTGACTATGATGAAATATTCTCACCAGTAGTGCGCTTCGAGACTGTCCGGATGATGCTTGCGCTTGCAGCGCTAGAGGATTGGCACATCACTGGACTAGATGTTAAAACTGCCTTCCTATATGGAGAGCTCGATGAAGAGCTATACATGGAACAACCTGAGGGCTTCAAAGCCAAAGGGCATGAAAACAAAGTACTGCGACTAAAACGCGCCATTTATGGACTTAAACAAGCTGCTCTAGCATGGTGGAAAGCGCTGGATAAGTCCATGGCTGCGATGGGCTGCAAAAGGCTATTATCTGACTCAGGACTCTTTACCCATAGAGGAAAGAGTGGTGCCCTTGTAGTGATCATTGTCTATGTTGATGATGTGATCTTTATGGGATCGGACAAAGCCCTTCTAAATGAGCTTAAGAATAGGTTCATGGAGGCTTGGGAATGTCGTGACTTAGGTGATGCAAAGGAATTCTTGCGTATGCGCATTCAGCGGAAACATGGAAAGATCTTTTTAGATCAAACCGCTTACTTAGAAAAGGTGCTGCAACGCTTTGGACTCGCAGATGCGAAAGCAACTGCAACTCCACTTCCTGAAGGGTACCAACCTGTACCTAATAATTCACCAGTCAACCCAAGCGTCAGGAGCAAATACCAGCAAGTTATAGGTTCACTCCTATACATAATGCTTGGGACTCGCCCTGACATCGCCTATGCAGTCGTTAAACTATCACAATTCGCTGCAAACCCCTCAGAGGACCATTTAAACAGAGCACTCTATATCTGTCGCTATTTGCTCGGGACTTCTTCATACTCTTTGGTGTATGATGGAAGATCAAATGGAGGCTTAATTGCCTATGCAGACTCTGACTGGGCTTCAAACCCAGATAATAGGCGATCTACCACTGGTTATATGGTTAAACTGGCTAATGGGATATTCAGTTGGAATTCTAGAGCGCAAAAGACAGTCGCATTATCTTCCACTGAAGCTGAATATATGTCGCTGTCGGATACTAGCAGACAATTAGTTTGGATAAAGTCACTCTTTACTGAGCTTGGCATCAAACTAAGCCCAATACCACTCTGCGGTGATAATCAGGGGTCCATCTTTATGGCCTCAAACCCTGTCCAAGAGAAGCGTATTAAACATATTGATATACGCTATCACTACATAAGAGAAGTAGTGAAGGACAAGAAAATAGAACTATTCTTTATAGATGGTTCAGAGAATCCCGCAGATATGTTTACCAAGAACCTAGGGCGTATTAAGTTCGAAAAATTCAGAAGTCAGTTAGGACTTGAGTTTTACTCGTCCAACTAAGTCACAAGGCAACAAACTTGGCCTTGAGACAAGCCTGAAAATTCCATTAATACTATGGAAGGTATATCGAGCGACGCTTGAAGACATTGTCTTCCGCATACATAGATTCTTCTCAACCAGAGAATCACAACATTTCCGCTCATTATACCAAAAAATCAGCCCAATGAACTGTAATAGTTCAAAAGCTGAAATGGGATGGTGAAGAGAGCTCGGTCTTGAAACCGCTCTCATGGTTCCGTGATAGACTCCCTTCTAATCATGGCTAGAATATTAATTCGCCTTACACACTTGCTTAGAGCGCTTAGTAGCTGCACTTAGCAAGGGGGAGTGTTGAGCCGTAATACTTACTATAAGGCTCATTACGTAGGAATGACAGTACGATTAGTTATGCTATACACGTAATTCGGAGTATTTAGTCATACGGTATACGTACAGAATCCCCTTAAGGGATTATTCCGAGTCCACCGGTGATTAGACATTAGGCGACACTGAAAACGCGATATTGTGGACGCCTCTACTCATCACTTTTCCCCAAACGGACATGGGTGGACCATAGAGTATATAAATCCTACTATAGGAGCGAGTACCTATACACATCTCTCTCCACCCCACTCTGAGCTTCCTCTGCTTCACTCTAAGCCTCGTCTAAGCTCTCTACACAGGTAAGGGTCTACCTGTACACTGCGTGCATTGCTGCGCAACACAGCGTCCTTTTCGCGAGCGGTGACTCAGGGGTTGGCCCCGGGGACTGCTTGCTCGAGGTACAGGGACATGCCTTCGTCCGATTCATCCCCGAATTTCCCGCGACCTGTACGTGTGGCATTGTTCGAAAGCGGTAAAAATAGGTCACTCACGACACCACCATACTTTGTAGGTCCGTATCTCACTAGTGTTGGCGGCACGACAAGAGACAGCCCTGAGGTCGCGGCTTCCCTCTCCGGAGGCGGCTTCTCGGACTACTTTGAACGCCCGCCCTATCAGGCGGACGCTGTGCCCCCCTTCCTCCAGACTCTCGGCGACAAGTATCAGGGCTATTACCAGTTCGTTCGCCGCCGTGACCTTCCGTGACCTTCCTTCTAATTTTTGTAGACCTGGTGGCCGCGGCGTCCCCGACATCTCCGCGCAGGCGCTCGACGCTTTGTTCGTCCGTGGTGGAATACTTAGAGAAGGGTCTGGCACAAGTGCCTCGACGCCCGTACGTGCTTCCCTACTCCTTCTCTGCGTCACCAATCCCCGAGCACCTCGCTGATTTCCAATCGCACAGATCGCAGCAGGCATTTTCTCGCTGCTGAATGACTACTCGATCTCGAAAGGCAAAGGCCCTCTCGGCTTCCTCAACGGCTGGCTGTATGGACGCGGCCTCGCAGGTCTCAATGACATCATTTCTGGCTCAAACCCAGGCTGTAACACAGATGGGTTCACCGCTATCGCCGGATGGGATCCTGTGAGTCCTATCATACTTGTGTCTCATCAGTTTCAAGTTTCAAGTTGACCGACTCTTGGCTCTATAGGTCACCGGTCTCGGGACACCCGACTTTATGAAACTGGAGAAAATAATAGATGAGTCATGAGTGGTCACTGCTGAACTTAGGTGCCTCAATCACAACAAACTAGCTGCTCACAGACAACCTGAGAGCGAGATACGCGCCTTCATGTTGTACTACAGCGATAGTTTTTGGCTAGTAGACGATGTTACTGTTAATCATATCATGGAGCATTTCCTGCATCAGGGAATACCTCCCGAGGTAATTGGCGATACTGTAGTGAAAATTGAGCGAGGATTGCGAGCCCAGAGATAATCGGCGCTAATCACAGATCATCACAGGTACCTGCCCGATGTAGCGGCGAGACTTGCAGAATGATCACGGTGGCTGGGGATCCTGGGATGGCATCACCGCCCATACTTGCGCCCATGTCCATTATGGCTGGCTCAGTGTGAAGGCACCAATGAGTGGCGAAACATACTCATACGCAGACTTCAGAGTTTTTTTTTCTTCCTTCTTCACTTCTCACTCCTCCCACTATTTTGCTGAATTGAGAGTGTAGGAATCCCAGTCGGCAACAGCCGGCAAAGTCCGATATTGGTAATCTCCGGATCGGTGTAACGTGCGAGTATTACGATAGCGATGTAAATAGTACACAAAGAAACTCAGATAGGGGCACGCGTCTTGCTCCTTGACGCTACCCTCGTTGCTCGCCGTTCGGGAGAAATCCCAAACAAATAAATAAATCTCTTTAGAGAGCACTCCAAGTCGAGAGCCGAGTCGTGTCGCCTTTGTTAACCCCTTTCTTCTCGCACGAATTCAGCTTGAGTCAGGCCCACCGAGGGAATGTGTAACTAACCTCGTCAATTGATTCCGTTGTCAATTCTCCAATTCTCTCAGTCTTGCCTCGGACCGCGTTCTCGTCTCGTCTCGGATGGAACTTTACCGCACTTTGACCAATTTCGGACCTTAGTTTGCTTTTGCAACCTCATGCTCACTTGGTTGCTCCCTGGACTCCACCGTACCTCTAGATCAGTTTCTCTGCTTGCCAATATAAATACTTCCTCTATCTACACCTTTCAGGCTCAATCAATCTTAGTACTTTCCCCCAGGGCTTCAAAGCTCTTTCGGACCTATTTCCCCTCGTTCTCTGCGTCCTCCAGCGTTCCGCACGATCGCGCCCTTAGAAACTTCTGAGCGTCGCGTCTCCCATCGAAGCGAACCGCTATACGAAGTAACGCGCCGTGCGGGGGCCTGCACGACCAGTAGCGCGGCTTTACACCTCCCTGAACCCAAGGCAGCTCAAATTGTTCTTTCCACCGTCGTCCCTGGTTAACCTCGCTGCAGGCTTAGCTCCTGGACCAGTGGAATACCTGGAGACTACCTATCGGATACCGAAGCGCTTAAAGGTGCAGTTTTACTCCCTTCTCGTTTCGCGGCACTTACGCCCAACTCAGGACGACGCGGCCGAGGAGACAAATGACGACTGTCCCCGCCTCCCGAAGACCACCCCCAGAATGGCTCAAAGCTAGACGACCTCGTTGAGTCGGAGTCCACGCCCGTCGCATACACGGCCCCGTGGACGAGCGCCTACTACCGCAGACTCACCCCGCACGATTACCGCGGGCACAACAAGAGTGTGACCCGGCAGATCGAGATGATGGACCATGTGCGCCTCGAGCGCAAAAAGGCCGAGACGGCCGCCGCGATCATCGCCGTCACCGCCGCCGCAGCGGAGAATGCCGAGGAGCAGCCCTCTTGGAAGCTGCTACCGTGGCAGAGGCACAGAGTAAAGAGGAGGAGCGGAAAGCCGAGCATGAGCGGTGGTGGAAAGAGCGGAAGGAGCTCGAGGACGGCGCCGGTGGGCGAGCGGTGAGGATAATCGCGAGAAGCGGCTGCTTAAGTTCATCAGGGCTGTGGTCGAAGTACAATGCTATCTGGTTGTTTACTGTCGTCGTAGTTTCCTTACTTCAATAAAATCGGTTCTCCAAGCGGTCTCCGTTGATTTTGGTCTAATAATCTCATGATAATCATCATCTTACCATCAAGGGCACTTGCATCCTCACCCGCTATCGTTTCGCTGCTGCATTTGTGTGCGGCCTTGGCAACTCGAGCGCGACACATGCCCGATCAAGGTGGCCACCCATGTGAAGTTTCATGGTGTACAAAAGTGTGTGTGACCGTTTCCGACCACCTTTGACCAATTTGACCACCCGGCCTAGTTGGGCTCTTCATACCCGCCACCCCTTGAACGAAATGGTACGAGGCAAACCCATACCCGTACACGGGTTCCCACGGGTCATGTACATTGTTGTCGTACGTCGCTTTTCCCCCCATCACCTCGTACACACACTCTCTCGCTCTTTCCCCCCTTCTCCCCGACGGACCCCTCCATCAAACCAGAACTGTTGGTTGGGATCGAGCCCGGAACATTGCCGGAACGGACAACCCGAGGCCAGACCAAACAATTATGTAATTGCTAAATAATTACCGTAGATTAACTGGATAATAACCAGAACCTACGGAGATAGGAGCATAAGCCCTACTCCAGAACTCTCACATACTTGCTACTCTCACAAACATATAAGCTGCCGGCCTCACTAAATCCTAACACAGACCACCGATACCAAACACCTCGCAAACGCTCCCTAGGCACCTGAAGACAGGCCGCGCATCCTTGGGCCTCATGTTGTATCCGCTTTCCTCCTCCACCCTCTCCCTTCCCCTCACACAAATTCCGAAGACGCAAATAGTACGAAGCTACTTTCTGTTTATTTCTTCTTTCTTGTTCATCTCTAACTGGTGTAGTGTAGGCCGCAGGACAGTGGCGGCCTCGTCATCACCTTCGCAACGGCCTCCTACCACATTCACACCTCGCGGCATGCGAGCACCCAACCCGCCTCACCTGCTGCTCCCACCCCTCAACCTGCCGCTCATGCACGTGTACGCAGGCCATCCCGTTGTCGCCGTCTCGCGGCACTTGACCCCACTCAGATGAGTTTTCTTTTTGTTCTTTCACTTTTTGTTCTTTCTTACTCATTTCGACCGGGCAGGACCTCCCGCTCCTGCGAGCGGTAACGACTTCGCCGCAACCTCAACACCACCGCACCCGCACGCGCTGCCCCTCGACCTTGACCCCGCCACCTCGATATTGCCGCGACATCCCTCGACTCCACCGACCCGGCTACGACCACCACCTCGACCCCGCCACGCTGCCGCCACCTCGACACGGCCTTACCGCCACCTCAACCCTGCCACCCGCCCCGCTACGACACTTCCTCCAGCGCCCCGCACCTCGACCCGCACTGGCGCCATCTCGACATGACCCCCACCACCATCTCGACCGGCATCATTGCCACCCACCCGTTTGCCCAGTTTTTTCTGCAGTAGTACTGTAGTAGTGTATATAGTATCAATAAATAAATGTGCATGTGTGCACCTGTACACGCGTGACCCGTCTAAACGCGCACTCGTACTCGGGAAAAAAACCCTACCCATTATGAGGGGTAGGGGTTTTCTTGGGTACGCCAAAAATACCCGTGGTGACCCGGGCCAATCACTAGACCGGCGCCCGTACCCGGCAATACTCGACCCTGGCGGGTTGCCCGTACCCGGGTCAATCACTAGGAACAGGGGAATGCCATGATGAAACGCTAGGGACTCGGAACTGTCAAGAGGGAGTAGGAAGCTGAGCACTCAGAGAGCCCGGGAAAGCGGGCAAGTGCGGGAGAGTGCGGATGGCATGGGCCAGTAGCTGGTAAGTGCGAAAATCAGATCAGAGCAGTCGTACACTGTGTCTGAGACTCTGAGCCAAAGAATGAGTTGCGATGGGTGGTCGAGGTCACACAAGGTCACAATCTCAGGAAACAATCTACCTTCTATGTACTGTAGTAATAATCTGGCGTCAGATTCTCAAAGAATCCGAACCGAACAGGGCCTTACAATAGGCGCTTGAAGTTGAATTAGGCAAGCTACTGTAGGCAAGACTCGTGTTGGAACACAGGAGTTTGACGTATTCCCTTCATGCGTTATAATTCGGGTCAGCAGCGAACTTGAATCCCCCGGCGATTCTTAGCAGGATGATAACTGGTAACGCAGAAATCAGCCGCAAATCGAGCTTGAGAACCATGAATTTCAGTTGAAATCTACGTATGATACTTGTCTCTGTGAGACTCTTCTTATCTAATGGGCTGTTTTTTTACTGAAGACTCGGACTGTTGGGCCACTGGCAGTGATAGGTCATAGGCCCCAAGACAAGACGATGGAATCACTAGGACGAGCGAACACCGTTAGTACCGGAGATAATGGCAGGTATTCCATTCCCCTGTACTCTCTAACGTACATACTGCAACAGGGAATATGTTTGTTTCAACTGAGTCGCCTTTCCTCAGGCTTTATTCAATTATTCCCGAGAGCTCTTTCTGGCTTTTGTCCTGTAGTATAAAATACCTTCAATCTTGGGTCAACTGCAGTGCACTGGAAAACTCCCCAAGTTTTCATCCCTCACTCAAGTCACCGCATACTACCTCGTCTCACTGCGATGACGGGGTTCCGCTCACTTGCTGTGCTTCTTGCCACCATCTCAGGAGGTGTCTCTGCTGCCATCGGCCCCGTTGGCGAGCTACGAATACATAACATTGACATTGCTCCTGATGGCTTTCCTCGCCTGTGAGTCACTCTTTACTGGACCTATTAGAATATGCTCTCAATCAGTGCTCCGCCTCCAGCGCTACCGTCGCCAATGATGGTGTTACGGGTCCACTCATCCGGGGAAACAAGGTAAATCTTTTGGAACGATCCCTGATTGGTCTTTAAAGTTGCTTTTTCTAGGGCGACACATTTTCAATCGACGTCCGTAATCAACTGGATGTTGAATCTCTGGATCTGGTAACATCTATCGTAAGAAGCCAACTCATTGAAACTTGAACAGAGGTCTTGATAATTCCCTTGTACAGCACTGGCACGGAATGTTCCAAAGGGGTACTAATTACGCCGATGGTGGTGCATTCGTCAATCAATGTCCCATTATCCCGGACAACAGCTTCACATACCGGTTTAAGACCGACAAGCAAGCGGTATTGCGTTCTTCCTACTACCTCTGAGTCGCACGGTCCAATTTTTGCTATTTTAGGGGACCTATTGGTATCACAGCCATTTCAGGGCCCAGTACTGCGACGGCTTGCGTGGCCCCTTGGTGGTCTATGATCGTGACGATCCACATGCCCGTCTGTATGATGTCGACAACGGTGAGATGAACACCAGGTTTTGAATGCGCCGTTGACCGATCCCTTCATCTCAGAGGACACTATAATCACACTTGCTGATTGGTACCACACCATTTCCCCAGAAGCGCCCCCGAACGGCCTGTAAGTGACGATCGCTCCCTCGCCGAGGTTCTGACGCTGACGATTCTGCAGTGTGTCTAACTCTACTTTGATCAACGGCAAAGGTCGTTACCCAGGCGGACCGAGTGCGCCTCTCGCTGTGGTGCATGTGAATAGGGAAAAACGGTTAGTGCAGCGCTCACTCCTAGGATTGAGATAGGACCTGATATGTGGTACTAAATAGCTACCGACTACGCCTGGTGTCCATCTCTTGCGACCCAGCTTTCACCTTCTCAATTGATGGTCATCAGCTGACGATCATTGAGGTTGACGGCGAAAACACCAGGCCCTTGGTGGTTGATTCGCTTCAAATATTTGCAGGTACGAACGATTATTGGCAGAATCAGATTCAGACGGTATATGACTAACGCGCAAACAGGACAACGTTACTCGGTTGTGGTAAGGAGAATTTGTTGACCAACGTCCTGGAAAAACTCATCGTCGTACCGACTTTCAGTTGAATGCTAACCAACCAATTGACAATTATTGTAATTGTTTTTTCGGAATTGTACGATGTTGGTGAGCTGACTGTTGTCGTTCAAAGGGATCCGTGCTGTGCCCAACAAAGGAAACCCGGGTTTCATAGGCTTGACTAACTTGGCTATTCTACGCTATCGAGGAGCTCCTCTAGCCGATCCATCCGACCCCACTACGGATATCCCGCCGAGCGTCTTGCCGCTCAAAGAGACAGATCTCCATGTAGGTTTTATATGACCATTCCATTCGAACTGCGTTAATCATTCACGTGTATAGCCACTTGTTCCCAACCCAGTGGTAAGTCAGATCTGTCTGTTGGATTCTGTTTGAATTTACAACACGCTACGACTTAGCCTGGAAATGACTCTGGCGATGCTGATATAAAAATTAATCTTGCCGTTTCGGCGGTGAGCGTTATTCCTTCTTTCAACGAGAATTACTAACATAAATGAACAAAAAAAGGCCAATGGAAAATTTCTGGTTGACGGCGTTGCCTATGAGAGTCCTGATGTCCCAGTCCTGCTTCAAATCTTAAGCGGGGTGCCTCCGTCAGAGCTCCTCCCCAAAGGAAGCATTCGCCTCCTCGAGGGCAAGAAGAGTGTTGAAATCTCCATACCTGCCGGCGCTCCAGGTGCACCGGTAAGCGCTCCACTCAATCTACCACAGTGTTAGCACCGTCCGTTCCGTGGTTGCTGATCGCCGTGCTACTACATTTTAATTAGCACCCTATCCACTTACATGGACATGCCTTCCATGTCGTCCGCAGCGCGGGAAGCGAGAGCTACAACCTCATAGATCCTGTCGTCCGCGACGTCGTGAGCATGGGGAATGGCAACGACAACGTCACGATCCGCTTCTTCACCGACAACCCTGGCCCGTGGTTCCTCCACTGCCACATCGATTGGCACTTGGAGAAGTGAGTCCGGTCCGACCTTCTTTTCGCATGCTGATGTACTGGGATTCTCTAGCGGTTTCGCGGTGGTATTTGCGGAAGATGTCCCCGCCGTGTCGTCGGTGGTCCACCCTCCTGGTGAGTCCGAACGTGTCTCTATTGTGTAGTTGCAAAAAAACTCACACAAACAACCCTTTCTTACAGAGCAATGGGATGAACTTTGCCCGAAATACAACGATTTCATCAAACCTCCCGCGTAGATTCTTTCGGTCATCCTACCACGGAATACAATTTCTGTTACGAGCAGCTGGTGTTACACTACGTACGACTCTCATTCTTCTTTCTTGAACGTTCCTATGACTCGACCCAATATGTTGTTTCGACGTACTGTATAACTCGGCCAATCGTTCTCGTAGCTTCGTATGACTCAACCAGTTCTCCCTGATTTCTTGAATACCATAGCGATAACGATGCGGAGCGAAAGCCGTGTCAGTATCGCCCCGTGCAAGGGGTTCAATTAAGTTAGGGAGTTTTCGACCTGGTATGTGTTGGCACCACCAGGGTATTCTCTCCAGCTTATATTTCAGGACCAAATTTGCGCTGCCTCGCTATTAATATGCGTTTTGTGGTTTATCATTACACACTACACACGACGCTTCACAAGACGAGTGCTGTAGGGGTCAAGCGCGCATAGATAGCGACTTCCCGACTCGGCTTAAGCCGGCCATTCCTCGCTCTGCACAACGTGCTTTTTTTTTGAATCAGTTTATACCTCGGGGAGCGGGCCGTAGACCCAGACCGGACACGCGCAGCGCAATTTACATGATATGATCCCAAGACGTGTCTAAGGCGCGCACGACGTGCTTTTCCACTCCGCGCACACAATAGCGCAATCGGGAAATGTAGGGCTGCCAAGGCGGTGTAGAACTGGGCTCTCTTCACTTAGGGGTGCTGCCCAAACAATGCAGCGCGCTGGTGCAGAACGCGCTCGGGGGCAAGTGGTCGCGCACGTCTCCGCGCGGTGCCAGACTTTACAGACCTGACTGCCTCCGTCGGGAATGCGTTGCACCCGAGCCGCTGAGGGTGCGCATGAGTGCGAAACGCCGGAAGATGGAGGAAATGGGCCGCACTGGGTCTTACTGAGATCTGAAGCCCCGGGAACTCTTCTCCATTTTTCTGAGGTTGTAAAAGCTATACATACGGAAAAATGGATCCGGGAAGCCCGGGTACCAGGAGACAGCTGCAGCTCCCTGTCTTTCGCCCACTGGCAACGAAATTATATTCATTTCCACTGATCACCCCCAGTCCAATTTATCACACAGCCCTTCAGCATCTGGCAGTCGATTCCCGGTGCTACAGAAAGGGCCGTCTAGCATACCTAAACAAGTGAAGGCATATCTCGGCAATGAAAGTATAAGAGGCGCGCGAAAGCAAAGTCGAAAATCGAGGCGACGCTACGGGATGAGAAGGTTCAAGCAAAGAGTGGGTCCTGCGTGCGTGAACTTTGGACAACAAGCACATCGGGGTTCCGCTCACTTTGTCATGCGGGTCTTCCGCGCTCGCACTTGGACTATCACATATAGACCAATGAACTTGTTGATACCGGAGTTAGCCACCAATAGAACTAAGACAAGGTTTTATGAGACGATGGTGGAAACAGCCCAAAGGCAGGTCGCACCGAGGAAGTGATCCTGGGGTGAGCTCGAACCCTGCTGAACGCTTGGCTGTACGCCGGCGGCAATATTGCCTCATTAGTGTTCTGCACCGAATACGTACCTTCTGAAGAGCATTATCAGCACCGCAAGATTCGCATCAAAGACGCGCGCGTGACGCTACTCTCTGGGGAGTAGCAACTCCTGTTTAAGTTCTACCTGACAAATGAGAGCGCCACGAGCTGTCAGCTGACTGGCGGTGGAGCGGTGGAGAGTGTGGTATGGGGTCACAAACGTGAGGAAGCGGTTGTGCCACGATTTTTCAGGTCGAAATCCGTAATGCCCTTACGGGTTGAGATCAAACCTGGCGGATACGGTCTGATGGGATCATTTGGGTCCATCGTTACTGCCACTGAGCTCTGCAGAACGTGTTTAGAAGTGATCATTAGTTGAACCAGATCGTGCCGAAATGGGCTGGCGAGATCTCACGGAACTACGCAAACAAGACAGACATGGGAACACGAAGTCCGAGAAGCAAGAGAAGCCCTGAATTTCTTGGTTCAAAAAAAAAGCCCTGAATGTCGCCGAACAGATACAGAACTGAATCGTCTGCCCAAACTCTTCCTTGGGCTCCAGGAGATGTGAACATGCGTCAGTGATCTGCCTTCCGCTAATAATAGTGCTTAGGACCAGTAGCATATCAGTCTCAGTCCCTATCTCCATAGTCACTCGGCCGTGACTCTTAAACTAGTGCACAAGACGCCGACTACCACAAGGACTACCAGAAAGACGGCATGTTGTTCAATATGTGCGACTCGTAGCATGATAATAGAAGGTTGAGGCATTATTTAACGAAGATCAGAAGCGCCGCGTGGAGGATTTCGCCCGGAAAGTCAGAGTCCGTTAATGGCAAGGGCTGGACGCCACTGCCGTCGCTGTAAGTAAAGAGGGGAGCCAATCTGCCCAGAAAGGAAGGTGCATTTCTCCCTTTGGGTTGTACACGTGATGACTATTACGTCATCACGGTTCCTCATATCTCCGAGTGGGTTCTGCATTAGCTTATGCAATTGAAATCTAACAATTGCTGGCGACAACTCCTTGGGAAGCTGAGACAGTTTCTGCTCTGTCAGAAGGGAATAACGGGACATCCGGTTCTCCGTTCCCTAATCATTCTGTCGGGCGATGCACTCCACGATGCACTCCTAACCATTCACACGGTAGCGCCCTAGATGAACCGCTGAGTGTTTCAGGCCTTCAAGCTTCAAGCTTCAAGCTTCAGGCTTCAAGTTTCCGTTGAAATCGTATAACTCTCTTCATAATCCTAAATAGGTGCCATGGATTCCCTTTAGTTCCAGGAAAAGGACTACCCTCTACTAATAGCCGCCCGCCCCATCGTATAAAATGCCTACAACAATAGGTAAACCGCTTCTCAAGTTCCAAGGTCTTAACACCTCTCTTGGCACCTCTTTTAATCTCGATTTGTTTCAGTACCAGTGATGCGGCTTCGTTCGTTCGGCTTTGCGCTCCTTGCCGCCGTCTTGGAGAGGGTCTCCGCAGACATTGAGCCTCTTTCCTCCCTTCCGATTGTAAACCGTGATATATCCCCTGATGGGTACAACCGCTCGTAGGTCACCCATAGTCTGTCCCGTTATAGCGGGAAAATTAATTAACCGGTGCCCTGTCTTTAGTTCCGTACTCGCGGGTGGCACTTTCCCGGGCCCTCTGATTCAGGCGCTCAAGGTAAAGTTCTCTTGATAACACATATCTTGTTATTGAAGCTGTAGTACTCATTAGGGCGCCGATTTTTCGGTTGACGTCTTCAACAATCTGACCGATTCTACTATGGATTTACCAACTTCTATCGTGAGAAGCCGTTTCCCCTACAGAACATGGAAGGAACCTGAACACACTACAGCATTGGCACGGGATCTTCCAAAGGACTACCAATTTCGCGGATGGTGGTGCATTCGTTAATCAATGTCCCATTATACCATCCCAAAGGTTCTCTTACCAGTTCAGCGGATTCGACCAAGCGGTAGCATATTTTATCCGCCACGTAAATTCCAGCCAACTCACTCTTTCGAATATCTTAGGGAACATTTTGGTATCACAGCCACTTCAGGGCCCAGTACTGTGATGGTTTACGTGGCGCCTTGGTGATATATGACTCGGATGACCCCCATCGTGATTTATATGACGTTGACAACGGTGAGACACATGTCAAGTATTACTGTATTATAATAGTAGACCAACATCTCATCGTAGAGGACACCGTTATTACACTTGCGGATTGGTACCATTTCCCTTCATTACAAGCGCCTTTGATTCCGTAGGTGACCATCGCTCCCTCGACAAAATTCCGACGCTGAGGATTCTACAGTGTGTCTGACTCTACTTTGATTAACGGTAAAGGTCGTTACCCAGGCGGGCCAAGCGTATCCCTCGCTGTGGTGAATGTTGTTCCGGGGAAACGGTTAGTGAAGTGCTCACTCATACTAAGGTCGAGATAGGGTTTTGACATGTCCTACCAAGCAGCTACCGACTACGCCTGGTGTCCATCTCATGCGAACCGGCTTTCTACTTCTCAATTGATGGACACCAATTGACGATCATCGAGGTTGACAGCGTCAACCACCAGCCGTTGCCAGTTGACTCGCTTCAAATATTTCCGGGTAAGAATGAACAGAAACAGATTGCATGATATTGACTAATACTCCAACAGGACAACGGTACTCGGTTGTAGTAAGGAGGTTTTATTGACCAATGCCCTGGAAAGAAAACTGATCGTCGTACTGGTTTTCAGTTGAATGCTAACCAGCCAATTGATAATTATTGTAAATTGATTTTTTTTCGGAATTGTTCGATGTTTGGTGAGCTGACCGTGCGAAGGGATCCGTGCTGTACCCAGTGTCGCAGCAAGCCAGAATTTCACAGGCTTGACTAACTTGGCTGTTCTACGCTATCGAGATGCTCCTCTCGCCAATCCATCCGACCCCACGGAGAATATCCCGGCAAGCGTGCGGCCACTCAAAGAGACAGACCTCCATGTACGCATATTAAATGGCCATTGGAAGTGAACTACGCTAATAATGATTGACGTGTATAGCCACTCGATCTTACCCCAGTTGTAAGTCAGAATTGTCTGTTTGATTATGTTTGAGTTACAAGATCGTACGACTTTACAGCCTGGCGATCCCGTTCTTGGTGGCGCTGACATCAACATTAATCTTGTCGTTTCTATAGTAAGCACCTTTCAATGAGAATTACTGACACACCGAATAAACAACAAAAAAACAGGACTTTTCAACTTTCAGATTTCTGGTTAACAACGTTTCATTCGAGAGCCCGGATGTCCCTGTCCTGCTTCAGATTTTAAATGGAGCACCTCCGTCGCAGCTCCTCCCAAAAGGAAGCGTCTACCCGGTTGGAGGCAGCTATGGCGAGAGTGTCAGCGTTGAAGTCTCCATTCCTGCCGGTGCTCCGGGCGGACCGGTGAGCGTGCGGTCTATCACAGAGTTAGCAACGTCCGTGCCGGGACAACTGACCCTCGTTCTCAATCAGCACCCTATTCACTTGCACGGACACTCTTTCTACGTCGTTCGCAGCGCGGGTAACTCAACGTATAACTTCGACAATCCCGTCATTCGCGACGTCGTAAGTACAGGCGACATCGGAGATAACGATAACGTTACGATTCGGTTTGTCACTGACAACCCTGGCCCGTGGTTCCTCCACTGCCATATCGATTGGCACTTTGAGAAGTGGGTCCGGCCTGAGCTACCTCCTTTCGCACGCTGATGTACCGGGGTATCCCTAGCGGCTTCGCAGTTGTTTTCGCGGAAGACGTCCCTGAGGTGGAGACGAAGGTCGAACCTCCTGGTGAGCCCATCGCGTCTCGACGTGCGAGAAAATACTCACCGACACGCGTTCATATACAGAGGCCTGGGGCGACCTTTGCATCGCATACAATGACTACAAAAACCAGTCCGAGTAAACTTTTGCTCTGCCACTGGAGCCGTGCTCGGGGCCCAGATGTATATTTGTTATCTCTCCAAGTTCCCCTTTGCTTCTTGATAATCACGTCCGATTTGTCTTCACTCTCCGTGCTCTCAGGCCATCATTTTTCCTTTTCTTGATAGTCGATTGATACCGGAATCCCAAGAACACCTCGCTCGCTTTGCGGCATGTGTTAGCCATACGTACTTCTTGGGTATCGCCTGAGCTGTTATCGTGTCTACCTCCCTCTCAGCTGTCGCTTATCCTGTTCTCCATTGCCGCACCCCCAGCTCGTTACCGTGATTTCTTGTCTTTCGTCCTCGAACTACCTCTCTAAAAAGTCAAGCCTCAGACCTAAACGCCCTACCGACCGGACCAACCGTACCGCGCGCCGACAAAACGATGCCTATGCACTCGAGCTGCGGGCCAGAAGAACGCCACACCTCATCCTCGCAAGTGCTGCAGGTCCTTCTACCCCCACTCTGAATTCATTTTTCGGGTCGTGCCAGCGCCGCCGCCACAATTGAATCAACCCCAGACGCCTGTTACTGTAGTACTCTATGGCGTTTAACGCCCATGCGGGCTTCTTCTGATCACGGAGTCTTTACGACTTCTGTTCTTCGTTTGCGTGATTTTTTATTCATTGTAAAAAAACCCCGAGTGCGCGTACAGTGAGGCCCAGTGAAGTGCGAAGTCACAAAGCACGAACGTGACGCGCGTCGCGCAGTCCCTTGATCCGACGCACCGCACCCGCAGCAGCTACTGTAGACTCGGACCAGCGGCTTCGTCGTCGCGTTTTCTTTTCGACTTCGTGAGTTCGTTCTTCGTGTAACTTACTGTAGCTCCATTCAAGAGACCACGCGCGGATAGTCGGGCGCTCAATGCAGCTCCATACCATACCAACTTAACTTAGTTGCTGTAGCTGTTGGTTGGCGCCACAGGCACGAACGGCCCTGGCACTTGGACCGGCACTGACACTACGCAGCACTATGATAGCACTGGCACCAATACTGACAGCATTGACAAACGGCGTGAGACTAAGCCACGTTTGACGCCACGTGTCTGCGGTAACACCGGTGACTGTGAGTAGCAGTAGTTACGGTACTGTCCTAGTAGTATCTAACTGCCTTTAGTCAACCTTTGTCCCGGGGCCAGGAGTGCGCACACGACCTCGAGCTCGTGCCACTACAGTAGCGTGAGGTGATGGCCCGGGGCCATTCAACTCGGACCCGTCGCGGGGATAAAGCCCCGTGCACTGGCACGCGGCCTTTTTTCAAAGGTTTTTTTTTCAAACGACGGGGTTCGATCAACGCCACGTCGCCACACCACGCCTGGTACAGCAATACAACACCTGCGGCTGTAAGGCGCCCTAATCACCGGCGGTGCAGGGCAAGATCCCGAACTGCGGCCCTTGATAAACTTTTACATGACCCGCCAACGTGTTTTTTTTCTCTCCATACTGTACGGTGCCTCTAAGTTGGTTCGATTATCATAAATCACTCCAGAATTTCGTGACAACACAACGCGCGCTTACGGTGAGGCGGTGTCACCGTGCTGTGTAACTCGTACAGTATTACTCCCTCGGCCACGTTAGCGAAGCTGATGTTTTGACAGTCTGACAGCCAGTCTGACAGTCCAACATACAGGCCATGCACGCGCCACGTTTTCTGTTTCTGTTTTGCAACGGTCGATCGCGCGGTTGCTACGAATCTCGAGCACGAGCCTGAGACTGGTTCATCACAACTTCTACTGTTGTTAAATCAGATGGCAACGGGGCAGCGTATTAGTAAAGCTGGTGTTTTTGGTGAAAGAGTGTCTGGTGTAAGTCGTTTTGGGGGGCCCTTGTACTCTGTTCGTTCGTACAATAGTGGCAAAAACGAGGATTTGTCGTAAATCGTCGTGGTGATACGTAGTTCTACAGACAGGAAAGGATATTGTTACATCTTGTACATTCGGGATAGGAAAGGAAAGAAGAGGAGAGGCGCAGTGGATGAAGCATGAGGCGGCGCGTGTCTACCGAATACAGATATGTGAGGGGGTTGGTCCGTACAGTACCTCTGCAGACGGCGCAAGAGCGGTTCCCGTTTTGTGTGTGCTGGTTTTTGGTCCCTTCTTTCTTCCATAGAAGGGAAAGAAGGTTAGGCGGTGGGAAGATGGAGAAGAGAAGCGTTGTGTGCGAAGATGATGGATCGGAGGAACGTGTGGGGACAATGAGGCAGAGTGAGTGTAGGGAGGAGCGTTGTTCCCAAAGTGAGAAGAGATATGAAAGAGAGGATGCGTGAACAACAGCGGACAGCAGACAAGCAGACAGACATATAGAGATAATCACAGCGGCGATGTGCGCAAGTAGGAGTAGTGAACAAAAATGCAGGAGAAAAGGAGCAAGAGTGGAGTCGGCATTGGGGAGAGGTGTGTGTGTGGACGTGATCTAGTGAGTAGAATTAAAAACATGACACTGTTCATTATAGGGCAGAAAATTAGGGGTGGTGAGGAGGGGGAGGGACGGAGAAAAAGTGGCAGAGAAGAGCGAACGAAACGGAAATGAATAACGCCAAGTCCGCAAAAGCGACCGACTTCAAGGAAGCGTCCATGTCCGCGTCCACGTCCACGACGGTTGCAATACACCTCGCACCTCGCCACGCTGCCCCCACAAAGCCGTAGAATGGTCGCTGGTTTGATGTTGATGTTGATGCGCAATGATAAGGTAACAAAAAAAATAGGCTTCACGGCTGCGTGTCCACCACGCACCTCTACGATCGCGGAACAAACACAGACATACATACACACGGATGACCGACCGATTAGCGCCGGAAACCGCGCCGCGAGGCCGATAACGGATCGCTTGCGCCTCCACTGCCCCCGATACCGAACCCGAATTGGGGATGGAATATACGCTGCAAGAGCGGCCGCTTTTGCGGTCGGGACGACTGTGGCGGTAGTGGGGGCGGACCAGTAAGATAAGGCCCGTGCTGCAACCGGTGGCTTTGGAGCGCTGGCGTCGATCTGGACGCGGAGGCGGCAGCGGGCTCGGCGTAGAGCCCGTTCATGGTATTTGGAGGCTATGGGAACGATTCAGAACGATGATAAGCAGGGAAATTACTGTAACGTACCACAACTTTGATTTTTTGTCCGGGACTTGGTAGGACGTAATAAGTACTTCCAGAACTGAAACTCGCCGCTTCGTCGTCGTAATCGTCGTCGTTGCCATTACGGTCACCGCCGTCCCTGCGACGCGACTTATCTCTGCCCCCACGCAGCTTATCCTTCTTCATCACCCCCGGTGCCATCGCCGCCGGCGCTTCATTCACCCGCGTCCGAGCCGTGCTCGGACTCGGAGTCCGGGAAAGGTGTTCGAACATGCGCCCGCGGCTATTATTTCTGCCGAGCGAGCCACCAATCGGCGTTGGATCGGAGATGGACTGCGCCATGCGGTGTGCATGGGCGTGGGCGTGAGCGCGAGCGTGAGGGTCGTGGGCGCCCATCAAATGTGGTGGGCGGGACGTGATGACGGGAGGGTTGTACGCATAGGAGGAGGAATTCGCCGACGGCGCGTAGACGATGGACGGGGGGCCGCGCCGCCGCGAGCCCGAGGCGCCGCTCGTGAAGCTCGGCCCACCGCCCACGCCCATGCCGAGGTGCGAGCCCCTCGACGAGTCCGTGTAGGGCGCCTGCGGCTGGGGCTGCGCCACGTCTGCGTGCCCGTGCGATGTGCCCGTGCGCGAAGAGTGGCGCCGTTGGCGCTGTGCCGAGCTTCCGGGGTAGGCGCTGGGGGGCGACGAGGCAGCGCCGGCTGCGGCCTGCGGGTGGGGGTACGAATTGTTGCTGGAGTAGGAATGTGTGCGGGAGTGGGTGCGGGAATGTGTCAGCGGACCTGCCGGTGGGGGCTCATGTGCGGATGTTGGGGATGGGAAGCCGTAGACCGGCGACGGCGCGGCGATGGGTGGGTGCGGTGCTGATGGTGGCGGCGGTGGTAGTGACTGTTGGGCAGCCTGGAAGGTCTCGTGTGTTGGTGAGACGGGAGCACTGCGCGACTGTGATGAAGGTGCAGGAGGTGTGTAGATCATTTGTAACGCCATCGGCGGTGGTCGAGCTGAAGGCGCCGAGCGCATCGATCTTTGGCGGGAAGGTGTGGAAAGGGAACTACTGTGATGCGGGTCTTGGGAAAGGTAAGAGACTGGACCCTGTTGGGCAATGGGACTAGTAGGGGATGGGCGGATATGAATGGTTTCTGGTTGCGTGGCCACGACAGGTGGAGGCGGGGTAACGTACAAAGGGACGGCATTAGAAGGGGCGCGACTGTGTATGTTAGGATTTGAAGGGGGATATCCATGAGAACCCGACCCTGCCCGTGGACGAGTGTGGAAAGGAGTGGGTGTTGTCGATTTCTGGTTGTGTGGGGGCCATCGGGGATCCGTCGAGACGGGGACATCGGGTCTCCCATCGGGATATCGCAAGACCATACGTGGCGGGAGCGAATGGCTGCTCTCCGCATCAGAGTCTTGAGAGCTGAGACCGTCGTCTGTATCGCTGACCAGAGACGGGGCAATGGAAGGAGCTACGAGGGTCTTGCCGGTCAAGGAGTCTACCCAGTGGGCCGTGCGAGCGCGAGCGGCAAGATAATGAGCGATGGCCTCAGGATCAGTAGTGTATTCAGTCATTGTCCGAATGAACCAGGGAGAGCGCAAACAAAGGGAAAGTGGAACGCGCTGTTGGCGAAGAAAGGGAGAATGGGAGGGAGGGGGTGGCCGAGGCCTTTATAGATGTGTCAAATCCTTGGATGAATGGGCACAGTATTACATACCCGGGCCCACGATTCGTATTATGAACTGAACCGCTCGAAACGTGTTTGCAACGAGGCAGACGTCGCACTCAGCTCGCACTCTTGTGGGCCGACACGAACACTCTCGGGCTCAGGCTACCCACGCTCGGCTCGTCGCAACGGACACATTGCCAACTCACCATTCCCGAGCTATCTCCCTCCGTCGTCTCCCTTTCACCCTGCGTTTTCTGTAGGGAAATGTGTACACGTACACAACATCAACGCTTCATATGAGAATTCATCTGACATATCTGAACGGACCATATCCACGCACTCTCTGTGGGTCATCCTCTAGACGTCTTGGGACTGTTTCACGTCGCAGGAGACCAGGCCGTCACAGTTGCCAGGAACTCACAGGCCCTCATTTCTCTTTTCGGCGAACGGACCTGCTCTCCGGTCGTTGCGTAATGTGACTTCCAGTCCGAACCTACTCGCGAACCTTCGGATCGGCTCTTCTACGCCCTCGATGGATATGGCCACCGTTCTACGCCCCACTTGTCAAAGCACCACATCATTGCTCCTTAGGTGTGAAAGTTGAAAGTGAAACCCCATGCCACAAAGGTTTAGTCCCATTCGCTCGGTCCCTCCCGCAGTGTTTTCCGGACCGTCGCACCTTTCACCGACTTTCTCGCGACGGACAGGAGCTCTCTAGATTGCTGCGATGGCTCCTCGTGCTTCTCTCATTGACTCACGAACACAGTTTTGCGACCCATCGATTGGCCTTAGCTCTATCTGAGCCCCTTTTGTATCCCGTGCCGCTGCTCCGTCACCGTCGTTCGAGACTGTATGCCGCCGACGCGCTTGGAGTAAGTCCAGACCTCATGTCCAGCGTTTATATAATACAGTACCGTACCCCACACCACCCCATGATCGGATTGTGAATCAAGCGCTCGTCCTATGTCGGCATCCGGCGCCTGGACGCATATCATCTGGCGCCAGCACCGTTTTGCAAAGCTGACTTTTCCTGCTTTCCCAACGAAACCTGTGTTTTTAGAGTAAAAAAAGAGCCTTTACCTTTTAGACTTGGGTATGTATTCACGTGTTCGGATGATCACCGGATCAACAGGTATGCCCACAAACGAGACGCGATGTAATCGGGATATACCAAAGGCGGTGAAGCGCCGAGCTGGACGGGTGTAATGAGCGAACGCGCATTGAACCGTCGCTGTTTATTTTTCCGACCGAACCACGCGGTGATGTCGGGAATGGATCAGGGGCTACAGTTGCGCGAACGGTACGCCACACTCGCGATTTCCGTTACGAAACGAATCTGGCTCTCTTCGCGCGTCATACAGTGTCCCCCATTGAGCACCAGCCTTCCACTTGCCGTCATCTGCTTCCCACGCCCGCAAACATGTCACTCTCTGTACCAAAAGGTATTCCATCCTTCGACGGGACGATACGCGGAGACCTCCGTCCTATATACCATATCGGTTCAATAGCGACAGAAGTAACTGGGCCACCCTTTCTCGCGTAACGACCCATTTCTTAAATGGTTGGCTCCACCTGGCACCCGCCTTCCTACCGCTCCTACCCCGGCCGTCGGGATCCATTGATCTTCATCGTATCTAAGCCCAAACGGGGGACTGCTCGCTTTCCTACTTGCTCGCCGGTGATTGGATCATCATCGTTTATCTTCCCCCAGAGTGCCTTTCTGGGATCTTGCCTGCTCATTTTGCACAGCGCAGCAAAACACATAGACGCCAAATACAACGTACCCTGGCGATCAGACTGCTGATTGATTCTCATGTCATCTCATTTATCAATTTTACCTCGTCCAGCTGACGTTTTGGATGAATATGTACAACTTTCATGAAGGGGTCTGTTCGCTGGTCCGTATGGGATCACGATGCCACATCCACAGTCAGTTATCATGCATGAGCTTCCAGTTCACACAATCCAACTCATTGGTCTCAGGGTCATTTGGCATGTCAGGCGTTCGCTTATGTCGTGATGAACTGCGCGCTCAGCGACTATGCGAAATGAAAACGGCAGAAGTACTCAGACCGGGATGTCAGCTGACTATCACGCGGCCGCGAACGACGGCGAAATGGTAGTGCGTCCGGCTGGTGGCGCCACTGTCAGCTTTGATCCTACCTTCCTGCGTCTCCTATTGGGAATGCCGTACATGAACGGTACGACAATGCGCCTCAGCGCGTACGGCGCCGCGGCTTCCCAGCGCACGCCACTACGGTGCGATGCACTCTCCGGTGCTGGCTATCATGCAGGGTCCGAAGGTGCTTGAACGACACCATCATTGTCTTATCGTGGCCACCGATCGCGCCAAATCTAGTACGCACCAGACCGTACCCTGCCGTACTAACAAGTTGTGCACCCCCCGTCCTCGTGGACAACTCGCACGGGAAACACGCGAGAAAACACGAGGCCATCTCCTTCTCTCGTAATTATGAAAACCATGTTGGGCGCTATGCGGTCAGCCAGCTACAGTCCCCGTGAAGTCAGGCGCTTTACCGAAGCGCCGACTGAGCCTCACCACTTCGATCATGAGAAAATGCCGAGCTAGATAAATATAAGCCTGTTCGATCCGCAGCCAGTCATGTAGGGCATCTGTTTCTCCAGACCAGGGGACTGTGAAATCGTGACGTAGCGTAGATGAGCTCTACCCGGTGTTGCTCCGAGTGACATGTGCGTGGCGCACGGGAGGCCATGGCGGACGTTGGGCTAATCAGTCATTGGGGGTCACGGTTAATGTTCAACTTGAAGCATGTGCGTGTTTTTCCGAAGCCGGAAACTCGTGAATCTAGGTTGAGAAGGGGGGGATGACTTAGCAGGGGCCGCGAGTGGGGACGTACCTGCCTATCGCGGCCTCATCGATGTGTGCCTGAACAATCTTGACTCGAATTCCGAAATGACTTACCTGAACTGGGGTGGCGCTCGCTGCGAACTTAACCGGGCCCGGCCGCGCCAGCTCAGTTAGTCAGTCGGTCAGCCATTCGCGTTGCGATTGCGTTCGCAGAGAGATTGAAGAGCAAGAAAAATGCAACTCCGGGCAAAACTCGGAGGCCTGCGTTCGAGGTCCGGGTCGCATCGGCCCTGGCAGGGCCGTGCCAGTGTGATCGCGCAGCGATCTGATGACGTGCATTGTATGCGGTCTCACGCCAGCCTGAGAAGAGAGGGCTGCGCCAGGGGCAGTGGGTTCGACTCGAGTCGAGACGGCCTAGTCTCAAAACCGGGCTGTTCGTCGTCGAGCTGTTATAGCTATCTTACCCACAGCAGCACTGGCACGGTCAAAACTACATCCTCTGAATGGGGGCCCCACTACTAGGGCAAATGCGGTCGTATGTGCTATGATGGTGCCCCGACGGGGGGGCTCAGGCTGTCCTTTGTTTGTTCACTTGTTTGTGTTTTTTAAGTACTATTATAGGGAACGCCAAAATTACCGTTCACATATGAGAACGAGGAAGTGTGAGTCAAGGACACTGCGGAATCGGGTAACGGTGACGAAATAGTGCTATCAGCTGAGCACGCACCCCCCGAGTAAAATGAAAAGACCCTTCATGAACCTTCTATTCGTTTATCTATCAGTCACGACCTGATATTTTGTCGCGGGTCGTACGACATTCCCGAGTCAAGAAGAAAGGCGAGGATCACCGCGTGAGATAGTAAGTGAAAGACCAACCCATAAGCAGTGCCACGGTGACGCCACACCCGCCCAGAACTGTTCCTAGTAGTACTAGCTTATTTGGACCTAGCAAAAGACAACGTCGAATGTGCACATGCCGCAGCTGGGGAGAGGCGTTAGTACGGGGTCCCCTACCTCCGGACGAGAAGCAGCCTTTTTTGTCCTGCCCCAGGTGTATCTGCATCGATCACACGCCCGAGGAACATCAACCTTGCGCATCGTGGTTTGCCAGGATTGTGGGTTGTGAGAATGGAGGACGATCATCACACACGACAGCGCTGCCTCGTGTCCATCTAACGACGCTCATGACGAAGAGCAAGAGCCCCGATCCCGGTCTAGTAAATACCTCAGTGTACGACGATGCCTTGAGATATGATCGAACGGGCGTCACACTTGCCTTACTGAGCGGACGATCTGAGTTCCATTCACCGCACTGCCCAGCCTAGACGAGTAATTGCCCCTGAACGCTCCACCTGGCCAGAGAAGTAGCTTGAAAACTCACTGGGTGGCATCGTGTCCTGATCGTCAGTCACGGTGAGGTGGACCGAAGGAGCGATTTTAAGGTTGGGAACAAGTCATAGTGGGGAACTGTGCTGGCGAACCGGGGAAAAAAATTTTGAACTTGGACGCTCCGTCGTACGAGGAGAAGAAAAAATTATATGATTCCGGGTCCCGCGGAAAACAAAAAAGGAGCAAGAGAGAAAGGAAGAGCAACTGGCAGTGTCGTGTCTTCATGAGTGGGCGCTAGTGCGCCGCTGCTCGTCTAGGCGACCCTGAACGAGCAAGAGTTTGATTCTTGTTGTCGATTCTTCACATAAACAAAACGTAAACCTTTTGGTGCCTGTTGACTGTCAGCACAAACAAACCAGAACGAAATAAATATGTAAATATGCGAAGAAAGCGTCGTCAGTGATGTGGGCGAGCGTAGATTTGGTGCCACAAACGTCGACTGACTTGTGCCGCTGTGTGTTGGGTTCCGGACCGACTGAAAAAGAAACCCACACGGGGCCGCACGTTGCGTCGAACAGGCACAAGTACACACCCAAGGAAACAGGAATTCCATAGCAGATCCGAGAGAGGATAGACTTTGTGTGAGTTTGGAAGGAGGTAGTTCTCGGACCATAGAAGGGACCAGAAAATGGCAGCCTCCCTTCTCAGAAAACAACTCGAGTAGTTGCTAGTGTGGGGTAAAGAAGCAATCCGCTGGGGACGTCCCTGTCGACAGCGGGTTCAAATTCTGGAAAGTTCCCCGATTTGGGACAAAGACAGCTCCGAGTCTGCCGCCGAGCATCTAAGCAGTGCTCGAGCATGACAGTTTGATCAGGAATCCCCGAGTTGGAGAAAAAAAAGTGTAGCCGTTCATACCTCTAATTTTTACAGCAGGGCCATTGTGATCGATGAGAACACTATGTTTCCTATTGCTCAGTCTAGTTGATTCACACGCTCACCTGGGGAAGTGTAGTCTCACGAGTTGAGTTGTATAAGCAAAAGAGTAGCCACCCCGCTCAGGCTGACAGTGGCATGGAATCGCCATAAAGTAGCCCTAGTACAACCTGCGGGGCGACGCTGGCGCCCAGCCCGGGGAGAAAACCGACTGCCGCTCTTCGAGCTGTAACTAACTGTCAGCCGTCATTTATGGAAGGAGACAAGGAAGGAGAAAGACAGTACAAATGTCGATCCTCGGAAAAATGATATCATATCTTGAAGGCGACTTAAATTATTGTCAAGATTACTGTGAGGCCGCCAACCAAACCAAAATATGCTGTCAACATGATGACCATGGAAGAAGATCTATTGGCCAGTAAAATATAACTATGCGAAACGCAAAACGAACTCGCGAACGCAAGCAGTGGCTGAGGAGGTTCAATCCAAGGTTCAATCAATCGGTCGCAGGCGGGAGTACCAGGATTACGTCATGTCACCTGAGTCCAAGCCTGAGTCTTTCGTCGACGAAAGGCTATTCGTCACACGAGGCGCTCAGGCTGGCTGTACAGGTCCACGCGTTCACGGTTGGGAAACACGACAGACCATCGATAATACGGCATCGGTCACGAGAACGGTTACCGACCTTCTGCGGTCATACAATATAGGTAGAGGGAACCAGTGAGAACAATGGCGGGAAAGTGGTAAGGAATGCGCGATACTAGTAGTGCATACAGCCCCAGTTCCCTTCCGAAAAATGGCAACAATAAAGCTCACCCATATGGCCAGAAGCCCCTATTCGTAGAGATCCAGTGCTGCTTTCAGTAAAGTTTCGGCCTCTGCAAACCGAGGCACTGCCTTGCACTCGAAAGGCACAGGATGGCTGTTGTCAACGGGTCAAGGAGAACACATGGAAGAGGCAAGTAAAATCACGCACGCTATGCCAGAGGGAGCAAAGGCATGCATGTCCAATTCACCCTCCGCACCCTCAGGACGCTCAAAACGCATTGCCCACAGCAACGTCGCAAAGTCAATCGCGAGTGTCCCTTCCGCAACGAACCTCCCGGGGCACACCCGCCGCCCATACCCAAATGACACATGTCCCTCCTCCCGACCCTCCATCAGCGCCTTAACTTGTCCCTTCTCGTCAAGATACCTAGCAGGGTTGAAACTTGCCGAGTCGCTGCCAAACACCGTCGGGTCGGAGTTGATCAAGCCCATGTTCGGGAGGACGATCGTGCCCTTGGGGATGAACATGCCCTCGTACCAGTCGTCCGCAGACGAGGCGTGTGGCACGCCCAAGGGTGTCGCGGGTGACCATCGCAGTGCCTCCTTGACCATCGCGCGGATATATGGTAGAGAGGGAAGGTCTGCGAAGGTCGGCGGACGAGCATAGCCTACGACTTCGTCGAGTTCTGCGTGGGCCCGGACTTGCACCTCTGGGTGAGCGAGCAGAGCGAGGAGCCACCAGTGGAGCGTAGTAGACGTTGTCTCTCCACCCGCGGAACTACAGTATGTGCTTTAGATCCTCTGAGCATGTCAGGCGATACATCAGGGGACGTACAGCATGTCACTGACAAGCCAAGCCTGCTCGCGTTCCGAGAGGCGATATTTTTCCTGATTCTTTATCAATGTAGCACCGAAACTCGGCTGATCAATCCCTTTCGCCTGAAATTGGTATCCATAAGTTAACAAACCATTTTATCGGGAAATCACCACAGCGAGCACACACCAAATCATCAGCAACTTTGTTGAGAAGACGCTCGTGCCTCAGCGAATCTTGGATGAACCAGTACTGTGTGTACCGTTTCCACTTGGCGAACCTGCGTGTCACGATCAGAAGGAGCCAACGATCAGTAACACGACATACGTACCTACTCGGAATATATCTCATCCATGGGAACAACTCAACCAGGCGTGCTCCCGGTTCTAACTCATGGCCCACCCGTTGCACATGGTCTACAATCCCTACGATAACTGGGTCGTCATCTGATTCTACGGGCGGTAGACGGTAATTGATGGACAATATGATGGACCAAGCATGTCGTTGGACATGCTTTTTCACAGAATAGGTATTATTCATCAGCGCAAGCGCCAACATGATCGCTTCACGATTCTGGATTGGGTAGAAGTCTAGTACGACCGATTTCGAGAAGCCTTCCACTGCAGGACGCCGGAACCGGCGCCATCTATGGGGAATCAGTGCCGAACAAAGACATATTGTCGAATGGCATACAGGTCGCCGTATCCCGTGAAGACAAATGTGAGGTTCTCTGTCAGAAATTCATTGACGGAGATGAATCGCGGACGATCGGAATATATGTTGGATCGCTTCTCAAGTAAGTCAACGGCGACGCGCTGGCTATTGACAACAAGGATGCCCTGGCCAAAGACACTTAAGTACATCAATTCACCTAAAAGGTGGGTGAGCAAAGTTTGGAAGAGATTGGAGGTCCAGAATGTTACCGTAGTCATCCCTCCGTTGCGGTGACGCTAGCCAACCGTGATCTGCGGCGTGTTGAACGTCTCCAATGAAGGGCAGCCCTTTGGGACCCGGCGGGAGATTACGAAAGGCTCTTTGAGCGAGCCGGACTATGAGCCAGAGGACAAGACCAATGAGGGGAGTCGCAAAAAGGGGGTAGGACATGCGGCCTAGTATATAAAACTTGAAGCTTATCGCCCAGAAAGCTTCCACGGCAGTAAAATATCATAATTTAGAAAGTGTGATCAAGAAATTGACAAGAATTGGTACTCACAATGGAGATCTCAACAATATCACAGCAATTCGTCTGGCTGACGTGTCCGAGTTCAAGCTCAAGAAGTTCGAGTGCACCATTGTTGGGACCATCCGTGATAATTGATAACGGGGCTAACGCCTAGTAGCAGGGGACATAAGTTACTGTATGTGAGCAGGGCGGTTGCGACGTTGTCAATTGAGCCCAGTGGGAACAGTCTAGAACTATTGTAGTTAGTCTCAGGCTCGGACTCGGAAGTGTCTCGTACTCGTAGGTATCGTACGTACAACTGGAAGGTCTGGCATTAGTAAGTTTCGCTTACTGTCCCGGTATATAAGTGGTTATTTACAGTAGAAAAACGAACAACAGAACCTCACACCCGTTTTCATGATGATGGGCCTGTCTGCGGAAAATTGGTGAGTAGATTGGTGAGGATTGGTCAAGGGATTGGTGGGTTTAAATTATCTCGATCGGAAAAAAATCAAGGCTTCTTTTTCGTCTCATTTCTCGCCTGAGTCGCCTCATCTTTACAGTCTTTGGTTTTTTTTTGTCTGAAGTCTCGGCGAATATGTGCTGATGGGAGTTCCCGAGACCCCAGTCACGCACTCATCTGGGACAAATTCACAGAATTCAGTTGGCAAGTGAATGATGACACAATGACATCCCGGCAGGTGGAACGACCAAAAAGTAGCCCTAAGGAAAACCTGTGGCGTGGCACCGGCGCCCAGCCTGTGGAGAAAGAACGAACAGGTCCAAGACCGCTTTCGCGGGCGGGATTACGCGATAACGCCGTATGGGCCACTTTAAGAGGAGTTCGTGTCGAAAGACTGAGTCTCGGAGTCAACGTTCTCAACGTTTGTCATGTTGCAGTATTCAAGTCATGTATGCTGTGCCTTCATCATGCAGCGGCCATTCAATTCGTCACGCACACGAGTACACATGTTCACAGCTTGGAACGTCGTCACGGTCCTTGGACACATACTCTTGCCCAGACTCCTTCCCATGTCGGGGAAGTGCGTTGAACGGTGTCGTGCGCTTCTTGTCCTTGATTGGGCTGTGTATGATGGGAAACGTATTCACATCCTCGAAGTGATGCAGTCTTGACTCGCGGACATGACAGTCTTAGTGTAGCGATTCCGCCAGCTATAGCAGGTTGTAAAATCTTTTCGTACATGATCAAAGTTACAATTGTCACGGACCGTCCACGTGTCCACTCTTAACCTCACCAAGAACTCCGGAAGGACTGTTAAGTCCGCATGTCAGATGGGCTCTGTTCTAGTCTTGGTTCTAGGTCACACTGGCACCGCCTGGTGTAAATTAATATGTTGCCAAGCAGTTGGCCGCTGGAAAGCAACCTTGAAGCAAAGAACCAGGTATATAGCCTACTTGGTACAAGTCCTTACGATCTTGCATATGTGTGCCATTAGAACTGTGTCTCGTACTTATGAAAGCCATGTCGGGCGCTATTCGGTCAGCCGGCTACAGTCCCCGTGAAGTCAGGTGCTCTACCGAAGCGCCAACTAAGCCTCCATCACCTTTGGTCACGAGAATATGTCGAGCAAGAGAAATATGAGCCTGTTCGATTCACAGCCTGAGCCAGCCATCATGATGTAGGGCATCTGTATCTTCGAGTCCGGACCAGAGGACCGTTAAATCGTGATGTAGTGTAGATGAACTCGACCCGGTGTAGCTCCGAGTGACATGTGCGTGGCGGACGGAAGGCCTTGCTAGCCAAATGACTGCGCACATGCCGGAGTTAAGGGAAGCGCCGCGTTACTAGTAGTACGGCCCAGGGACGGGGGTCTCCTGCCTTGTCCCCTACCTTCAGGCGAGAAACAGCCTTGTTGTCCTGCCCCAGGTGCATCTGCATCAATAACACGCCTGAGGAGCATCAACCCATCGTGGTTTGCCAGGATTTTGAGTTGTGAGAATGGAGCGATGCATCACGCACAACGTCGCTGACCTAGCGGCCTCGTGTCCATTTTACGGCGTTCATGAAGAGCAAGTTACGTGTAAGTTGCGTAAGGTTCATAGTCCTTCCCAATTCGAAGCTCCGCGTAAGAGCTCCTACAGCAGTTCCATCTTGAGTTCCATACGCTCTCGCTGACGGTGACTGACGTAAACGTAGCTTGAAAACTCACTGTGGCGTCGCATCCAGATCGAGGCCCGGTCGTGTCTTCAATGGGACTCAGACAAGCCCCACTGCCCTCACATCGGCTGGCGGGCCAAGTCAACTAGTCATTCGTGGTTCTTAGGTAATCCGAAGATTACTATTCTGGTCATGCAGAGCAAGATGCAGAGGTTACAAAAAACATCTGAGCAGGTGATGAGTGTTCTTGGAACGTAGTACATCAATAGTGGCTCGATCTGACCCCACAATCGGCGTTCATGTGTTTTCTCCTCTTATTTTACTCTGAGACGTGAGGTTACTAGGTTAGCAGCTCCCAGCGCATCATGATCCACCTCCTTGTTGCGACTCCCCTCGTTGGCCTTGTCCTCTGGCTCATAGCACAACTCGCTCAAAGAGCCTTCCGTAATCTTCCCCCGGGTCCCAAAGGGTTACCTCTCGTCGGCAACATTCTACTCGCCGCAGATAACGATTGGCTAGCGTCACCGCAACGGAAGGATGACTATGGTAACACTCTCAGGCTGGACCTCCAGTTTCTTCATAAATTTTCTCACCTACCTTTCAGGTGAATTGATGTACTTAAGCGTCTTTGGCAAGGGCATCCTTGTCATCAACAGCCAGCGCGTCGCCGTTGATCTGCTTGAGAAGCGATCCAACATATATTCCGATCGTCCGCGATACATCTCCTTCAATGAATTTCTGACCGAGAACCTCACATTT
The DNA here is from genome assembly GCA_021524915.1 of Lactarius akahatsu. NCBI lineage: Eukaryota > Fungi > Basidiomycota > Agaricomycetes > Russulales > Russulaceae > Lactarius > Lactarius akahatsu. The sequence goes on from JAKELL010000192.1 coordinate 35,332, forward strand.
TTCCTCACGGGATATGGCGACCTGTATACCATCCGACACTCTGTCTTTCTTCCACGCTGACTCCCCTTAGATGGCGCCGGTTCCGGCGTCCTGCAGTGGAAGGCTTCTCGAAATCGGTCGTACCAGACTTCTACCCCATCCAGAACCGTGAAGCGATCATGTTGGCGCTTGCGTTGGTGAAGAGTCCCCCTTCTGCGAAGAGGCATTTCCGACGACATGCCTGGTCCATCATACTATCCATCAACTACCGTCTACCGCCCGTAGAATCAGAAGATGACCCCGTTATCATAGGAATCGTAGACCACGTGGAGCGCCTCTCGCACGAGGTAGAGCCGGGGGCGCGCCTGGTTGAGTATTTCCCATGGATGAGATATATTCCGAGTAGGTATGTACTAATGTCGTGCCATTGATCGTGGGGTTCCTCTGATCGTGGCACCTAGGTTCGCTAAGTGGAAACGGGACGCACAATACTGGTTCGTCCAAGATTCGTTGAGGTACGAACGTCTTCTCAGCAAAGTTGTTGATGATTTGGTGCGTTCTCGCTGCGGTGGTCCCCAATGAAATGGATTATTAATTTATGAATACCAACGCCAGGCGAAAGGGATTGATCAGCCAAGTTTCGGTGCTACATTGTTGAAGAATCAGGGAAAATACCGCCTCTCGGAACGCGAGCAAGCTTGGCTTGTCGGTGACATGCTGTACGTCCCCTGAGGTATCGCACAACATGCCCCGAGTATCGAAAGACTCACATGCCGTAGTACCGCGGGTGGAGAGACAACGTCTAATACGCTCCACTGGTGGCTGCTCGTTCTGCTTGCTCACCCCGAGGTCCAAGTCCGGGCCCAGGCCGAACTCGACGAAGTCGTTGGCTATGCTCGTCCACCGACCTTCGCTGACCTCCCGTCTCTACCCTATATCCGCGCGATGGTCAAGGAGGTACTGCGTTGGTCGCCAACGGTTCCCTTTGGTATTCCACACACCTCGTCTGCAGACGACTGGTACGAGGGCATGTTCATCCCCAAGGGCACGCTCATCCTCCCGAACATGCGCGTGGTCAATTTTGATACGGCCGTGTTTGGTGCCGACTCTGCACGTTTCAACCCGGCTAGGTATCTTGACGAGAAGGGACAAGTTAAGGTGGTGATGGACGGTCGGGAGGAGGGACATGCGTCGTTTGGGTACGGGCGGCGGGTGTGTCCTGGGAGGTTCGTTGCGGAAGGGACGCTCGGGATTGACTTTGCGACGCTGCTGTGGGCTCTGCGTTTCGAGCGTCCCGAGGGTGCAAAGGGTGAGCTGGACGTGAATACCCCTGTTCACTCCGGCCTCGTGGCGTGCGTGTTTTTATTGCTCCGTCCAATGGTTCTCCTTAACCCGCAAGCAACAGCCACCCTGTGCCTTTCGAGTTCAAGGCAGTCCCTCGGTTTGCGGAGGCCGAAACTTTACTGAAAGCAGCACTGGACCTCTACGAATAGGGGGGCCTCCGACTGTGTTGTGTGATCGTTTTGGGTGCGCTTTATTGTTGGCACTTTTCAGAAGGGAGATGTGGGGCTGTACTATACTTTCCTTACCACTCCCCCTGCCATTGTTCTCGTTGATTCACTTGTCTATCTTGTATGACCGCAGAATGCCAATGATTGCTCTATTGGCCAATGCCGTATTATCGAAAATTCGTCGTATTTCCCAGTCTTCAAGATCACCCACCGACCTTCGTGTTGACGAGCTTGCGGCGGTCCTTACTTTTGGTCCTGATGGAATTGAGGGAGAAGTTCCGACGTTGGATGCAGATTCAAGTTGGCGGTCGGAGGAGCAAGAATGCGAGTTGCTCCGAGTCTCCGCGTGTCCGAGTTTGATTACCGTCGTCGACAGCCATGGTTCACGAGTGGTCCAATTGTCGCATTTTTCGGCGAAAGAATTCCTTACGTCGGATCGTCTCGCTGTCTTAAGTGAAGATATGCGAGTCTTGCGTTATCACTACCCACGTCCTCCTCAAAGTTGCGCACACAACCCTTGCCCAGGGATCCTTTGACCTTCTACTCCATTTGGACGATCGCGTCGACACACGGGACGCCTCGAGCAACAGCTGGGGCGACAGCTGGAGCCGCTGGAGCCCCATCCGGACCATTCTTTCCGTTGGACATGCTGCCGAACACTGGGTCTCCCACGCGCAAGCCGGGAGCGTATCGTCGTATGTGATGGGTAGAATGAAGACACACTCTGCAGCGTGGGTCTTGATACACGATATAGATCGGTCACCATATCGGCACTCGCCCTCAAAAACTGCCAAACCCTTATACTATTCCGTGGATTTTGTGACCTGGTAGAGCATCTCACCAAGAAACACTCGCAGCACGTGAACGATTTTGGCGGTGAACATAGCCATCCGCGACCCCGTGGGCTCAGACGCGGCGGTCGACTATCAGGTGTGTTGTTTCTCTTTCTCGATGTGTTCGGCCATCAGGAAGGCGAGGAGGGCGAGGAAGAGCAGGAGCTGGCAGCAGACGACCCAGACCGAGACTGAGACCAGCGAGAGGTCCACGAGAGCGGGAGCAAGTCCCAAATCCAGCCTACCGCCATCGCGGACGAACGATCTGGGTTCACGGAGCAGTCATTCAGTTTTTTTTGGCACGGAATCGCCCAAAAGGTGGCAGAGTCAGGGCGGGACGGCCAGTCGGCACGGCGTGGATGACTAACAGGCGGGAGAGCCCGATCGGGTTGTTTGCCACCGCTTGGCCCACGCGCCAGAAACGCGCCAAACAAGCGACCCGTTCCCTGAGCCACGCTGAATCAGCGATCGGCCCCTAAACGTTCGTCACGATGCGTGACGGCATCGAGACTTTTGTGATGTGAACGTTACGGCCTCCTTTTCTGGGATACTTCCAGGCTTCCAGGAACTCGGAATACGGCAAAAACGGCAATAACGGACGAAAGAGGAAACTTTTTTGTCAAATTGCTGATGACTCGAGCATGTGATGGGGCTAGCGAGTCGTGTTGTAGTGGAGTGGATGGTGCTCAGGCTTGCTTCGATGCGGGGATTGTTCGAATCGTTTCCACCTCACCTCCGTTGACAGTGTCGACAGTGGAGATCACGTCGGCCCTGGTGCGATATTACAGTAGTCCATGACTACCGTCCTCCGGGCTCGGTTACCGTGGCTCGAGGTATCCCACAGCCGCTAGCACCTTCTGGACCGCCGCGCTGTGCACATAGCCCAGCATTTTGTAGGTATAGTGGTGTTATGTAAGGGTCGCGACTCGACACGACCGAGGCACTCCCATTTCGTCTGAAAAGAATTCTGGGGCATGCTTCACGCGCACATCGTCTTAACCAGGTGGGGCGAATATCGTGGAGTTGCCAAAGGGACTCAGTGACAAGCGCAGTAGCGCAGTATTGCAGGGGTTCACCAGGATTGCGTCTACGATGCTTCCAAATAAATTGTGTATCGAGTACGTAGAGGTACGAAATGGTTTCACACCTACTATAGCTGGCGGGATCGCTACCCGTCGGCCATAAGCCTGAGGCTGGCGTGCTCGTCACGGATCCCAAATCAACTATGTCATTCCCAGGATGTGAACATACTTTCCCATCACGCGCGACCCTTGACGGGTGCCGGGCCTGGCCAGACTCCACCAGGGCTGAGCGCTGAGCGCTGAGCAGCGACCTAGAAGCTCACGACATCGTTTAACGCACTTCCAACATGAGGGGTCAAGCCAGTGCCAGTGGAGGCGAAGTATTTGGTGAAGTGTGGCAAGTTACTTAGCGTAGAGTATTAGAATGGTTGTGCCTAATTGTAAAATGTCTTAGATGATCGGTTTCGAATTTCAACGTTGCGGACCTTGGAGGTTGGGAAATAGACAGACCTTCGATTATATACAGCATTGGCCACGAGAACAGTTATCGACATTGTGCGGCCATACAGGATAGAGAGGGAGGGAGAACTAGTGCCAGTGAGAACAAAGGCGGGGTAGTGGTAAGGAAAGCGCGATAGTACAGCCCCGGACCGGGATCTCAGTGCCAACACTCGGGCTATCATAACAAGAACATGGTCGGAACCCCCCTATTCATAGAGATCCAGTGCCTCTTTCAGTAAGGTCTCAGCCTCCGCAAACCGAGGGACTGCCCTGCACTCGAAGGGCACAGGGTAACTGTTACTGACGGGTTAGGGAGACAACATGGACGAAGCAAGTAAAAACACGCACGCCCCGATGCCGGTGTGAACAAGGGTGCGCACGTCCAACTCACCCTCCGCACCCTCAGGACGCTCGAAACGCAGTGCCCACAGCAGCGTCGCAAAGTCAATCCCGAGCGTCCCTTCCGCAACATATTTCCCGGGACACACCCGCCGCCCATACCCAAACGACACATGTCCCTCCTCCCGACCCTCCATCAGCGCCTTAACTTGTCCCTTCTCGTCAAGATACCTAGCCGGGTTGAAACTTGCAGAGTCGCTGCCAAACACCGTCGAGTCGGAATTGATCAGGTTCACGTTCGGGAGGACGACCGTGCCCTTGGGGATGAACATGCCCTCGTACCAGTCGTCTGCGGACGAGGCATGCGGCACACTAAAGGGAATCGCGGGCGACCAGCGCAGCGTCTCCTTGACCATCGCACGGATATACGGTAGAGAGGGGAGATCTGCGAAGGTCGGCGGACGAGCGTAGCCTACGACTTCGTCAAGCTCTGCGTGGGCCCGGACTTGTACCTCGGGGTGAACGAGTAGAGCGAGCAGCCACCAGTGGAGTGCAGTAGACGTTGTCTCTCCACCTGCGGAACTACAGTTTGTGAGATCTTTAGATCATTTGGGTGTTAGGCGATACTGTTAGGGGACGCACAGCATACTACCGACAAGCCAGGCCTGCTCGCGTTCCGAGAGGCGATATTTTTCCTGATTCTTTATCAATGTAGCACCGAAACTTGGCTGGTCAATTCCTTTCGCCTGGCATTGGTAAGTTACTCATAAATTAACAATCCATTCCATTTGGGGACCGTGGCAGCGAGAACGTACCAAATCATCAGCAACTTTGCCGAGAAGACGTTCGTACATCAGCGAATCTTGGATGAACCAATATTGCGCATCCCGTTTCCACTTGGCTACCCTGCGTGCAACGATGAGAGGAAGCCAACAATCGGTAACATGGTATACATACTTATTAGGGATATATCTCATCCATGGGAAATACTCAACCAGGCGTGCCCCTGGCTCTATCTCGTGCAACACTCGCTCCACATGGTTTACGATTCCTACGATCACTGGGTCGTCCTCTGATTCTACTGGTGGTAGATGATAATTGATGGACAATACAATGGACCAAGAATGTCGTTGGAAATGCTTTTTCATAGGAGGGCTCTTTATCAGCGAAAGCGCCAACATGATCGCTTCACGATTTTGGATGGGGTAGAAGTCTGATACGATCGATTTGGAGAAGCCTTCCACCGCAGGACGGCGTAACCTGCGCCACCTATGGGAAATTAGTGTGGAAAACATACAGTGGCGAATGGCATACAGGTCGCCGTATCCCGTAAAGACAAATAAGAGGCTTTCGGTTAGGAATTCATTCAAGGAGATGGATTGCGGACGATCGGAATATATGTTGGATCGCTTCTCAAGCAGATCAACGGCGACGCGCTGGCTGTTGACGACCAATATGCCCTGGCCAAAGACACTTAAGTACATCAAATCACCTGGAAGGTGGGTGAGCAAATTTATGAAGAAACTGGAGGTCCAGAGTGTTACCATAGTCATCCTTCCGTTGCGGTGACGCTAGCCAATCGTTATCTGCGGCGAGTAGAATGTTGCCGACGAGAGGTAACCCTTTAGGACCCGGAGGAAGATTACGGAAAGCTCTCTGAGCGAGTCGTGCTATGAGCCAGAGGACAAGGCCAACGAGGGGAGTCGCAACAAGGAGGTGGATCATGATGCGCTGGGAGCTGCTGAAGTAGTAACCTTACGTCTCAGAGTAAAATAAGAGGAGGAGAAAACACATGACATGGATCAAAAAAAAACGAGAAACAAAAAAAAGAGAAAACACATGAACGTCGATTGTGGACCATTCAAGTTAGACCGGTGACCGCTCGCTCTATGGGAGTGCTGGTTGCGCGAAGGTCCCTCGATAGAGTGAGTACAGCTGGGTTTAAAATGGTTTATGATCGAGGGAACTTTCGGTGAATGTCGGTGTGTAGAGTCGACTCCCTCATATCCGGTACCCGATACTCCCTCAAACCCGATAGCTTTTTGTCAAACCGAGGTCGGTTTGCACGAGATAACCGATAGGTCCGCAGTACCCGCGATATCCGATACCCGTTTGGCTGAGATTTGGCAGGGTTACACATCGGTAATCGATACTTGGCCAGGGGTTGAATAACGTTGAATGTTGAACCAAGTGTTGAGCGTCAAACTATCGGGTTTGGATCGCCCTACCACTTCGACCAAGCTGATTCCAATGCAGTATACTGTATTAAATTAGAAAAAAATTAGTTGGACTCGCAAATACATGCTGCATCCAGCTCGTAGTTGTAACCCTTGAGGCTGTCTCAACCATTCTGAGGTCTATTCAAGATCTCGATACAGCTTATGCTCGCACTGTCGAAGAAATAATGGCTTCGTTTGGCCGTCAAACCTTGACGACTTTTTCCAAAAAAAAAAAAGTACTAACTACTCGTATAACCGTAGATCTAATTGACATGGACCTGAATGTATTGTACCACGACGGAGGTAGTGCGCTCCTTCCAGATCAAGTTCCAGATTGAGATCATCGGAATCTGATATACCCAAAAACGGTCGATTGTAAATCTGTTCAACACGGTGGGCAGGAGCAGGTAAGCGGAATCCGCTTATAGTCAACTAAGGGGTCAATTAATGTCCAATATATTGACCACTTAGTTGACTTGACTGTTATCGTGAACTGTATCAAGACAATGGAATAATTTGTAGACCTCTCTCTATGTGTCAGACAATTATAAATAAAAATACTCAAACAATTAGATATTTGCTACTTGCTCAAGAGAGCTCTGATTATTTCCAAATGTATTTAAACTTAGTTGTCAGGCACCAGCCAACATAAACAATTAAGTGTAAATATGCTCGGAAATAATTAGAGCTCTCTTAAGCAATAGACTAATATCTAATTGTTTGAGTATTTTTATTTATAATTTTCTGACACATAAAGAGAGGTTTATAAATTATTCCATTATCTTAATATAATTCGCAATGACAATCAAGTCAACTTAGTGGTCCATATATTGGACATTAGTCGATCCCTTATTCGCCCTCCACTTATCCGCTCCTGCCCGCCGTGCAAGTTACCGTTTATCCGGTAATTGTGTGACATGTATACAACGCTCCTCGGTCTAAGTTATCTACTGGTAATTTGACGCGTTACTCTGTAGTTTCAACAGTACAGCAGAAATGCTAATCGTCCCTATGGTGGCTATTTGTTCGTATGGCCTGTGATAGTTCAAGCGGAAACCATTGCTTACAACCAAGGTTACAATTGTGTTCTTACTACTACCATTGGGCTCGTTGGATACCGTTCAATTCAAGGGTACTACCTAAGACGAAGAGCAAGCTCCGATTATCCCTCCCCCATCGTTCTCCATGAGACCCTCGAGGATGTAGGAGTGTGTCTATCTGCAGGTCACTGTCAAGAGGCCAGCTAAGCCTAGAACCTTCATACCGCACTCTGTGTGGGCCCTCTGTCTCCTCCAGCCGCCAAACGTAGTGCCGGTTAAGCACCTCCCACAAGCCGCGTTCTGCGGTGAGCGGGATCATCCAATCGCGCAGACGGGATACTCGGCGGTTCTGTTCCTTCGTGCGGGCACAGTTGAAGTGGCGTTAAAGTTACAATGGTGGGTACTTACAGATCCGAAAGGTTTTTGCGTAGGCGCTTTCGCTCCGTCGCGATGATAGTGGCACGCCACTCATCAATTCGAGCCATTGATTTCTGGACGGTGCGTTCACAAAGTTGAAGGCTGAACCTCGCTAACGCAAGCCGATGCCACCGGACCGACAGTCGACTGGAGACTAATGATGGGTCGATATTTGTTTGTGGTGAATCACCACCATTGAGGAGCTTTTCAGCACTTTGCAGAACATTGAGGATCTCGGGATAATGTCAAACTTAGGGGTAAAGGCGAAAAGTAAAAAAACCTCACGTTTTGGGGCCCCGCGACAGCACTGTCCGTGCATAAGTTTCTCCGTTATCCGTATGTGATGTCGGGAAATTTCATTAGGAGACAGCTGCGCTACGAAAGATTGAAACGCCTGTGTAAACGTATGTGCGGTCTACTGGGACTCGAATAATTTCCGGAACGTAGGTCATGAAGATCGCAATTGAAGAAGCTTTTCGACTAGGATTGCTTCGATATAGGTCGCGGACTGTCCATCGGCTTCGAGAGTTCTTGTTAATAAGAACCGGCCATTCACAGAGATGGGATATTGCAAGCATCGGGAAGAACAGTCTTCACTATGGTCCAACCACTGATCAGTTCGAATTTGCGACTGAATGACTTCGATTTGTGTAGACTGAGTGCGATGAGGTCAAGGACTTGCTGGGTGAAAAAGGACGACAGCTTGTCGCCAAGGGCCAAGAGATAGATACGAGTGCATCAGGGAAAACCTCCCGAGCTACTGTAATTGGCAATACTGTAGTGATAATTGAGCGATATTGTGATACCGGAGATACTCAGGCTGTTCTGATAATCCTGATAATCGGCGAATAATTACAAGTACCTGCCCGATGTACTGTACTGTAGCGGCGTGACTTGCAGAATGGTGGCGGTGAACCCTGTGATGGCATCACCGCCCATGGTCAGGAGTTCTGCCGCCCATGCTTGCGCCCATGTCCACTATGGCTAGTTCAGTGGGGTACTTTCCGTAAGATCTGAAGAAGCCTAATTCTCCAGACCGGTGTTTTTCCTGATTGCCGTGGTGCCAGCACAGCAACAGCAAAGCACACTGCTCACATAATTATTTTCGTGCTCCGACTGCGTCCTCTAAGTTAGATGATTACTGTAATCTGGGGTCCGTCCTCTACTCTCCTAGAAGGCTCCAAAATAAAATAACAACATATCTTTTACACGGTTATCACCAGATCCTAAGGTCACTCACTGTGTATACGCAGACTTCAGAGATTTTTTGTTCGTCCTTCTCACTTCTCACTCCTCCCACTGTTTTTCTGAATTGAGAGCGCCACAAGTCGCAAGCCGACTTTGTTACCCCCTTTCTTCTTGCATGAATTCAGTTCGAGTCAGGCCAAACCGAGGCCACTTGTAACTAACCTCGTCATTGATTCCGTTGTCAATTCGCTCAGTCTTGCCGCACGGCGTCGTTTCTTTGTCTCGTCTCCGCTCTCACTTGTTCTAGTTACTTTCCCAACACCGCTCTGGTGGACCGGACTTTCCCGCACTTTGGCCAATTTCGGACCTCAGTCCTGCATTCCCTCTGGTTTTGCAGCCTCAGGCTCGCTTGGTTGCTCCCTGGACTCCACTGTACCTTTAGATCAGTTTCTCGGCTTGCCAATATAAATTCTTCCTCTATCTACACCTTTCAACCCCAGTCAATCTTAGCGCTCTCCCTCAGGGCTTCAGAGCTCTGTCCGGCCCAGTTCCCCTCGTTCTCTGCGTCCTCCAGCGTTCTGCACCATCGCCCGCCCTTATAAACTTCAGAGCGACGCGTCTCCCATCGATGCGAACCCTTATACGAAGTTACGCGCCGTGCGGAGGCCTGCACGACCAGTAGCGTGGCTTCACACCTCCCTGAACCCAAGGCAGCTCAGGTTGTTCTTTCCACCGTCGTCCCTGGTTAACCTCGCTGCGGGTTTAGCTCCCAGACCAGTGGAATACCCTGTAGACTACTTATTGGATACCGAAGCGCTTGAAGGTGCAGTTTTCCTCCTCCCTTCTTGTTTCACGGCACTTACGCCCAACTCAGGACGATGCGGCCGAGGAGATAAATGACGACTGTCCCCACTTCCCGAAGATCGCCTCCAGAAGGGGCCAAAGCTAAATGACCTCGTTAAGTTGGAGTCCACGCTCGTCGCATACACGACCCCGCGGCTGAGGGCCCGCTACCGCAGACCCACGCTGCACGATTACCGCAGACACAAAAAGAGTGTGATCCGGCAGATCAAGATGATGGACCATGCACGCTTCGAGCACCAAAGGCCGAGACGGCCGCGATCATCGCCGCCGCTGCCGCTTCGCATCCGTCGTCGTCCTCGTGCCGAGGGCGCGTGGAGGCAGCGTTCAGCCGTGTGATCGAAAGAAGGTCTGCTTAGCACGACCACGATGTTGTGTAACTTTCTGCTGTCTGACCAAATGTTCGCCTTACTTGCGTACATTGCTGCGTTGTGAAATTTTTATGTAAGGCAAATTTTCTCATGAAGACAACCAATGCAAAGCGCGACAATATAATTGAGGAGGACCCTTCGGGCTCTCCGAATTTCTAATACGAAACTACGAGAACTACGAGAATGGCCGAGTCATACAAAGCGTTGAGTCAACATGTTGGGCCGAGTCATGCAAACGTTAGAGAAGAGGGAAGAGAAGAAGGAAGAGACGAAAACCGAGTCATACGTATTGGAGCATAACAACTCCACTTCCTCCAGTAGTATACGTCGCCTCGGGCATAAATGTCAACGCGAGGGGCGGTGGGCAAGCCCGACGATATGCCTGACGATATGATGCTCGGCGGCACGCCATTCAAGTTCAGTCTGGCCGGGACGGACGCCATCGAAGAGATAATGGTACGCGTGCTCGCGAAGCCACTGACGTTGTTGTCGCACCCTGCGGGGACATTATACCCAGCGTGTGTACGCCTGTGGAGCACGACCCGCGTTGCTTACCGGGAGTGCCAGAGGCGCAGCTCGCACTAAAGGAGACAGACGCAGCGCCCGAGGGGTTCTGCACGGAGCCTGTCGCCCTGGACTCGACCTCAGGCTGAGATGTGCTTTGGAATCGGCTTTGTGTCGTCGGGAAGTTCAGAGCTCAGATAGGTCGCTCAGTTTGTGGCACACGCTCCGGCAGGGCTTGTGAGAGGCGGTGGCACAGTCCATAGGACGAGCTTATGCTGATCCTTCAGCAAATGGAGGTACCGTAAAAGCACACCCGCGGGTCGGTTGGTACAAACAAAGATACAGAATTGGTCAAAGCCATGTGAAATGGGAACTCCGTGTACACTGCCAGTACCAAACGAACTTGAACCTGAACCCTGTTCGGTCGGGCAACCCCAGTTTAGGCTCATTTGCGTGCCAGTCGGGAGGAATGACTTGTTGACCCTCGGATGGTAGTCTTTGGTAGACCGGTGACCGCCTGTGTATAAAGGTAACCTGCGTTATCACTAGTACTGGCATGTACAGGCTGCTCACGAGCCTAGGCAATACCCCCAATGGGCGTACAATCCCGCGCCCAAAATGGACATGCACACTGACTGGCAGCTAGCTAAATGCGCAATTGCGCAAGATGGTGGCGGGCGCCACCGCCAGTGCTTCGTCACGGTTGACATCACCATCTTTCTTATTGTTCAGCCTCCTCCAGAGACCTCTGGTCTTACTCTGATACGCGAGGTTAGCAACGACCCCATGTCCCTCCTCCTCGTTGCCGCTCCTTTTGTTGGCCTTGTCCTCTGGCTCACAGCCCGGCTCACTCAGAGAGCCTTTCGTAATCTCCCGCCGGGTCCCAAAGGGCTGCCCTTCATTGGAGACGTTCAACACGCCTCAGACCACGGTTGGCTAGCGTCACCGCGGCGGAGGGATGACTATGGTGACACCGTAGATCTCCAATCTCTCTCAAAATCTGCTCACCTACCTTTCAGGCGAATTGATGTACATAAGCGCTCTTGGGCAGGGCATCCTTGTCATCAACAGCCAGCGTGTCGCCGTTGATCTGCTTGAGAAGCGGTCTAACATATATTCCGATCGTCCGCGATACATCTCCTTCAATGAATTTCTGACCGAGAACCTGTCATTTGTCTTTACGGGATACGGCGACCTGTGTGCCATTCGATATACTCTGTCTTTTTCCGTCTTATACCCCGTAGATGGCGCCGGTTCCGGCGTCCTGCAGTGGAAGGCTTCTCGAAATCTGTCGTATCAGACTTCTACCCCATCCAGAGTCGTGAAGCGATCATGTTGGCACTTTCGCTGATAAAGAACCCTCCTATGAAAAAACATTTCCAACGACATGCCTGGTCCGTCATACTGTCCATCAATTACCATCTACCCCCCGTAGAATCAGAGGACGCCCCAGTTGTTGTAGAAATCATAAACCAGGTGCAGCGAGTGTTGCACGAGATACAACCAGGGGCGCGTCTGGTTGAGTATTTCCCGTGGATGAAATATATTCCGAGCAGGTGTGTACTCTTTTCGTGCTACTGACAGTGGGGCTCCTCTAATCGTGGCGCGCAGGTTCGCCAAGTGGAAACGGGACGCACAGTACTGGTTCATCCAAGATTCGCTGAGATACGAACGTCTTCTCAGCAAAGTTGCTGATGATTTGGTGCGTGCTTGCTGCGGTGGTCCTCCATGAAATGGATTATAGATACCAAGATCAGGCGAAAGGGATCGATCGACCAAGCTTCGCTGCCACAGTGATAAAGAACCAGGGAAAATACCGCCTCTCGGAACGCGAACAGGCTTGGCTTGTCGGTAACATGCTGTACGTCCCCAAACTAGTATCTCCCAATACGCACAAAGGATCTAAGGGTTTCGCAAATTGTAGTTCTGCGGGCGGAGAGACAATGTCTACTACGTTGCACTGGTGGCTGCTCGCTCTGCTCGCTCACCCCGAGGTCCAATCCCGGGCCTATGCCGAACTTGACGAAGTCGTAGGCTGTGCCCATCCACCGACCCTCGCAGACCTCCCTTCTCTCCCCTATATCCGCGCGATGGTCAAAGAAGCCCTGCGCTGGTCTCCCACGGTCCCCTTTGGCGTGCCACATGCCTCATCTGCGGACGACTGGTACGAGGGCATGTTCATCCCCAAGGGTACGATAATCCTCCCGAACATGCGCGTCATCAATTTCGATACAGCCGTGTTTGGCGCCGACTCGGCACGTTTCAACCCGGCTCGGTATCTTGACGAGAAGGGCCAGGTGAAGGTGCTGATGGAAGGCCGCGAAGAAGGACACATGACATTTGGGTATGGGCGGCGGGTGTGCCCAGGGCGACTTGTTGCAGAAGGGACACTCGGGATCGACTTTGCGACGCTGCTGTGGGCAATGCGTTTCGAGCGTTCTGAGGGTGCGGAGGGTGAGTTGGACGTGAACACCCTTGTTCACTCCGGCATAGGGGCGTACGTGTTTCTGCTCGCTTCGTCATTGGGTCCTTAACGCGCCAGCAACAGTTACCCTGTGCCTTTCGAGTGCAAGGCAGTCCCTCGGTTTGCGGATGCTGAGGCATTACTGAAAGAAGCACTGGATCTCTATGAGTAAAGGGGTGTTATGTTGCGAAGCGGCTATTTCATACGGTTAGTGGAAGGAAACATGGTACAGGGAACGAACGTATTGTAAAAGTGCCACATATGGCCATGTACCCCAAGGCGCACTTAAATGGATTCGAAAAAAAAACGAGTAAAGGGTTGGTCACCGTGTTGATCAACACAATGATCATGAGTCAATGACAGAGATGGTCTTGGAGATGGTTTTGGAAGGGAGATCAGGCCTCGATCGGGGCTGTGTTGTCACACTCTCCTAACCACCTTCCTTCCAATGCTATATTATCGAAAATTAGTATTCCCAACTTTCGTTATATGAACATTCAAACTCGAAAACTTCTTGAAAAACGTACTACATGATTATTTGCAATCACGTGATAATGCTGACACCCACCAGGCACACCTACACATATTCACCGCGACCCTCTTAAGCTTGTCTCTTTTTGTTCTCTAACCTGTCCTGTACGGTCGTAGAACGTAAAGATCTGTTATCGTGACCAAAGCCGTAGTCTTGAAGGTTCGTCGTGGCTGCGATCTAGAAGACCACTACTGCACGCCGCTGTAAATGGTTTTTTTTGTGGTCCTTCATCGTTATTTGACCATGCTCGCATGCCAATTTGGGCGACGATTCCGATAGTAGCAATGCCATGCATGATAATCCTGTTGTATGTACTACTTGTCTCATGCACCGTGTGGTTGCTGGGGTGGCTGCGGACGCAGAAATTACAGATTGGGTCGAACAGGGTCATACTTGTCAAAACGTGGCGACGAAGGCAAAAGGGTTTTGCGGCCCACATAATTCCTAGCCGTGTTAAGGGGCACCGCTTGATAAGAAGCTGACTTTGCATTGTGCTCTGCCACGAATACATGGATAAACAATGTGGTGGTCAGATGGCCGTACATCGATAAGCATCGATAAGCAACAATCTACTCAGGGCCCGGCCCTTGAACTTGAACGGGCCTAACTCCCAAATGGACGCTTATAACCACCCCCTGCTTCTCGCTAATTTCCGTGACCATCAGATGGACATGCACTTATGGTTGACTAGCTAAGTGCGCACAAGTTACGAACGAAGATAGTGCTTTGTTGACACTACCATCGCTCCCATAGTTGTTCAGCCTTCACAGACCTCTGATCTAACTCTGATACGTGAGGTAGGCAGCGACCCCATGTCTCACCTGAGTCACCTCCTGGTTGCCGCTCCCCTCGTTGGCCTTGTCTCCTGGTTCATAGTCCCACTCGCTAAGAGAGCCTTCCGTTACCTTCCCCCTGGTCCCAAAGGCCTGCCCTTCATTGGCGACGTTAAACACGCCTCAGACCAAGGTTGGCTAGCGTCACCGCAACGGAAGGATGACTATGGTGACACCGTCGATCTCCAACTGAATCTATTCCGAAATGTACTCACTCACCTTTCAGGTGAATTGATGTACTTAAGCGTCTTTGGGCAGGGCAGCATCCTGGTCGTCAACAGCCAGCGCGTCGCCGTTGATCTGCTTGAGAAGCGATCCAACATATATTCCGATCGCCCGCGATACATCTCCTTCAATGAATTTCTGACCGAAAACCTCACATTTGCCTTCACGGGGTACGGCGACCTGTATGCCACCCGATACTCTGTCTTTTTTCTGCGCTTATTCCCCATAGATGGCGCCGGTTCCGGCGTCCTGCAGTGGAAGGCTTCTCGAAATCTGTCGTACCAGACTTCTACCCCATCCAGAGTCGTGAAAGCGATCATGTTGGCGCTTTCGCTGATGAAGAGTTCTCTCATGAAAAAGCATTTCCAACGACACGCCTGGTCCATCATACTGTCCATCAATTACCATCTACCGCCCGTAGAATCAGAGGACGACCCAGTTATTGTAGGAGTCGTAAACCATGTGGAGCGCGCGGCTCGCGAGTTGCGGCCAGGGGCGCGTCTGGTTGAGTACTTCCCATGGATGAGATATGTTCCGAGTAGGTGCGTATATCGTATTACTGATCATGGGCCTCCCCTCACCGTGGCACGCAGGTTCGCCAAGTGGAAACGGGACGCACAGTACTGGTTCATCCAAGATTCGCTGAGGCACGAACGTCTTCTCAGCAAAGTTGCCGACGACTTGGTACATACTCGCTGCGGTGGTCCCCCAATGAAATGGATTATTAATTTGTAGATACCAATTCCAGGCGAAAGGGATCGACCAGCCCAGCTTCGGTGCTACGTTGATAAAGAATCAGGGAAAATACCACCTCTCGGAACGCGAGCGAGCTTGGCTTGTCGGTGACATGCTGTACGTCCCCTGATGTGTATCGCCGACACGACTCAAGAATCTAAAGATCTCACAAACTGTAGTTCCGCAGGTGGAAACACAACTTCTACTACGCTCCACTGGTGGCTGCTCGCACTGCTCGCTCACCCCGAGGTTCAAGTCCTGGCCCAGGCTGAACTCGACGAAGTCGTAGGCTGCGCCCGTCCGCCGACCTTCGCCGACCTCCCCTCTCTACCCTATATCCGCGCGATGGTCAAGGAGGCATTGCGTTGGTCGCCAACAGCTCCCTTTGGCGTGCCGCGTGCCTCGTCCGCGGACGACCGGTACGAGGGCATGTTCATCCCCAAGGGCACGATAATCTTCCCGAACATGCGCGTCATCAATTTCGAAACGGCCGTGTTCGGTGTGGACTCGGCACGTTTCAACCCAGCTAGGTATCTGGACGAGAAGGGCCGAGTTAAGGTGGTGATGGAGGGTCGGGAGGAAGGACACATGACATTTGGGTATGGGCGGCGGGTGTGCCCAGGGCGACTTGTTGCAGAAGGGACGCTCGGGATCGACTTTGCAACGCTGCTGTGGGCACTGCGTTTCGAGCGTCCTGAGGGTGCACAGGGTGAGTTAGACGTGAACACCCTTGTTCACACTGGCATCGGGGCGTGCGTGTTTTTACTTGCTTCGTCTATGGGTCCTCTCTAACTCGTCAGCAACGGCCATCCTGCGCCTTTCGAGTGCAAGGCAGTTCCTCGGTTTCCGGAGGCTGAAGTTTTATTGAAAGAAGCACTGAACCTCTACGAGTAAGGGGGCTTCAAGTTCTGGCCGCCGTGTCGAATGATAGTCTGAGTGAGTTCTATTGTTGGCACTTTTCGGAAGGGAGATCTGGGGCTGTTCTATTACGCTTTCCTTGCCACTCCCTTCGCCTTTTCCCTCACTGGTTCACCCACATGCTTCCCCTCCCATTCTATATGACCGCAGAATGTCAATAAATGTTCTCGTCATTAATGCTGTATTCCGGAGGTTTATCATGTTTTCCAACCTTATGTCTGCAACATTTACAGTAAACTCGAACTCAAATGTATAAGACGATTTGCAATTATGCGATGCTATTTTTACGATACTCTGCAATCATGTTACACTTCACCAGACACTTCGCCATCACTGGTTCACCCCTCATGTCGAGGAAGAGCGTCGAACGAAGAAGTCATGAGCTTTTGGGTCACGACATGACGGACGATGACGGCCTTGGTAGGATCGCGCCGTGATGGGAAAACATATTCACACTTGGAACGGACACAGCCAACCTAGCCCGAAATCTGTACCATTACCGTGACCGGGACATGCTAGCCTAGTGATCACGCCAGGTACAACAGGTGCCTTGGGGGTAAAATCATCTACAAGCAAGACTACAGTTGTGACGGATCGTCCGCCGGAACACTCTTGGCCCCTGAGAAGGACCCCACTTTCAAGTCCGCGTATGATATATGATCGTCCGCGGACGTATGTTCTGGTCCACATCACGTGATGCGCAAAGAAAATGAAGAGGACGCACGAAAGCGGCGATCGACTGTGAGGAAGGAAAGGTCGGTGACATGGCGGCCGAGCATAGGAAGTGTCACGTGGTCGTGGTCATTTCGTCCGACCAAAACACCAACTCGAACGTGGCTTGGACGAAAGGATGGAAGGGCCGCGCCCTGTTGGTACATTAAAAACGAAAAGGAAAGGAAACAGAAGTGTGTATCAACGTGTATATTCCCAGGGGAAGTCGGAGAATAGTGCGCCCAAAAATACAGCGCAAAGTGTGTGCAGGCGTTAATGATCCAAGCGTCAATCCGTCATATGCCCAAGAATGTTGTAAAAGACGCACACACCCTGTCGAAGGCGGGTGCTATGTACGAGCTGGTATCACTGTAGTCAACGTGAAGGAATACGTTCACTTCTCAGGGGAAGAAAATGAACACGTATGCGCTCACCGTAGTATGATTTGTCGAGTGAAAGCCGAGAAGAATCATCGATTAATCATCCACTGATCAATGATCATGAAGGTTTGTCCCGGATGCTAATTGTCAGGCGTCTTGTGTTCGTACCTCGTTAGCCATAGCAATAATCGCTAGGAATCCCTCTGACAAAAAGTGATAACAGAGAAATGCTTTTTCCTGTATTCAAAGTTGACCGAGCCTGCTACTAGGAAGTTTCCTGTGGATGGCTTTATTCAGTAGTTCTGTGCCCCGACTAGTTAGCCAATGACGTGCTCGTTAGTACTTGTTTGTGTGATCCCGACAAGGTAGCCCGCGTTAAGAGAAGGGGTCGGAAACCCTCGCTTGAAAGGCGCAGTCAACAACCGATACCAGGGATAAGTCGTGCGTAAGTGCCTTTAGCTCGACGCTGCCGCGGCTTTGAAACCATATATAGGAGAACGTGGAACAAGAATGGATTGACCTACCTCCCTGGGAACCATCCACGAACTACAGTAGTACACGTCAAACAGCGTCTACCGATATGCAACTGGCGCCGAAAAAAGAAACAGAAGGAGAAATTGCCATTCGCGTGTGAGGCATGTGAGGTCCGAAATACTCACCCCGACAGTACAGTACTCTTCCTTCCGTCCTTCCACTCTTCTTTCCACCCATTCTTCCTTCTCAAACGAAGTTCTCTGACATAAGTGCCTCTTCAAAACTTCTACTTAAGTAAACAGCAGGAAGGTTATTCTGAGTCATTTGCCGCGGGTGGGGACAGCACACCGGACTAGACCGATTCCCATTTAAGCTCGCTGAGATCTAGACGTGATGGACGGACGGCGAGAACGTAATGAAGGAAGATGCAGCACTGCCAGTCACTGCAAAAAGAGAGAGAGGGAGAGAGAGAGAGAGAGCAAAAGGCCATTTATCTGGGTGAGTCGTCCTCGGGATTCCACCAGGTGCTTCGAGTCCGGACTTCCAGCTACTTGCTTCTCCCATAATTACGTGGGACCAGCACACGCCAAGTAGAGAAGGGAGGAGTGGCCCTCCTTGTCAATGCCGACCATCGGGTACACTGAAAAGCTTAGGCCCTGTTCGGCACGTGGTTCCATTTTGGATTATGCCGCGTGCAACCTCTTGGGCGAAGAGGTTGCGTTCAACTACATTTTATTAAAGTCAGGATCTCCGAACGCCCTTGGGCACAAATTAAATAGATATATTTATCGCGTATTAGATGCACTGACTTCCAAGGCCGTTTACTGGACTTATGTCAAGTTACCTACAGGTGATACACCTGTGCACAACATAATCAGACAATCCGAGCAAGAATCCAAGATATTCTTCCCCTATTGTGAGGACTGTCTCGGCGTACTGGATGAGGTTGGGAAATATGACAGACCTTCGATAACATCATTGGCTACGAGAACAGTTATCGACATTGTGCGGCCATACAGGATAGAGAGGGAGGGAGAACTAGTGCCAGTGAGACCAAAGGCGGGGTAGTGGTAAGAAAAGCGCGACAGTACAGCCCCGGACCGGGAGTCAGATCTCATTAATCTCATTCCGATCAATGCCAACACTCGGGCTATCATACAAGAACATGGTCGGAACCCCCCCTATTCATAAAGATCCAGTGCCTCTTTCAGTAAAGTTTCAGCCTCCGCAAACCGAGGGACTGCCCTGCACTCGAAGGGCACAGGGTAACTGTTACTGACGGGTTAGGGAGACAACATGGACGAAGCAAGTAAAAACACGCACGCCCCGATGCCGGTGTGAACAAGGGTGCGCACGTCCAACTCACCCTCCGCACCCTCAGGACGCTCGAAACGCAGTGCCCACAGCAGCGTCGCAAAGTCAATCCCGAGCGTCCCTTCCGCAACATATTTCCCGGGACACACCCGCCGCCCATACCCAAACGACACATGTCCCTCCTCCCGACCCTCCATCAACGGCTTAACTTGTCCCTTCTCGTCAAGATACCTAGCCGGGTTGAAACTTGCCGAGTCGCTGCCAAACACCGTCGAGTCGGAATTGATCAGGTTCACGTTCGGGAGGACGACCGTGCCCTTGGGGATGAACATGCCGTCGTACCAGTCGTCTGCGGACGAGGCATGCGGCACACTAAAGGGAATCGCGGGCGACCAGCGCAGCGTCTCCTTGACCATCGCACGGATATACGGTAGAGAGGGGAGATCTGCGAAGGTCGGCGGACGAGCGTAGCCTACGACTTCGTCAAGCTCTGCGTGGGCCCGGACTTGTACCTCGGGGTGAACGAGTAGAGCGAGCAGCCACCAGTGGAGTGCAGTAGACGTTGTCTCTCCACCTGCGGAACTACAGTTTGTGAGATCTTTAGATCCTTTGGGTGTTGGGCGATACTGTTAGGGGACGCACAGCATGCTACCGACAAGCCAGGCCTGCTCGCGTTCCGAGAGGCGATATTTTTCCCGATTCTTTATCAATGTCGCACCGAAACTTGGCTGGTCAATTCCTTTCGCCTGGCATTGGTGAGTACTCATAAATTAACAATCCATTCCATTTGGGGACCACCGCAGCGAGAACGCACCAAATCATCAGCAACTTTGCCAAGAAGACGTTCGTACATCAGCGAATCTTGGATGAACCAATATTGCGCATCCCGTTTCCACTTGGCTAACCTGCGTGCAACGATGAGGGGAAGTCAACGAAAGCAACATGATATACATACTTATTAGGAATATATCTCATCCATGGGAAATACTCAACCAGGCGTGCCCCTGGCTCTATCTCGTGCAACACTCGCTCCACATGGTTTACGATTCCTACGATCACTGGGTCGTCCTCTGATTCTACTGGTGGTAGATGATAATTGATGGACAATATAATAGACCAAGAATGTCGTTGGAAATGCTTTTTCATAGGAGGGCTCTTTATCAGCGAAAGCGCCAACATGATCGCTTCACGATTTTGGATGGGGTAGAAGTCTGATACGATCGATTTGGAGAAGCCTTCCACCGCAGGACGGCGTAACCTGCGCCACCTATGGGAAATTAGCGTGAAAAACATACAGTGTCGAATGGCATACAGGTCGCCGTATCCCGTAAAGACAAATAAGAGGCTTTCGGTTAAGAATTCATTCAAGGAGATGGATTGCGGACGATCGGAATATATGTTGGATCGCTTCTCAAGCAGGTCAACGGCGACGCGCTGGCTGTTGACGACCAGGATGCCCTGGCCAAAGACACTTAAGTACATCAAATCACCTGGAAGGTGGGTGGGTAAATTTATGAAGAAACTGGAGGTCCAGAGTGTTACCATAGTCATCCCTCCGCTGCGGTGACGCTAGCCAATCGTTATCTGCGGCGCGTAGAATGTTGCCGACGAGAGGTAACCCTTTAGGACCCGGGGGAAGATTACGGAAAGCTCTTTGAGCGAGTCGTGCTATGAGCCAGAGGACAAGGCCAACGAGGGGAGTCGCAACAAGGAGGTGGATCATGATGCGCTGAGAGCTGCTGAATCAGTAACCTCACGTCTCAGAGTATAAGAGGAGGTGAAAACATATGACATGGATCAAAATAAAAGAAAGAAAGAAAGAAAGAAAGAAAACACATGAACGCAGATTGTGAACCATTTAACTTAGACCGATGATCGCTCGCTCTATGTGCTGGCTGCGCGAAGGACCCTCGAAAGGACTCTTCCTTCCGTCCTTCCTCCCTTTCTTCCTTCTAAACGAGCAGTCCATTCCACTTTGAGCCGCAAGTTCTCTGACATAAGTGCCTCTTCGAAGCTTCTTTCTCTACAGCAGGGAGGTTATTCCGCGGGACGGCGTCATTTGCCGCGGGCGGGACAGCACACCGGACTAGACCGATTCCCATTCAAGCTCGCTGAGATCTAGACATGATGAACGAATGGCGAGAACGTAGTGCAGCACTGCCAATCATTGCGAAAAGAAAAGTGAGAGTGAGAGAGCAAAAGGTCATTCGTCTGGGTGAGTCGTCCTCGGGCTTCCCCCGAGCCTGAGCCTGAGTGCTTCGAGTCCACGTTCGAGTCCGGACTTCCAGTTACCTGCTTCTTCCATAATTACGTGGTCCCAGCACACGCCAAGTAGAGAAGGGAGGAGTAACCCTCCTTGCCGACCATCGGATACACCGAAAAGCTTAGGTAGGTGCTGAACGGCGCTGTGAACCCGGCTTGCCGGGTCACCAGCGCCGTGATCCAGGCAGGACCGGTTCGGGCCGGTTCCCGGCAGACTCCGTCTCGCCTCAGCGCGAGCGACTCGTCGGCCGAATTTTTGGACTAGGACCCTCGCAGTCCATCCTCACTCTCTTATCCGCCTCAATTACTATACTATCTCGTAACTATTGACTCTAGGTTGTACTTTCGGATCAAGGGTGAGCACACCGAGCCCGACATCACAAGGGCGACGCTCCATACCTTACCCACCTCGCTACCTGGATTGCCTCTCATCACCTTCGGTTTCGGTCTCGGACTCCCTTCTACACCATTCACATGCCCCGTCGTTATGTCTTTGAACCTCGATCCTTGCCCCCTGACCTCGCGTCTTGACGACGCGTTTATATATTCTGTGATACCTCATGATTCTTTTCGAATCCTACTTGTAGGGAAGCACCCCGGCACCATCCGAGCTGAGTAATTAGTAAGCGTTGCCTTCCTATTACGGATGTGTATACGGACCGGTCGGATGTGGAAAATAGGAGTTAATCTCTTTCCTCAAAAACATCATCATCGCTGCGCGTCCCTATCAAAGGGATCCTTAATATATATTATTCTCTATAGGTTATGGGCCCTGGCCCCATAGCTTAATACAGCAGGCCAGGAAACATTACTCTACTTGTAACAATATACTCCCCAATGGCAGATCAAGAACAGCTAATTGACCCCCCTGTCGATCCCGCGCCGCCGCAAGGTGTCGAGGATCATCATGTTCTTATTCGCGAGCGTGACACCTCAAATATTCCGAAAGTCGGTGAGCCACTCGACAACAATAACTGGAGTGTATGGCGAGAGCGCGTTAGGTGCATACTTCGCCTACAACAAGTCTTGGCGTATGTCGATGGGACAGTCCCGTGTCCAGAAAACCCAGCAGAGAAAGAAAACTGGGAGGACAACGACAATTACGCTCAAGTAATAATAGTCACGAATATTGCGTCAAACGAGATGATCCATGTCATCAAATGCGATACCGCACGGGATATGTGGATTAATCTTGAAGCAATACACGAGTCCACAGGGCTCGATCACGCTGTCACTGCGGCACAAAAATTATTCGGCAGCAGAGCTGATGAGAATACGAATATCCCTGAGTTCCTGAATACTCTTAAGGGACATTGGGAACGTATGAATATGGCAGCAGAGGAGCGATGTCGACTCCCCGACCTATGGTTCAAGGTCGTGATCTGCCAATCGCTCCCTCTTTCATGGGATATATTCGCTAGACAATACGTCGGTGGCCAAATTACTTTTGCAGAGGAGGACCCAAAGAAAAAGCTGACATCGCAGCAATATATTGGGATTCTCAAAGACGAATACATACGACGCCAGGAGCGCGCCCTGAAAGGGGAAAACGTAAGCCAGGTAGTCTCAAAGGGACGAAACCTGAGCAAGCGCCTTGGTAATACCAACAGCTCACAAAAGCCTCGATGCAAACAGTGCAATCGGCGCAACCACAAAACGGAAGACTGTTACTTCCTCCAGAAGAACAAGTGCACCGTATGTGGTAAATATGGACATCAGTCCAAGAAGTGTTGGAATCGCGAAGGCGAAAGCTCGAAGAGGAAAGCCGCAGATGAGGGTGAACAAGGAACTAGCAAAAAGGCGAAGAATGAGCAGGCGAGCGTCGCAGTCCCTCACGCCGATATTACGACCGATGGAAACGTTGAGTCGGACATCGCAAACGTTGAGCCAGACATCGCGACTATCGGCAATGTCCACAAAATGCTCACGTTTGGTGTTGAGGAGAATCGGTTCGAAGAAATTGACGATGAGAATAGCGTCGATAACGAAGAAGTTGTTAGCGTGAACGGAATCGATGAGCATTTGATCTATTATGACTGGCTGGCTGACAGCGCTACGACCTCGCACATCGTCAATCGACGAGAAATATTCACAGACTATCAGCCTCTGAAAAACATATCCGTCACCGGCGTTGGAGGAATCAAAGTTCCCATCTTGGGACGCGGAACTGTCAAGTTAGTGTCCAAATGCGGCGGCCGCATGTATATCTTGCGACTGCAAAACGCATTACACATTCCGACAAATAGAAATAACCTCCTATCCCTCGGAAAATGGGACAGCGCCGGTGGAACGTGTAAGAGCGGTCAGGGAACGCTCAGTTTGATAGACACAGACGGGGAAACCATCGCAGAGGGCAATAAGATACAAAATGACTTGTACAAGTTGCAAGTTGAGCCCCGCGTGAATATGGTGTATGGTGACGAATACGAAACATTTGCGTCCAGCGTTACTCCACTCAGTTGGGAAACCTGGCACAAACGATTCGGTCACGTTAGCTATAGCGGGCTACAAAAATTGAAAGATAAAAACCTCATAAATGGCTTCAACGTAGACGTTAATACGCCTAAACCAGATTGCGTCGCGTGCACCGAAGCTAAACAATACGAGGAGCCATACAGTAAGCAGGTAAACAGACAAACAAAACCTGGACAAATGACTCACATTGATGTGTGGGGAAAATACGATGTAATGTCCATAAACGGACATCAATACTTTGTCCTTTTTGTAGACGACGCCTCGAGGTACATGACCGTGAATTTCCTAAAAGGAAAAGACGAGGCGACGCAAGCGGTAAAAGAATATCTCACGTACCTAATAAATCGTGGCAAAACTCCTGGGGCGATATGCACAGACCAGGGGAAAGAATTCCTAAACGAGGCGTTAAAGTCTTGGTGCCGCGAAAGGGGAATAGAGACACAAAATACCGCGCCATACTCACCTGCCCAAAACGGCGTTGCTGAAAGGGCAAATAGAATGTTGGTTGAGTTGGCACGTGCAATGAAAAGTGGGCAAGACTTACCCGAGTTCCTATGGGAGCACGCGGTAGCTCACGCGGCCTACATACGGAACCGCTCATATACCAGGACGCTCCAAGATGTGACACCATATGAGATATGGTTTCAACAGAAGCCAGATGTCGCGCACCTTCGGGAATTTGGAGCGCCAGTGTGGATACTCCTACAGGGCCAGGCGGAACAGCGAAAGCTGCTGCCTAAGTCAAAAAAACGGGCCTATGTGGGATATGAAGACGGACCAGGAGCCGTCAGATATTATAACGCGGAGACAAGAAAAGTCCTCACCTCCCGTAATTACTGTTTTCTGACTCCTCCTCCTACTAAGGACCCCTCACCTGATGTGATCGTGGTCGCACCCGATGTACAGCGCGAAGGGGAGAAGGGGAGAGACGCACTGCCAACGGGCGACTGTAACGTCTACCACGGACGTTTGCCTGACTTAGGCCTCTTGTCGAGTGGCGATCCTAAGGAGTCGGTAGTTGCGGTTGGCGAAGGTGTTTGCGTAGAAGGCAGGATGAGGTTGAAGGCTTTCGTCACGCCCGAAGTATGCGTGGAGGTCTTCAAGTTGAGGGACTCCTGCTGGAACCTGATCAATATACTTGGCGTTGGCCCAAGAGGTGCTGTCGAGGATGTAGAAGGTGTGATAAGGCGCTGCCACGCGATCGTTGCGATAGAGGAAGACTTGATATGCTGCGATGTCGGCGGGGAAGTCCACTGATCCGCGAAGGGACAGGCGAAAGGTAAGTCACGGGGATCCCTGGTCTAAGGGGATATGCCGGACACTCACTTAAGAGGGAGGGCCTCTTAGTATAGACGAGTAGATGGTGGTGGTATTTGAAGAAGACCAAGATGTCGTTCTTGGTCTCCACACTAGTCTACTTATACAGTTACGCGCGGGCTTTGAAGCGCCGCTTGAATACTAACTATCCAATAGCGTAAGTACCGTGAACCCTAGTACAGCTATCCTAGTTATGAGTCACGACGAGTCATCCAAGATCCGATCCGTTATCGTACAATCACATGTGCCGGAGCTTACCCGGCTGACTGATCTACAAGTCCATGACGATATGCTGCTGACGGCGATGTCATAGTCGACGCGTCAGTGTCCACTTCCCGGCCCGAGGTACCGATCAATCCAAACCGTAACATCACCCCCTTCTTATGGTCGAGCCCCAGCTCGACCCCGCTGTGCCGCTGCCTCCCTCTGCGCTGCAACCTGCTGTCCTGCTTCCAGCCCGGGACGATAAGAGTCCCGCTCCGCCTCGATACGCGTGATCGCGTTGGCTCGCTGGAGGCGAAGCACACACTCGCGTCTTACCCTGGCGACCTTGTCCAACTCCTCCGTCAGCCGCGCTAACTCCACCTCCTTCGCTTCTACTCCCGCCTGGGCGCAGCGATAGCGGTGGACCTCCGCTGTCAACGTGAGGTCTTTCATGCCCGTGAGGGCGCGGTCTACCGACTCCCGCATGATGCTGCGCTGATCTAGGAAGATCAGGTCATCGTCGCAGTATGCGGTGTCTCGGGGGTAGTCGTAGTTGGGGGCGGCGTGCACCGGCTTGCCATATTGCTGGTCGCTGCCTCTCCTGTAGGCGAGGACGAAGGGGTCCGCCGTAAGGATGAGCTGCGTATACCGAGCTGGGTGCAGCCGGTCCTGAGCATCGCGGATCTGGAAAGGGATATAGTGTACTCCCCTGTTGAATTGGAATCCGAGGGGTGGAGGAGTCTCCACTTGGCGTCGGGAAACCGGGCTGTGTTCTTCCGCACGATAGATGCGGACCTTGGGTCGAGCAGCTTTCGGCATACATATTGGCTCCCCGTCCGTGGTGCATAACGGAGGGGTTTCGTTGTGCGTGGTGGTGAGGTGGTTGCCGTAAGTGAGGTGTTGGTGTAGAGGGCAATGCTCCTCTGATAGGTATCGGTCGAAGTCCCGGTCCTCTTGAATCGGAGTCTCGTCCGTATCGGGTTCTGCGGACGTTGACATGTGTGTCGGCGAAGGATCTCTTGTACCAACTCTTGTAGAGGTTGGTGAAGGAACGAGGGATGGTAGGGGGGTAGGTGGACGACTTCCTCCGTCGTGAATGGACTGGGGAAGCGACAGGGGTGATGGTGGCGCGTTCTGAATGATGAGGGTAGGTTGTACTGAGATGGGGAGTAGGTCGTCGAGGACATAGTGTACTTGGACTGGAGATTGGGACATGAGTGTGTGGGTGAGTGAGTGAAGGAGATGGAGACGTCTCTTGGGATTTCCCTGCGCTTATATGTACTTCTCTGGCGGGGTTTGAACGTTTGAAC
This sequence comes from Lactarius akahatsu, assembly GCA_021524915.1. Lineage (NCBI taxonomy): Eukaryota > Fungi > Basidiomycota > Agaricomycetes > Russulales > Russulaceae > Lactarius > Lactarius akahatsu. Next base: position 62,271 of record JAKELL010000192.1, read on the forward strand.
TCCCGAATTGCTTCGTCAGCGAATACGTCATCCTTGGAGACCCACTGGTTGTCCGAGTCCGGATATCCGCGCCATTTGACCAAATATTGCAACTTCCTTGTCCTGCCGAATCGCCGGGAGTCCAGAATCTTCTCGACTTCGTACTCTTCTTCTCCATCGATTAGATCCGGTGGTGGGCGCTGGTAGTTTGGTCCGTGTGTGGGAGTTTCTTTGTATGGAGTAAGGAGGTCCGTGTGAAACACTGGGTGAATGCTCCATTGCGTGGGAAGTTCTAGGCGGTAGTTGACTGCGGACATCACCTGAGTGACCTGGAAGGGTCCATGTCTTCAGGGCGCAAGTTTTGCCGTTGGCTGGTTGGTACGTAGGTGGCGCCCTTCGAGCCATACGAGGTCCCCGATTTGGTATTTTGGGGTGTCCTTGTGTTTGATCCACCCCTGCTGCGCTTTGATCATCAGTTCCTGGGCGCGTGTTCTAGCCTCTTTGAATTGCTGCACCCGCAGCGCTACTTGCGGAATAGGGGATGGTCGATCGATCCAATCAGCGCGTGGGTTGTACCCCATGAGGACGTTGAACGGAGATTCCTTGGTCGATTCGTTGGGCCAATTGTTATGCGTGAATTCCGCCATTGGTAGATATTGTGTCCAGTCGTCCTGTCGTTCATTGACCCAGAATCTTAGGTATTGTTCTAGCCATTGGTTGGTTCGTTCCGATTGGCCGTTGGTTCTGGGGTGATACGCGGTGGAGATGTTCTGTTCTATGCCGAGTATTCGGCACAATTCGCGGATGAACTTTGATGCGAATCTGGGGTCTCGATCGCTGATGATACGCGCTGGCAGTCCGAATCTGGGAAAAACATGTGTCACGTACAGGGCCGCAGTTCCTTCCGCGCTTATCTCCTCCAGGCACGGGATGAATACTGCCGCTTTAGAACAGTCGTGGTCTGTCACTGTCAGTATGGAGTCGCAGCCGTTCGATTGGGGTAATTTGGTGATGAAATCTAGGGCTATGACTTCGAACGGGGTTGCTTCTGGTTTCGGGAATATTGGTTGTAGGGGTGCGCGTGTTGGTCTGTTGTTGACTTTGATTCGTTGACAGTCGGCGCATCCTTTAACGTAATCCTGTGCTTCTTGCCGGAGTCCTGGCCACCAATAGTATCTCTCGATCAGTTTGATGGTTCGGTTGATTCCGGGATGTCCGTATGCGAGCGTGTCGTGGTGGGCCTGTATAATACGCTTCCGTTCGTGAGCGTCGCCTGTGACTACTCTTCGCCCTTCTTTGTACCAGGTGCCTTCGATGCGTTTGAGTCTGTGCGGGTCTATCCATTTCGTGATAATGTCGTTGTCTTGGGTGTATACTGGGTATGTGGGCTGCATTTCCTCCACAGGGATTGTTGCGCTCATGCGTGTTGGGTTGTCCGTTGTGTCGATTGTTGCAGCTCTGACGAATATGTGGTCCGGGAGTACTGTGACTTGCTCGTTGTCGTGCTCTCCTTGGTCGTAGTCGGGTCTCCTTGATAGGGCGTCCGCTCTCCCATTCGCCGTTCCCTTGATGTGGTGAATCTCTATGTCGTATTCGGAGAGTTCTAACACTTCCCTTGCTACCCGTCTACTAATCTTTTGTGGAGATCTCCAGTATTGCAGGTTCATGTGGTCGGAGAATACTTTGATTTTGTGGGGTGATCCGGCGAGGTATGGTCTCCAGTTCCTCAGTGCTTTGACAATGGCCAACAGTTCCAGGTCGTAGATGTCGTAGTTCCTTTCTGCTGCGTTGAGGGTGTTGGAGTAGTAGGCGATTGGGTGTCGTTTGTTGTCTTTATCGCGTTGGAGCAGTACTGCTCCTACGGCGTATCCCGAGGCGTCGACTTCTAGTTCGAAAGGTTTGTCCAATTCCGGGTGTTTGAGTACCGGTTCTTCCGTTACGAGGGTTTTGAGTTTATCGAACGCTGCTTGTTGTTCTGTTCCCCATTGCCATTCTGCGTCTTTGCGTGTGAGTTTGTTGAGTGGTCGTGCGTGATTGGCAAATCCTCGGATGAAAGCGCGGTAAAAGTTGCAAAATCCCAGGAATGATCGTACCTGTTTGACGTTTTTGGGGGTCGGCCAGTCGCGGATTCCAGAGATTTTGACAGGGTCCATGCGAATCACCCCCTTCTTAATGATTACCCCCAGGTAATCGAGGGTGTCCGAGTGGAATACGCATTTTTCCAGTTTAAGGTATAAGTCGTTCTGTTCCAGTAGGTCCAAAATGTCGTGAATGGCTTCCGTGTGCGCTTCCCTTGTCGTGGCTGTTGCTACTCCGATGTCGTCCATGTATACGCGGATGATAGTTCCTTTTTTCTCGTGGTGTTCAATGAGAGGGGCGAAGGTCCAGTTCATCATTGCTTGGAAGGTTGCTGGTGCGTTTGTCATCCCGAAGTACATTACCAATGGTTCGAAGAATCCCCTCTTTGTCTTGAAGGCCGCTTTGTGTTCGTCGCCAGGCTTGATTCTGATGTTGGTGTACCCCCATCAGACGTCGAACTTTGAGAATATCCATCCTCCGCTGAGGTCTGCAATTAGTTGTGGTATAAGCGGTAATGGGTATTGGTTGTGTATGGTCCAAGCGTTGAGCTCCCTGTAGTCCTGTACCAGCCGTAGCTTTCCGTCCTTCTTTTTGACGAAGAAGAAAGGGGCTGCGTACTGTGATTTAGACGGTCGAATGTATCCTTTGGCCAGTTGTTCGTCTAAGAATTCTTCCAGTGCTTTATCCTCCGCTTGATTCAGCGGGTAGATTTTGCAATTGATGTGGTCCGGGGCGTTTGGTTTGAGGTCGATGGCGTGATCCCATGGTCTGGATGGTGGGAATCGATGGGATTCCTCTTCGCTGAATACCTTTGCATGCCTCTTGTATTCTTCGGGGAGTTCCTGCTTTCCTGTTGATTCGTGTGCCGCGATCGCCAAGTCGGTTGCCGTTGTTCGTAAGTGTACCGGAGTTGATTCCTCCTCCAGTTCTTCGAATGCCTTCATTCGTTCATCGTCCTGTATTTTGTGATGGCTCTTCGCAGTTCCGCTCGAACCGCTGTTTGGGTAGTTTTGTTGGGATTAATGGTTCGTATGATGATAGGGATATTGTTTGGTATCCATGGTGGCGGTGGCCCATTGGATCCGTGGTTGGAATGTCGCTAGCCAGGGATATCCGAGGATGATGTCTTCTCCTCCTACGTTTGTGATTAGGAACTGGATAGTTTTGAGCTTTCCATCAGTTTGTATGTTTAGATCGACGTAGTGGGTGATTTTTCCCCCTTTGTTATGTGTTCCGTCAATATTCCATATGTTGCGCGGGTTAGGCAACTCGTTGGTCCCTAGCTGCATCCTTTTGACAAAGTCTGGATGTATGAAGTTGTGGGTGGCTCCGGAGTCCACTAATGCTTTCTTGTCGGCCATGAAGTAACTCGTGCGAATCGAAACTGGGACGTGCATAGATCGATAGTGCGTGATAAACATTGAGTTACAGTTTAAAGCCCTCACCCAGGCCGTTGGGTTCAGGCGTTCGGAAAATCCGGCCTCCCCATCATTTCCCTCATGAACATTCCCCTCTGTTCCTCCGGTAGTGCCACGACTTGGCCTAGCAGGTCGTTTATTTGGGAGTTAGCGTTGCCTCTGTTGGCTTGGACTGGTTCATCTAGGTCAATGAGGGGTTCTTCTGCTACGCTTTGTGGTGCGGTAGGAATTTCTTCGATGTATGCGCTTCTTCCCCGCGCCCTTCGTGGCTGGTTGCAATCTCGTGAGAAGTGTCCCTTCTGGTTACAGTTGTAACAGGTTACGTCCCTTATGTTCTGGACTCCGCGTCCTCCTCCTCTGTGTTGCGTGAATCCGCCTCTTGGCGGGAATGGAGGCCTTCCTCCTGGGGTCCAATCTCTTGGATCCTCTGGGTGGTTTCTGTTAACGTCGCCTATTTCCGCGACTCTCGCCCTGATTCTTCCAGGAGTGGTGTCCATTGCGTCCGGGTGGTTGCGATATTGTTGCCATCCCTTGTTGGTTTCCTTGTCGTTGCGGAGGTTGGAACCGGAGTGGCTGGTTTGGGCGAGGTCGTTGCGCAGTTTGTGGTTGCCTCCCAAAGCCGGTTTCTCTGGCCTTTATGTGCAGGTATCTCTTCTGTTGTTCGATGAGCGTGCTTTTCCATTGGGAGTAGCTGCGCGGGTTGTGGAATTGGTAGGCGTTTTGGTATAGTTTGAGAGGAACGCCTCTGGTGAATTTGTCGAGAACGAGTGGTTCGTCCAGCCGGTAGTCAGCCTGTCGGACCAGCTTTTCGAATTTAGTGACGTAGCTGTCAATGTCCTCGTTCATCATTCTAAACCCTTTGTCGAGTTCTACTCTTGCGCGATCCTTTTCCAGGTTGTCACGGAATTGTCCTTTGAACGCGAGCTCTACTCCTGCCCAGAGCCATGGGTCGTTTCTGTTGGCTTGGGCGTCGAGCCATTTGGCTGTTTCTGTCGCCCATTCGTCGACGAGTGGTCCCTGGACATAAGTGAGGAACATCATCGCTTTGATGTAGGGAACTTTGAGGCTTTTGTTGGCGGCATTGACTCCCGCGAATCGGTTCCATTGGGCAAGGAAGGCTTCTGCTTCGTCACGATTTCCGGTGAAGATCTTGGGTTCTTTCCCGATAAATTTGTCGGTGTCGGGCATTATGAACGTTGGTATGCCTGCTTGGTCATCTTGCGGGTTGTCGTCTGGGTCTCCTCCTGGTGGTGCTCCTCCTCCTCCGTCGGGTGGTCCTCCGGGGAGTGGTTGGTATTCGGTGCCTTTGCCTAATAGAGCTGTTCGGGCTGCGGCCATGGTTGGGATGGTTATCGACATGTCAGTGGGAATCAACTCAGCGATTTGTTTTAGTTGTTCCTCCTCTTGTTCGTCTCTGATGACGATTTCTTCCGGGTTGCTTTTGATTGATGGCGATGGTGCGGGTGTTTTAGGTGTTGGGGACCTAATGGGTTCTTCGTCTTCTCCGTCGATTGTTCCCCACTGATCTCTGGTGACGACTTCTGATTGTTTGATGTCTAGGTTGAGGATTGAGCTTGCTGGTCTAGTGGCTTGGAGTTTCTCCCTTCCGGCGTCCCAACGAACTTCTACCCAACAGTGGTTGTCGAAGTTGAACTCTACTGGGATGAGTTGCGAGTTGTTTTGTCGATCGAAATAGTAAGTGACGTAGCCTGGTGTCTCCGCGTCGTCTTTCCAAAATGCGGATCCCAAGTATCTCTTTGGGACGTTGCGATCTCCTCTTCTGTCGATGTAGTAGGGCCTAAACGGGACCCAGAGTTCTTTGGTTGTAGGATTGGCCACGGTGGGATCTTGGTCTTAATGTAACGTCTACCACGGACGTTTGCCTGACTTAGGCCTCTTGTCGAGTGGCGATCCTAAGGAGTCGGTAGTTGCGGTTGGCGAAGGTGTTTGCGTAGAAGGCAGGATGAGGTTGAAGGCTTTCGTCACGCCCGAAGTATGCGTGGAGGTCTTCAAGTTGAGGGACTCCTGCTGGAACCTGATCAATATACTTGGTGTTGGCCCAAGAGGTGCTGTCGAGGATGTAGAAGGTGTGATAAGGCGCTGCCACGCGATCGTTGCGATAGAGGAAGACTTGATATGCTGCGATGTCGGCGGGGAAGTCCACTGATCCGCGAAGGGACAGGCGAAAGGTAAGTCACGGGGATCCCTGGTCTAAGGGGATATGCCGGACACTCACTTAAGAGGGAGGGCCTCTTAGTATAGACGAGTAGATGGTGGTGGTATTTGAAGAAGACCAAGATGTCGTTCTTGGTCTCCACACTAGTCTACTTATACAGTTACGCGCGGGCTTTGAAGCGCCGCTTGAATACTAACTATCCAATAGCGTAAGTACCGTGAACCCTAGTACAGCTATCCTAGTTATGAGTCACGACGAGTCATCCAAGATCCGATCCGTTATCGTACAATCACATGTGCCGGAGCTTACCCGGCTGACTGATCTACAAGTCCATGACGATATGCTGCTGACGGCGATGTCATAGTCGACGCGTCAGTGTCCACTTCCCGGCCCGAGGTACCGATCAATCCAAACCGTAACAGCGACGTTCCGAAAGAGAGCGGACAGCCTAATAGTGAAGAGGACATCCATGGTGGTGACAGTCTGAAAAGAAAACGAGTAACAGGGCAGGAAGAAAACATACCTCGAAAAACACGAGGGAAGAAAATAGATTACTGTCGCCTAAATGACCCTTTTTCCGATTCGGAAGATGAGGTAAATGCTGCGCAGGCTGAGGCCATGCTCAGTGGGGATGATCCGAAAAGCCTGGGCGAGGCTAGGAAATCCCCCGAGTGGCCCGAGTGGGAACGCGCTATTAAAGCAGAAATCGATCAGCTCGTCAGGACAGGAACATGGTCGATGGTTGACAAACCTGCTGATGCGATCCCAATAGCAAACAAATGGGTTTTTGCTAAGAAGTTTAGCAAACGCAGCGAAATCCTGAAATATAAAGCGCGATTAGTGGCCAAAGGATGTGCGCAGAGGCCGGGGCGAGACTACCTTGAGACCTTTGCACCGGTGGTCAGGATGGAGACAATACGAGCCCTCCTTGCCATGTCAGTGATAAAAGACCTAATTACACAACAAATGGACGTTAAAGGGGCCTACCTGAATGGTGTCCTGAAAGAAAAGGTCTATATGAGACAACCCGATGGCTACGAAGACGGATCTGGTCGAGTATGTCTACTCATAAAAACGCTGTACGGGCTTAAACAGTCCGGGCGGGAGTGGAATCAAGAACTGGATCAGAAATTGCGTAAACATGGCTTCACGCGTTTGAGAGCGGATCCATGCACGTACCTGCGACGAAACGGGGAAAAGCTCGAAATAATAACAGTGTGGGTCGACGACTTGATGTTGTTCGCGTCAACACAACTGCTCATGGCCAAGATGAAAAGTGACTTACACTCCGAATGGGAGGTCACAGACATGGGGGAGCCGGCGAAAATCGTCGGAATAGAAATCACACGAACTGAAAGTGCGATTACAATCTCCCAAACGAGATATGTCGAGGCCATATTACAGCGGGAAGGGTTACAGTGTGCGAACGCAGTGTCGATCCCAATGGACCCGAATGTGAAGCTCGAGCCTAATCCGGACGGTAACGAAGGCGATCGAAGTAATTCGTACGCCCGGCTGCTCGGAGAGTTACAATTTCTCGCAAACGCAACCAGACCGGACATAGCGCACGCTGTAAATAGGTTAGCGGCTTATACAGCCAATCCGAGCCTTCAACATACCGTTGTGCTCAAGCGTATCTTGCGGTATCTGGCCAGAACGAAAACCTATGGCATAACATACTCAGCTCTAGCGAATAAGAACAGGGAATCTAACCTCTTTCACGGTTATACAGATGCCGCATTCGCAAACACGGATGACTGCAAGTCAATATCCGGATACGTCTTCCTTGTGGGAGGTGGAGCGATTAGCTGGCAATCAAAAAAACAGACCGTGGTCGTGCTGTCCTCTACTGAGGCAGAATATATCGCCTTGTCAGAAGCGGGTCGAGAGGCCTGTTGGTTGAGAAGCCTGTATGAAGAACTAGGATGGAAACAGGCGTACCCGACTTTGATTAAAGGCGATAACAATGGCGCAATCGCGATGGCGCAGAATCCCCAGTTCCACAAGAGGGCGAAGCACATCGATATACGATGGCACTGGATCCGAGATCTTGTTGAGGAAAATATTATCAAAATCGGAACATGTCGAGATCCAGAGCAAACAGCTGATATACTGACAAAAGCTTTAGCCCGAACTAAATATAAAAAACATGTGGAAGAAATGGGAATGGCGCCGATGTGAAGGGGAGTGTAGGGAAGCACCCCGGCACCATCCGAGCTGAGTAATTAGTAAGCGTTGCCTTCCTATTACGGATGTGTATACGGACCGGTCGGATGTGGAAAATAGGAGTTAATCTCTTTCCTCAAAAACATCATCATCGCTGCGCGTCCCTATCAAAGGGATCCTTAATATATATTATTCTCTATACTACTTTACAGATTGTGGTGCTAGCTCTAGTATAAATTGTACTCTGAGTGGACTGAATGTAAAACAACTGTTGTTCTCGCAACCGTCCGATTCCTAAGTTCTCATTCGCGCTCTTACTCTACAGTAACAACGTCTCGGGGCGCGCACTAGTACTCACGTGTGACGCACGTGACGCGTTACATAATCTCGTCGCACGAAGGTGATTGACGGACTCGATGGCACAGACTTGGATGTCTCTTTGCTCCCGACTCTCGTCAGAGGTACGGATATATTAATAGGTTGTTCAACTCATTGCCCGTGGCCTGCGTATTCTGTCTCTGCCTTCTTCAAGACGCTCCCCAACTTGAGGGTAACTGGGCAAGCGCCGCCTGGACTGGCAGCAACCTGAGCGCCGCTCGAGTGGGACATTCGGCTCGGAGCGACAGTACCGTACTTCGAACATAACTTACAGTGTTTCAATCCAAATCTGGGGTCACTCCTTCTGATGCACAGATGCGCGACGGGCCCAGATTCGAAGACATGTCGATGGCTGGCTTGCCCTACCCCACATAATACCCCTCTTGTTCGGCGCGCCTACATTTCCTGGAATAGAAACAAGGATAATTTTACACGGTCCTACCGCATTTTCGAATATAGCAGTGAGGTAAAATCTGATCAGTTGAACTTGCGACTCGGAGATGCGTCAGCTGGACAGCCTTTAGCTGCGCATAGTAACGCGTAACGTACTACTGTACATCCCCCACGGTCTCGATGTTTTCTCGAAGCCGCACAGAACCCTGCTTAGCGCTTCTCCGATGCTCGGTGAATATATACACGTACTTCTGGTTCTGCCTTCCTGCATTATATACAGTAATCCCAAGTTGTCCAACTCGTACCCACTGTAACTGCGCGCATTATTTCCACCTCCTTCTCGGTTCTTTTTGATTTGCTTATACACTTTACTCCGTTAAGACCGCCGCGGTGTCGCTCGTGGAGTCCGTCCGCGGCTGTGGTCGCGATGCCAACAAGAACGAGTCATCCAGTCATCGCTCCGTGATGAACGCTGCTTACTCGAAGGCTCGCTCTGGTTCGTTGAAGGTGACGAGAGGTCGCATCTCTTCTACTGTTATGCGGCGCTACAAAAGATCAAAGGGTTTTTGGTATCACCATGATAACAGTATTCAGTGCTTCTAAAAAGTATCTAGTGCACTCGAGTCAGCGACTCGAACTTCAGTGTTCCGTACAAACCTTTGAATTGAGTCCCGTCCTATCAATGATGCAGACCCGGAGAACATAACCGCGGCTAAGGCGATATACCCGATCAACACGAGACGAACAGTCCACTGAAAGTGAGAACTCGAGTGAGAACTCGACGAGCATCTGATAATAACTGAGGAGAGTGTAATACAGGTACATGAGACGTACAGCATCATAACAGCATTGGCATCAAAAAAGATATCTAGGTAGATCCCCAGTGGATTAAGTTTGTTATGACTGGATGGATAAGTATAATGCAGAGGACCCTATCGTGTCAAGAGAGAGAGAGAGAGAGAGAGAGAGAGAGAGAGAGAGAGAGAGAAGAAAAACAGAGAAGAAATACAGCCTACACCTTTCTCGTCTTCATCTCCCACATTCCATCACGCCCACGCACGAGTCCGATAAAAACGCAATCGCGCATGAGATAGTCCACCTTCTTCACTCCCTGGCTCATCGCGCCTTGGTTATACTGACACCGTTCCTTCCACGCGCGGGAGATTTTCTCGCGCTCCTCCTGCGTGAGCTCGTTGTTGTAAAAGTCCGAATTCTTGATGCGCGACGTGAGTACGCGCTGGATGTGCGTGAAGAGATCGTGGAACGTCACGCCGATCCCGTTCGTCGTCGTCACCTCGATGTACCACGGCAGACGCGAGTGGTACAGCTTCATGTATGGCGTCGGCGGCTCCGTCGTGAACCGCGTAAAGTCGTAGCCCGTGACCGGGCGCTTCAGCTCGCGGAACAGCACGCGCGAGAGGTCGTCACGGAGGTCCCACAGCACCGGGGGTTCCCGGAGCGCGGAAAAACGAATGCGGTCGTCCAAAGTCCGCGATGTCGTGTCGACTGTCAGGGCAGCAGAATGAGCATCTAATCATAGAATCAAAAAGGGATCACAAAAAAAAAAAAAAAGAGGTTGTGGTTGGGGGGGTGACGGACGGACGGGACGCACCTGGTGGGAAACTTTTCCCGCGAGCCAAATTTGGGAGAAATGAGCCCACGCCCGATCTGGGCATCTGAAAACGGGGCCTCCATGTACCTGGACGATCATATAGCCTGGCTTCCCGCTCCGTCGGTTGGCTCGACTTCGAACGCGATAATGTGCCCGAGGGCGATTGGGGGTACGACGAAGATCCGCCACTGCTGCTCGAGTGATAGGGTGACGAGAGGTACGCAGCGGGCGGGACGACGGGTGAGATAACGCCACCTCCGTGCAGTTGCATTGCGGTATCGAAGGCGCTCTCGCTCGTACGCGGTTCGTATGGTTCGTACGACGAGTACATATTTGCGGGCTGCTGCTCGTCCGGAGGCACGTAATTTCTTGCATCGAATGGAGCCGTGGAAGACTCGGGGGGGATGTAATTCCGGGCGTCAAAGTGCGCTGGTGTACCAGGGGGAGGATATGCGGGTACGGCCATCGGCGCCACTAGGGAGACGGGCCCAGCTGGATATACCGCTATTGCAGGGGGCATCCCTCCACTGGAGTAGTTTTGCGGATCGGGCGCGAGCCCCCACGGATCGGTGCCCGGTGGGGGCTGCGGCCACGCTGAGGCGTAGGAGGGTTGTCCAGCTGCAGTATCGAAATATCCGGGGCCACCTGACATGCCTGTTACGCCTGCAAGTTCTGAAAGCGGGGGTATTTGCACGTAGGTGGTGGCAATGCCCATGTAAAACCGTGCAACGGATTTGTAGTTAATATAACAGTAAAAGTCAGCTGTCGGGTGAAAATTGTGCAAAAGCCGACCGAGTCCGTAGAAAAAGAAATAGTGATAGTAGCTTAGCGGGGGCTATTCGTCGAGCACGGTGTGATAGAAGGAGAAGGAAGAAAGTGTAACGGTCGACTGAGACAGGAGAGTGATAGAGCACAGCTCTCAGGTGGGAAGGCACTGGTTCGATTCGAACTTGATGACCCCCCACTGCCAGCAAGACGCTCGTTCGGCCGGCTCCTTCACCCCAAAAGGGCAATTTCGCTCGGTAAACTGGCTGGATGGCTCGGGATTGTTCTCGAGGTGTCGGTGTAGCAAACCGAACGACGACGTCTACCCTGAGTGATCAGAGCGATGAAGGGTTTATACCATCGTATTCGGAGCTACAATACTCTAACAACTGGGGACACTGGGCTGGACCATCAATCGATGGAACGCAGCCCAACTTAGGAACTCATATGCGCCCCACGCCACCTGCCCAAGAACGCGTGGCAAGCTAATATCGTAATGATAAAAGGTACAATTCGGCCTCGTGTTCGAGTTATCAGCTCTAGCCGCCTCAGGATGACGTCCCGGAGTAACATCCGGGCGCTTACGGAAATTGCTTGAGAGTGAGCGGGTCCGGAACCAACTGGAGGACCAATATTCAGTGGTTACACAACTTGTAGCCAGTCCCGGTGAGCCACCGCTCACCCGGATAGCTTTGAAGCAGACGTTAGCAGGTCAATCAATGGACCAAGACCAGAACGGAATATCATATATACCTGCGGGTACTAGGTCTCTATTTTCGCATCGTCCGACTCCCGGTCGCTAACCTTGATATCATCTTCATCTTGTGCTGCGCCTTCCAGTACCTCCGCAGACAAGTGGCCCACCGCAGGCAGAGAAGGCAAGCCGTCCATTTGCGGAATGCTCCGCTTGATCGCTCTCCATACGGTCTCTGCACCAACAAGACCCAGCGCTCTTGCACGTGAAAGTTCTCCTTCGTCAAACGTGCCGTTCTTTGCATGCCAATTCGTCCAGACTAGTCTCGCACCGGGGATCGCAGGTGATTCTTGGGACTCGCCAGTCTCAGTGGTGAACAGGTAGGCGAAACAGCCAGAAGCTGCTGCTGTGTGGGACTCCGCTTCAGAAGGATCAAGCACAAGAGTGGAAGTGGCTTCTTCGGAGGCAGGGTGGAGCGATGCGACAGCAGCAGCGCAAACGACCCCCGTCATGGGTATGGACCCTCCATTTAAGAGGGCTAGCGAAGCAGCGTTGATAGATGCGGCGACCAACGATGGGGAGAAGCGATCGGTGAGAGAAGGTGTCAGAGATTGGATTACGAGCTGGATGAGCGTCCTCGGGTTACGTGACAGGATGATGGACGGCGTGAGCAGACCCCTCAACGACGCGGCGAGGGCTTTGGATTCCGTGCCGGGAAGCGACGACAGTGGTCTGACGTTGACCTCGATGGTAGCCCTCGACGGCTGCTCCGCGGCAAGCCGGACCTCGATAGGACCCGAAACTGAAGCGAGGACTTCCATCTCGCCTTGACAAACATGAGGATCGGATGCAGGGGGCAGCGTACATAGGAACGTACCAAATCCAAACCGCGCTGACCCATCCACCCTTGCGAGCTTCTCGTAAACGATACCCAGAGGCCTTAAGTCTTCGTTTCCCCGACCATCAGCTCGCGATACAGCCATCTAGACAGTGCAACGTCGAGTGGTCTGAACAAATGGTTCAGTCACACTTACGTGACCACGTGACACACCACTTTCGCAGTACTTTTGCCCTTTGCAACCTGCAACGGACTTGCGACCGCGTGTTGAAATCCGAAACCCAACACCCACTCTGGCTCTACAGTAATCTCCTCTGGCACCCGGATTCCTACAGTAACGGTGCCACGAAGAGCCAATAGGCGAAGGTGATCTGACAGCGCGCGTCCCAATCACGCGACCGAGAGCCTGTCTGACATACCGTGGTGATTGCCAGTGAGGCTGCCAAAAACAATTTACTTACTAGTACTAACGTGGGCCAGCCTCGCTGTGGCCTTCGAATCGCAACGACAGGTAGCTATATGCTGGTCTGGCAGAATTTCTCGATTGTATGTTCCCACTGCAATTATCGCAATTTCCCCACCCGAGTCAGCTCGCGTGTAAAGTTGGACAAAAGGATATGAGAGTGCTTCGGTCCTCCTCCCTTTTTGGGCTCATTCATGAGCCATTTATCTATGGCACGTCCGCGGGATGTGAACGAGGTCATTGTGCGTCGCCATATCTGTCTGCTCTATTGTCCAGCTGTCCTATTGTCTTCAGCCACCCCCTCGAGACGAGTTTGAAATCCCATCGAGAACAGGATATGAGACACACGTATGTGCCGGTTTGTCTCACCTACTTTCCTTTTCGGGGCACCGACGCCTGATGGGGATTTCCTAACATGCATTATCCTTTGTCTTCCAACTTGGGCTCGCAGGCGCTGCTAACTCGACTGACTGGAGCATGTTCGAAGTTAAAAGGATCCTGGTTTTTAGGGCCACCGATTTACAGACCCAGCATGCTCTTCCCTAGCGTCGTGCGTGCTCGCGAAATGTGTCCTTTTCTCTTGGCGCCTGCAAAACCGACACGCAAATTTCCGACCTTGTCTCGCGCTTAGACCTTGGGTATGTTCGATTCTCCCTTTCTCCGCGAGCTGCCACTGGATTCGCATCCTTCTTGCCTTCGGTTCGTGTCTGTCTTAGGCTATACCACCCCTCGCTGCGCCCTCCGTCTCTCTACCTCTGGCTATAGTATTAGCCACGGCATTTTCCTATCTGCTGATAACGTTCCGTTATTGTTATCCACCTGGTTCTCATGTCACGAGCAAGGCTGCCCATGTGCGACGGTCTCCTACCTAGCTTCCGTGTTCTTGGGTTATGTGTCATTTTGGTTTCTCATCTCCACTCTTTCTCCCATCTGTCAACTCTATCACAATCCCCTCATCTCTCGTAATCGTTGGCTTTTTTCGTCCTTTATATCCACATGGTCTTTTTGTCAATTCCCTACAACATCGTTCTTCGGTGTCGGGACCTTGATGTTCTCCATCCCCATCCCCATCGTCGGCCTTGGCCGAAACCCCAACGCAATAAGGCAATTATTCTGTGCTTCTAAATAATTGTTTCCAATCTCATGGGTAGTCCTCGGCGTTCCCATCTCCCTTCACTTACGCGGTTCCTGTTCGTCTGATGGGCTCCGTGTAATTTTCTAAAGTACCCCAAACCTTAGATCATTCCATGAACGCTGAGCCACCAAACGGTATTATTAATTCGCTTAGGCCCTGGAAGCAGGGTTGCCCGTATCCGGTGCCTCATCGTCGCAGTGAACCGAACAGTGGTACCTCCGGGGCGTCATTCCACCTTGCCTCGTGCCCGTCAGGATATGGACAAGACAGTACGCCGCTCGTACGATGCGTGCGATGGCCCGGACCCTCGATTTTGATTTTTCTTTGCCCGTAGCTCGGGCCGAACTCACCCGTCCGCCGTCTTCTATCTCCATTTCCGCAGCTCTGGGATACGCGGGCTCCCACGTGCGACACGATTTGCCGTAAACCCCCGCCGTCAGCGTCAGCTGATCGGCGTTATCAATACCATCGCCGGCGGTCGCAAATTAGACCCGGGCGTCCATCAGATGTTTCCGCAACATCACGGCACCATTCTTGCTTGTCATTGATATCACACGGCAAGTATATACAAATAAATTGAATTTCGTCAAAGTGCAATCGTGTACAAGGAAAGAAGGCGGGATTGTGCGATAAATGATACAGTGCGCTATCCAATAATAGGCCAAGCAAGATACAACAAATATACAAGAGAGAGAACGCCATTATTGCTACATGCATCGTGGGTGGTGGGGTAGGGGGTCCAACAACAACAGCACAAAATCGGAGAGCAAGCCGTGGTCAGAAACTGAAACTCTGAGCGGACGCGAACATGTCCGTGAAGTCTATAGCGGCTACCTCTGCGGGGTGCTTGTGACTGAAAAACTGGAATGACGCTGAGAACCCTTTCGAAGTGGGGTAGGGACTCTGCTGCTCGAGTTGGTGGAGATCCGACAGGTGTGTCAAAGGGTCACTGCCCCCGAGTCCCGCTCCAGGTCTTTGATCGCAGTCAAACCCAATGTCGCCACAAGAATCCAACTGGGCCATAATGTTGTTGTATGGATCGTACGCTGAAGTAGGCGGCGCCGGCACCGCTTCTACGGGAGAGAATTGACCTCCAGGATAGTTGATTGGCGTACAGGGCGAGCTCGAGAATGGCGAGGGCGACCACGCCTCGTCCAGGAAGGACATGTCGAGGGGCGGTGGGAAGGACACTGGGGTCCCGGCGTGGAACGCACCGTACGACTCGTTGTCGGGCGCGGGGCTGAGAGGGTCGATGGAATCATCAATGCATGGAACCGGCGTTTCATGAAAAACGAATGTGTTGAAATCCTAAAACGAAGAGAGGAAAGTCGGCAACCGGGCACGCAAGAACGCAGTCGGGAACACTTACAAGAGAAGGTGCTTGTTTGCTAACAAACGCGTCGTCTATATGGGAAACGGGAGGGAGGACAAGAGGGGGCATGTCACTCCAGACATCCGACAAGGTATCGGTACTCTCGGCGATGTTCGCAAAGGGCGAGGAGCCGAAGACAGAAGAGCAAGGGGGGGAGGACCAAGACGAGAATGGGGAACATGCGGGTAGATCCTCCACAGCGCTCGACGGGTGAGACATGTCGGGCTGGGAACTGGTCGCTCTGAGACGGCGGGAGGACGGTATGGGATCTGGACGCAGGAACGCAGGCGCGGACGGGTCTGTGTCTGGCGCGGGCTCGGACACGGAACGACGGAAGGAGCGCGCGGTGATGGGGGGTATCGAAGCGCGTGACGATGACCGGTACGTGGTTCTTGTCGAACTCCTCGACGGCTGCCTGCAGATCCGCGCCCTTCTTGCCCTCGACGAGGAGCTGCGCAATCTTGGCGCAGCGCTTCATGTCCTTGGGGCCGACCTCGCGCACCTTGCGCTTCTCAGCCGCGGCGCCGCCCTTGCTCCGCACGTGCGAGGGGCGGAACGCGTAGTCCGGGAACTTGCGCTTGTGCTCCGCCTGCGCGAGCTTGGCCTTGCTGTGCCAGAACTGGCGCTCCTCGTGCGGCATGTTCTGCCAGGTGAGTCCTATGATCTTCGACAGCGTGCTGTGGTTCGTCTCGACCTCTGTGGAGACGTGCCGGCTCTTGATGAAGGACGAGCGGAAGAGGATGAAGGCGTTCGGGGGTCGCGGGATGTGGTCCTCCGCCTTCTTCTTCCCGTGTCCTGGCTTGCGCGGCGCAGCGCCATCTAGGGTCGAAGGGAAGAGAGAGGAAGTGGTCTCTGTGCTATCAACGAAGGACTCCTCCGTGAAAGTGCCCGGAGTGACGGCAGGGGCAAAGGCGATCTGGTGCGAGGCAGTGGCGGACTCTATAGTGTCGGTCCAGGTAAGCTGGACTCCTGCACTGAGATTAGCCTGGGATGCGGCGATGAGGGGGAGAACGGCTCGCTCACCATCTGTGTCCTCCTTCTCCTTCTTAAGGGATCGCGTTCGCTCAGCAGGCATGTTCACAGAAGTATCAGCAGAGAGGGGAAGGTATCGCGAAAGAGGGATAACAGGGATGTCTTATTTCGGGGGATACGGAATACTCATGCACAAGAAGCCCATAGCAGCGCTGAACGCTTTATATCATAGATAGCCCCGAAGCTCAACGAACTAGACACGCGCTTGCTGTAATTTCAGGGGTATTACCACATACGGATTATCAGATTTAAATTTCATTTATTTTCGCTTAACTTTTCCCGGCTCGGCGCCCTTCACTCCGACCTCTATTTCCTTATTGGGTTACCCCCCCTGCCGGCCGCTTCCCCGAGCTCAACTCGACACACCCTGAGATTTTCCGGAAGAGCTGGTGCTAGCGGTGTCTTCACATCGACCCTACATCTTCACATCTCAACTGGCAAATGCAGAAGCTATGCTGCGCAAACGTCTCTACGTCTTACAAGAGCTAGACGCAAGGTTAGACGTTTGATTAACGAGCTCAGGCCTCAGGCCCCAGCTGTTCCTATGCACCACAAGCCCCTCCTTGGTGTGTGTTGTATTCCTTGTTTCTTTCAGTCGTCTCGCACACGGTCTGACACTAGCACAGATCTGGCGTTAGTGGCAATCTCTCTTTACCCCATCAAGATTGCGACATCACTAGTAGCCTCCCGGCGCGCGCCCGCCATCAGGCCTCAGGAGGGAACGAGATATCACTCTCACGTCAGCCAATATTGTGCTCTTGTCTCCAGGGTGGGGATTCCCGACCTTCTGGGGTGACATTTTGGGAAGTCATCCTGCGACACCCTTGAACGATTATTTTTTTTTTCTTCCCCCCGGACTCATCTGACCGCTTACTCCGAGGTTTGCGGGCGGCCTCATTACGGGCGGCGGGGGGGCCAGTGTCTGGGCTCCGAACTCTAAACGACTACAGTAAGGTTCGCAGATTCCGGTTTCCAGTTGGGGGTGGTGGCGTCTTGTTCTTGACCGCAACTCAGAAATAACCTATCGGTTTGTAATATGTTACAGTATCCACTCGACAAGTCCCTGGGTCCTTCAACTTTACGATTGAGACTAAGGCTGATCGTTCGCCACGCTCTCGTTTCGACTTTGGCTGTCCTCATACTGCATGCAGATTCGTGAATACGAGGCCTCTTTTGAACGTTTGGAGTATTTCCTTACGCTACACGGCATACAAAGTCGCGCCTTGCGGAAATAAGACACGAGGCAGAGGTTTTGTAATGACGGAATAACCCATTCAGACATGCTAGATCTCGATGCCTCCATACATAAATTTCCAACTTCCCGATGAAATGCTCCCGGGGTAAGCCACGTAATTGAAATTATTACGTCACCTATACGCATGACCAAGTTCAACGTTGTTGAACTCTCTGACATTGAACTCTCCGAGACCTTCGTCAACTGAAACTACTGCCTGTCTTGGTGGATACCACATCCATACTCGCTCGTGGCGTTCTATGTCCCTGGAAGCTATATACGTGTCCTCACACAACGCGCAAGTTATTTGGAGTTCGGACTGAGGCGATTTTCCTTTTTCTTGGCTTATCGTTACCCCGATTTCTGCTCGAACCGACTTTTTTTTTTCCCACCCTCTTGTGCCGTACGCCGCCGCCCACTCCTTCCTCCTGTGACTTCGCGCCTCGCTCGATAAAACAGTTTTTCCGTGAGGGACCAGGAGAAATAAACCATAACGACACATTAAATTGGCCCCATTGGCGAAAAACAAATGCCGTCAGGCTTTGTGTTCCCATGCCCCGATCGAGCAAAGTCGGCGCAAAGTCTGCATAAGCGACGATCAAATTACCTGGTGATGGCCGTGTAAGTACTTACCGCACTCAATGTGTTTACCCAGCCGACAGGTCCAGGTGTGGCCCCCGAGAGCAAGCGGGGACTAAGATGTTGCATTCTTGATTGAAGAAAGCACCCTACTACGAACAGAACCATATTGACATTCTACACTAGGACGACAGCTAAAGAACAAGGTCTCCTGCAAAAATCTTGCCAACGCCTGGGAACGAGCCAAAGAACGGTAATTCCGGCACTTTTCCAAACGGCATGGGAAGCTCTCAAGTGGGACTGCTGAACGCGGCGGAGCATCTGACAAAAAAAGGCGAGAAACAAAAAGGAACGTCCGGGGTTCCCTCAAACTTAATTGCTTCTGGCCACCCACGCTCCCAGCGAAAATCCAAACGAAAAAAAAGAGTCGCTCCACGAAGTCGCCGTCGCGCCCCGGATGTAAAAGTAAGTTACAGTTTCGCGCTGTGAGCCCAATGAATGAAATCAAGGGACTGGGGAGGGCGCGAGGTTTGCTGGAGGCGCTGAGAAGGGGCTTGCGTGCGGGAGACATGGGCGTTCTTGCCAGGAACCCTTGTTCTTTTCCCTGCGCACGTGAGTTTCGAAGAACGGCGGCGACCGCGCTTCTGCCCCACAGACGCGTGCTCGCGCGCGCTCAACGCCGACAGTTGGCGCATCGGCGCATGGCGAGGCACTGTAAGTCGCGATTGTGGGCCGCCGGCGCACGAGATGAGCACGGTTGGCCCGAAGGACAAGAGAGCCTGAGATGGTTCCATAGCTGCAATTGGCACCCCCGAGCTGTCGCGTCGCGTTTGCGGTCCCGAGATGACAGACACCCCAGCATCAGCATTACAGTACCGTTATTATTTATTTAATTTTATTTAATATATATTTTTTCCCTCGCTGATTGTTGTGGATTGAATTTCGGGGCATCCCTGACGCCGGAGGGAAAGGAGGCACCGAGAGATGCCTCTCGCCCCGGAATTAGTCCTGAAACGGACAGGGCTCGGTCCAAGATAAATAGTGACACAACTGTCGTGTTGCGAGGATACCTTGTCAGTTCGAGACCACGGACGTACAGACGGCGACACGTTCGCTTGCACTAAGAAAGAATGGAGCCAGATACTCAGGTCTGGGCATTTGGATGATGTGATGTCGAGACGAGCGGGTTGTCCCTGGGCGTAATGTTCCACTAGATGGTTGGCTGTGCTCCTTGGGATTATCTCTCTGTCGAGCGCCGTGTGGCGGACAGCGATCGGACATATCGATGTCAGCAGCCTTTCATGGACTATTATTAGGGGGGCTAGGAACAGTGAACATGATAAAGGGGGTTCTGGGTCGTGAAGGGCAAGTGGAACCGATGTGACAACCGTTAATAGGACATCTCTGTTAAATGGCTCAGTGACACTTGACGCCAGACTAAAAATGAAAGAAACACCCTGGGATTCTAGCCCTTCGAAACAAGCAAAGCGTCTCCGCCGGACTTCGTTGACCGCTCGCGATGATACTCACCATGCCTTACTGTAGTGGAGCCGATGTGACCAGCGAGACTTCACATTTGGAAGGTCGAGGGAATCACAAGGATCACAGCGCCACCCGTGTGTGGTTAGCACCTTGCGTCGCCTTGTTTTCCTTGGTATCAGCCATTTCTAAATGGTTTCATGAAGGTAGTGATGGTCGTTCGAGATACAGTAGTGCTACCGCCCATCGTGAATGAAAGGGAAAATCGAGATCGAAAGTAATGATGCTCGAACGGACGTAGTGCACCGTTACGGTTACGACGAGGGAGATTCCCGAGTCCAAGATCGACAAGACATAGATGTGCCAGTGGACGATGATTGATTGTTCAGTCGATGACTCGACGTCTTTCCGGTCTATCCACTCACCGAGAGGGGAGAAGGGAGGGGGGGTATTCGGAATCAGATTTCCGAGGATGTCACGACACACGACACACGGTCCGGTCCGATGTGTGTGGAAGTGTGAAAGTACAGTACATGAAAATGAAAAACAAAAACAAAAAAAAACACTCCATTCACCTGGTGTGATTTACGGGTCCAGTGTCGGGACAAAGGGCGGCCTAGAAGCCTGTGCAATGTAATTTGGTGCTGCAATTTAGAGCTACGAAAATAGTGGTAACTGGGCGAACGGATGGAAAAATCACCCGAGAGGGGGTATACCATAGCACGATCCCCCCTCCCCCCCTCGGCCCAAGTCAAGGCCGCGAGGCCCACATACGCGGGAACGGAAGTATCTCCAGATAGCTGATCGTTCCGGGTCCACTTCTGGCTGCGAGTCGGGTACGCGTCGATTTTCTCTACGATTAGCGGAGGAAAAATGAGCGGGGAGGGGCAAGCATAGGCAGCGTGGAGGGGGATAGTCTGGGGCGTTATAAGCTGGGACGGGGGTCCTGCACGAGGTTGCAGCACCCCCTACACCCCCCCTTGATCGACGAGGTGAGCGGCCATGAGGCCCAAGCAATGGCACTGCCACTTGTCTCCTCGAGGCGTGTCAGACCCGGATGTAGGGCAAGTCCCCCGAACGGCCGATGACCTTCGTCGGAGGACAACCAGTTGTCCAAGATATCTTCTGAAGTCCAGAGAGC
The DNA here is from genome assembly GCA_021524915.1 of Lactarius akahatsu. Classification (NCBI taxonomy): domain Eukaryota; kingdom Fungi; phylum Basidiomycota; class Agaricomycetes; order Russulales; family Russulaceae; genus Lactarius; species Lactarius akahatsu. The sequence continues at coordinate 83,204 of JAKELL010000192.1, forward strand.
AGCCTCAAGTCATAGATCCTTAGCTTGAGCAGGGAAAAGCGACGGCGGCACAGTCTCGGGGGGCGGTGGGTGAGAGTCGCCTGTCATACGATGGGATACTACTGAGTAGGCATGCTCGTCACACGCCCTGTTGCGGACACGCTGGAGTAAAAGCCCAGTGGAGTGTGAGGCCGGACGGGTCGACACACATGGTCACAGAAATTGCAATTGCGGAATTATCTCAGTGCCTGGTTCTGCGACTTCTTCTCGGAACACAAATCCCGTCCTGAAAATCGAAAGTGGGGGGGCGCAAAACTTTACGCTCTAAGCTCACCATCAGAAAGAAATGAAAAAAAAAAAAAATTCTTTTTTATTTATAACAAAATATGACGGAGGAGAATATGATAGGACCCGAATTGCCCGATAGGATTTCTGTCGAGTCCCGGAGTACAGTATTCTTTCAAGTTTGTGATGTCCGCGGTTGACGAGCCTACTCGTGTTCGGTGCTGCGGTCGAACGACGTCCCTTCCAGAACAGAACGGGCGCACTTACAGTAACAATAAGCAAGAAGCGCACGTGGGTCGTGCGTGGCAAAGTACCGTGGGCACTGCGTCACAAATTTCGGCGAAGTCGGCCACGAGGCGACAGCACATGTAATAGGGAAGCAAAGGATTCGTCATATGTTTCCCCCAACCGCCCTGATAACGCGCTGAACGCAGCAAAACACTGATTAGCGTATTTCCGTGGGCGATCTCATCAATGTGTTCTTCTTCTCCACTTCCTCTGGAGAATAATGTGGATCGAAGCGGTAATAGTAAACCCTATGATCATGGGTCTGCGATGCAGCGATAGGAAATTTGTGTGAGAAAAAGTCTCCTTTAGAGGGACCAGGTGACACAAGTACCGTCAACTCAAAATCCTACCGGGAGATATTTGCGAAAAATGGCCGAATAGCACCGGAAGAGGACAGAAGTAACCGGGTGCGACAGTCGCAACAGGACACCCCAATCAGTCCATCACGTGATAGGCGTTGTCCACTCTGAAATATCGTACAGACGCTCACAATACCGCAACTACCGAGAAGAATACCGATCAGCAAGATCTTATCTACATTGGGGTCCAAAGATCTGAGTCCCGCCTGCCCAGCTGGTAAAATCGGCAAGATCTACCACTGCGCGTATAGAAATCGTTGTACTGTCGTTTTTCGAGGGGGGCTCGTCAATTTTCTATCTTTCGCGACGCCTCGCCCGGCCCCCGCGACTTGCGATGCCGTGATTATTCAGTGATGTATATTATCATGAGAACGTCGCAGACGCTCCGTTGGAACCACACCAAACAGAAATAAAACAAAAAACAAAACAAAAGACTCTGACATCGGCTGCCGAATACAGTATCCCTGACCACCATTAGTAGCACCTAGGACCGCACTAACGGAGGGAGGGTTGTCACCCCAAAACCTCCGTCCGTCCGTTGCTGTGCTTGCAGCGGTGTTCTTGCGCCACAGCACCTATGCGCCGAACAAAGCACTTGTTGCGCTCCTACTAGGCGAGTTCCGCAGAATGGAAGCCGGACGTCTCACACTCAGTCAATGATGATGGCAGGGGAATGCGACTATATCGTGAGAGTGGCGACGCGGATCCGTCTTCTAACCATTCAATTCTTCAGGGTTGATTATGCATGATTGTTGCGTGATGCACGCAGTTTGGCGATGTCAAGGGTCGGCTCTGCCATCTGCCACTGTCAGGGGATGCACGGGCCACTGTGCTAGCGCAATTGAATGGGTGTTGAATGTATGTGAGTGTGGCGCTGTCCAACTAGCACGCACTCCAAGCGAACGAGTCGCAACGATGCCCGTTATGGCAATGGGCCTGTGAGAATCAGATTATTGACAATCGCTCGGCGCTCACTGGCAGTTCCTTCCGGAGTGTGATAGCCGTGCGGCGGGCCTGTTTGCTTACTGTAAAGTACAAGAGAGCATCGGGCGGTGCCTTGCCTACCGCACTCATTGACCAGATATACTTTTCCGATTTGCACGATCGAACATCGTTCTATGTTGACATCGTAACATGGGGCGCATTTCCAAAAGGCTCCGTCCAAAAGAACAAGGATGGCCACAAAGGTGCGTGCGTGGCGGGCATTTGATGACTCGACTTGGTCCCTTGCCCTGCGCCATCCGGAGCTGCGTAAGCCAATGCCGTACATCGTCATCTTGCGACTTGTGGATGCTCCCGACTCTAGCTCCGATTCCTTTCTGGGGTTCCTTGTGCGCCGCGACCCGCAAGCGTGAACTACCAAGCTAAGCGCCAGGAACATACAGGTGCTTTTCTTTGCACTTTCCTCTTCTTCTCTCACCCTTGTCGTAAATGTAGTGCGCGGGGCAACTGAGGAGGCTTCTGGCAGTGATATGGTAGCTCAGCTCGTTCACGGGTAATACAGTTTTTTTTACCCCTGCATCGCGCCATCGTGATCATGATTATCTCAGGTCCCCCGGAATGAATAAAGAAATGACATTGCGTATCGCACTGAACATGAACTGATTGTATTGCAGGACTGAAAGCAGAACAAAACGTCTGATTATACCGAAATAGGACAGCGACACGTACAGAGAAAGGGCGAAAAAAAAGAGACGGAGTTCCTACGAGTCGTCAACGTCCATCGTGCTGCCATCAGACGCAGCGGGACTTCCGTGTACGCCGCTCAAGGGCTGCGTTGAGCTCAGCGGCGATGGGCCGTGCTGCCCAGACACGGGGCGCGCGGGTGTCTGCGGGCCTGCAGGTGGCTGGGTCTGGGGACTCTTACGCTGCGAGCGCGCCGAGGGATTGAAATGCCCACACTTTGGGCAAACGTACTCTGGCGTCGTCCGTCAACGTGAGGGGAAACAGTAAGGGACGAAGGTATCACGTACGCGCGTCCTCCCACATGTCTTCCTTCACGAGTCCGTTGTGCGCGAAACATTTTTGGCAGATGAGGGCGTAGCGCGATGCCGCGACGCTCACGGGCTGCTCGTCGTCCCCGAGAAGCACGTCGGCGAGCTTGTCGTACCACTGCTTGTGCGGAGGCGGGAGAGGCTGCTGCGGGGACTCTGCGCGTGCGGTGCGAGCGCGTGTCAGGTGCAAAGTTTCGTGAAAGAGAGTGCCTTGGGGACGTACGTGCAACGAGCTGGCTCTGTAGATCTGGCGAGATCGGCGTGCGGAGGTTCGCAGGTGTGTTGGGGGGCACGGCTGGTGCTGCGCGCTGTGGGGTCGAAGGGGGCTGCTGAAACTGGACACGAGGAACCGGGCCATTTTTCGGCCAAGCGGGGGGCAATCTGTTGGACGGGCCATCTTCGTACCGCTCGAGGAGGTCACGCGTCTCATAATAGTTGGTCTTTTTCTTGATATCTTCGACCTTGTTGCGGCGCGCAAGCTTCAGTGCCGCGAGGCTCTTCTCTGAGAAAAAATGAATAAAACGTGGACGAAGCCAAAGTGAACACGAGGCTTAGGCGTGGCCATGGCTGCAAGGGGTCGACTTACCTTCGGCGTTCCCTTTGCGGTTGTACCATAATTGAACGATTCGGCGAGTGAAAAGAATTCTAGAAGCCAAAGTTTTGGTCATGTGAGCAGGAGGGACAGGTGATGGAAGTATGACGTACATTATGGGCCCGACGATAGCTGGGAAGGCTTTGATGGCTTTATCCACAGGGCTGTTGATTCTGTACTTGCTCGCCTGCGGAAGTAGCTGTGCATACCACAGGCCAAGATAGGCACCCCATCCGGCAATGGTATACAAAGTAACAAGTAGAGTGGCGCGTCGCTCGCGGAGGCGGATCTCGCCCAGCCGCGTTTCACGCTTCTGGATGTCAAGAGCGAGCGCAGCCAGAATCTGACCAAAGTCTTCGGGTTCCCTCTGCAAATACATTCTAGATTTCATCTGTGTGAATTGAAAGGGACAGCCACGCACCTTTTTGAACCAAGCAAGGAGGCCCATGGTTGATGAATGATGAACAGCGAGCTGAGCGGCTGAGCCGAGCTGTGTTACACGTTAAGCAAGTGGTGCGTGCACACCACGTGATTTATGAGTCGTATCACCGGCCCGTCCCGGACCGTGTATACTGTAAGTCGCGTTTCGCTTTGGCGGGTGTGGCAAGGTCGATCGAGGTTACTGTGACGCATACGCGGATGTCGACAAGAACCGAATGTTCAAAAATGCTGGATTCTCCGTTAGACGTCCCTGCTTGTCTCGCTCATCTCCTCCTATACTTCTCAAGCGACACGCAGCAACCACCCTTCCGATAGACGGACCCAGACGCAAACTTCTTCTTGACAACCAGTCCCCTGTAGAAAAAAAGAGCAGAAAAGGGAAAAATAAGGACGACCCTAGTAAGTCCAAGCACACTTGTAACCTCGGAGCAATCATTGACTGTCTGCTGGAAAAGTCAAACGCAACGAAGTCGGCGTGCAACTCCTGTCGCGTCGTTTACACCGTCAGATATTCAAAGATGTCTCTTTCCCTCCCCCTGAACCCCGCTTTGTCCATATCGCTCAAGAGCACCTCGAGATGCATGGTCTCGACCCCAAAAAAGGTTCCGTGCTCCCCGATACAGCCTTCACTCTACCCCCCCTTCAAGGGTACAACATCGACGAACACTTTCACCGTATAGGAGTACGCGCGGCTCTTCCGTGGTCTAATCTCGCTGTTGATCTCGTAAAAGCCCAAGTTTCTCCCACCCCTGATCATTGGGACATCCAAGCCGGGTGGACCAAGTACCACTACCGCCCTGACGGTTCGAGTTACAGTGAGCATGTAGAATATCCCCACCACGATGGAAAGCCCGAACAAATGCTTGTCTTCGACGTCGAGACAATGCCCGAATATCACCCCTACGCCGTCATTGCCTGCGCAGCAACCCCCAACGGCTGGTATGCCTGGATATCTCCCTGGCTCCTCGACCAGAATGCCGATCCCGACCAACTCATCCCCTTCGGTGACCCGAACGTGGCGCGTCTCATAGTCGGACACAACGTCTCGTATGACCGCGCCCGCATACGCGAGGAGTACAGCCTAGCTGGCAGCCGCACGCGGTTCCTCGACACGATGTCGCTACACGTCGCTGTCAAAGGCATCTCATCACACCAGCGCCCTGCGTGGATGAAGCACCGCAAGTCTAAAGACCAGGCGCGCGAGCAAGTCGAGGAGGCCGAGGAGGCCGTCGTCGCAATGCTGCAGGAGACCTCCTCGCGCCAGGCAGCGGAACCGGACGGCACGAAACGGGAGGAGCTGCACGCCATGCGCTCTGCGATGGAGGAGAGCCTGCTGCCCGCCGGCGCGCAGGGAGAAGACGCGCACGAGGAAGCGGAGAGCAAGAGCTGGGAGGACATAACCTCCGCCAACTCCCTCGCGGACGTCGCGCGTCTACATTGCGGCATCGACATGGAAAAGGCGGTCCGCAATGACTTTATGACGTGCTCGCCGCAGGAGATTCGCGAGGGCTTGCAGGACTATCTTAACTACTGTGCGAACGACGTATCCGTCACCCACCGCGTGTACGCCAAGGTCCTCCCCGAGTTTCTCCAGTCATGCCCTACCCCGGTATCCTTCTCCGGCATACTGACGATGGGCTCGAGCTTCCTTCCGGTGAACCAAGGGTGGCAGAGTTACCTGGAGAACGCCGAGCGTACGTATCGGAACTTGGATGAAGGCGTGAAGAAGCGGCTCGTCGAGCTCGCGGTGGAGGCCAAGGGTATGATGGAGAACGAAGGCTGGAAGGACGACGTCTGGCTGCGGCAGTTGGACTGGACCCCAAAGGTTGCCGGAAAGTCGAGGGGTATTGGTGTCTCGGAAGCTGTGGGTTTTTTCCTACTCACTGTCGAGGCGCGCTGACGATGACCTAGGTCGCTGCTGCCAACGGCGATGTGTTGGTCCCTGCATGGTATAGCGAGCTCCTGTCCCTTGGCCCCTTCAACCAAAAATTATCAATCGCACCCTCCCTCTTCTCTTCAAACTCTCTTTCGATGGGCGTTGTCCTCAGTACTCGACGTCGGACAAATGGCACATTGTCATCGATGGCCAAATTGTCCGTCCACCTGTACTGGAAAGTCAAAGGTCCTCAGCCTTCTTGGAAAATCGAATGGCCTCACCATGCTCCAATCTGGCCAAATGATGGCCGACGAACACAAGTTGGCTCTCTCTGTCGCCAGTGGAGACCATTCAGAGAAGGTGTCCAAACGCATTCTCCGACTCGCCAAAGACCTCTCAATGTCCGCTGCACCCTCGAATGATTCTTGGCTAAAACAGCTCGACTGGACGCCAGTGCAGCACATGCCAACGGATTCGTCAGAGCAAAAAAAGGCTTCTAAGCCACCTAAAGTCATGTGGCCCAAATGGTACTGGGACCTTTCCAGGCCGAGGAAGGATTTCCCACCCGGAACTGTCGACCTCACACCCCGCACGCGCATTGCGCCACTTTTGCTTCGCTTGTCCTGGCAGGATTGGCCTCTTTTTCACTCCCGCGAACATGGGTGGACGTTCCGCGTATCCCCCGGTATCGCATTCAAGACGCGCCAGGCGCCACTCACCTTCCATCACCCAACTGACGAGGTGCTACAGGCGCTTGTACTACACGACGGCTTCGTGTTCTACAAGCTGCCTCACAAGGATGGCGAATCAGCCAACGTTGGCAGCGCTGGCCAAGACGTTCAATAAGTATGCGCAGGACGGGACGCTCACGAGTCCCGGGGACGAGGCGCGCAGCGCATTGGACATGAACGCGCAATGCAGCTACTGGATTAGCGCGCGTGACCGCGTACTGAAGCAGATGGTCGTGTGGCAACGCGCGGGGCTCGATATGGGTCTGGGCGTCGGCACAGAGCCGGGCAGCAAGGCAGGCATCATCATCCCGCAAGTGGTCACGATGGGCACGGTGACGCGGCGCGCGATCGAGCGCACGTGGCTGACGGCGAGCAACGCAAAGGCGAACCGTGTCGGCTCGGAGCTCAAGGCAATGGTACACGCACCACCAGGGTACGCCATCGTCGGGCAGACGTCGACTCGGAGGAGCTCTGGATCTCGAGCGCGATGGGCGATGCGCAGTTCGGGCTGCACGGCGCGACCGCGCTTGGGTGGATGACACTCGAGGGCACCAAGGCCGCAGGCACAGACCTGCACTCCAAGACGGCGAGCATACTCGGGCTCTCGCGCGACCAGGCCAAGGTGTTCAACTACTCGCGCATCTATGGCGCGGGCATGCGCCACGCGGTGCAGCTGCTGCTCCAGGCGAACACCGACATGCTACCCGAGCAAGCGCAGAGACTCGCGGAGCAGCTGTACACGTCGACCAAAGGCAAAAACACGCACCGGATGGACGTGTTCGGACG